>JAMJFZ010001646.1:0-83033 GCA_026225945.1 Cricetomys ansorgei | reverse complement strand
ATAAAATATATGATGTTTTGGAAAAGAATTTGTGTTTATGAAATCTAATACTACAAACAATGACTTTATACTAATAAAGCAGAAAACTAATTTTCTCTGTTTGGCTACAACATACTGGCATTCATTAATGTGGTAAAAAAAGTAACCACATTTTACATTCCTTAAAATAAATAAATGGAAACAGATTTCACCTTAAATCCTTCATTTAAAACATTGCTATGGGAGACTGAATGAAGGCACTATTGACTTTACTTATTCTTTTGTTCGAATGCTTCTCTTGGCTTTATCTCAACACTTTCTTTTCTTGATCAATGTTAAGATTTCCAAACACACAGCATGTCACAATTAAACATCACCTAGGAAGTGCATGATCTGATTAGCAGATTAACTTGAGCATAAACCAGCCATGACCTTGTTGCCTTACTGTCTCTCAAACCAGTCTAGGAATGAATAATCAGAAGCACTCCTACCAAAACATATTAATCTCACAGTTTACTCAGTCCTCCAGTCCTCTGGGTCTAATTTTCTGTCAAAAGTTTCCCAATCTTTAAATTTGTTTTAGAACAAATTTAGAACAAATCAGTCACATGGCAATAAAAATGAACACTCTGGTTTTAAGAATTAGTTTTCCCCAAATTCTAACCAGATCCCACCAACAAATTCAGATCATAAAGTAGAACTCTGAGAACTTTTTTGTTTTTATGGTCCAGACCAACAATTATATCCCACACATTCCATTTGATGTCAACTTCTATTCAGTAGAGAAGGAACTAAAAGTCATCAAATTTGGTTGGTTTTTTTTTTTTTTTAAACATTTATGGTGTGTGTGTGTGTGTGTGTGTGTGCGCGCGCACATGCACACACGTGCACATTAGCAGGCAACTTGGGAAAGTGAGTGAAAGCCAGTTCACTCCTTTCATCATGTGAGTGAGTCCTGGCAATCAACTCATTTTATCAGGCTTGGTAGCTAGTGCCTTTATCTCCTTACCTGCTGAGCCACATCATAGGTCCCAGAGGCGTATGTAACTGAGTTAGTTGGTTGACTAGCTCTTTCCTTTAAGCAGAATGGTAAGGCTACACGGCTCTCAAGGCAAGATATGTAGCTCCAAGGTCTTTACTTGAAATGTCCAAAACATGCCACTTGCACACCTGGTGATTTGGTGTGTGAATTGTGCCTATGATTACCAAGGGAATAATTTTTTCTTGCTTATTAATTTTATTAACTTTATCCTTGAGGCAGGGTGTTACTACCATGTTACCTAGAGTTCAAGCAATGCATCTACTACAGTTTCTTAAGTAGCTGAGACTGTAGGCACATGTCACAGGCACCTGACTCCTATATTTAAAATTTAAAGCTATTACTCATTGTGTTTATTCGACAAACTTTATCATTGTGTGGAACATTTAGGTATGTGAGTCTGCTTTTTATATGTAAGCTTTGTAAAATCTAAGTACAAGTCTAGTATTTCTAAACATAGTTTAGTGAGTAAAGTATAATGTTATAATGTAAACAAGTATAGAATAATACTCTATTACAAGTATTTAGCAAGACAAACTGTCCAATATCACATTTTTTAAAAATCATGACTCACTGGGCAGTGATGATGCATGCCTTTAATCCCAGCGTTTGGGAGGCAGAGGCAAGTGGATCTCTGTGAGTTCAAGACCAGCCTGATCTACACAGTGATTTCCAGGACAGCTAGAGTAACAATAGAGAAACCCTGTCTCGAAAAACAAACAAACAATAAAAATAATAATAATAATCATTATTAAAAATCATGGCTAAATGTCAAAAGAATATTTTGTATTTAGTGGGCAAAAGATATTTTCAATTAGTTCCTATAGCTCTTAACTTTGTTTGCATTATATTTCTATTAAACACCACTGATAAGGAGGAATATTAAATGGTGTAAGTGCCTAAGATGAGCCAGTGCAGAGCTTTAGAAGAACGTAGGGATAAGCTGAAAAGAGCAGAAAATACTGTAACATTGACCTCACCACCATCAAAGACGTCTGAGCAAGCCACACAGCTTCACTGATGCACAAATATCCTCATACACAAAATGCGTAGAATAGCTTCTTATCTAAAACAAATACTTGTAAAGTGCCTAGCATATTATATGTATAAAGGAGCTTTTATAAATAACTTACTTCAAAATAAAGCAGAGATTTCAAACAATTACTAATAATTAGTGCCTTTGTATAGCTACATCTTCCTGAGTAGAAGGCATATTCAATAGCTCCTTCCAGCTTAGGATATCAGGATAACTTTGTTACTACATTTTACAGATAAATGACAACAACCTATTATCATAATGCAGAATAGATTTACTATTTCCCTTTGTACTTTTTTTTTTTTTTTTCTTTTTGGCATGTGTCTTTGTGTATGTCTGAGTGAGTGTAGAACATGTACATCTTTGTGTCTGAGTACATAAGTCCATGCATGTATGTAGATACCAGAGGGCACCTAGTATCTGGCTCTATCACTCTCATTCCCTTAAAACAGGGTATTGCACTGAACTGGAGCTAGGCTAGCAGCCAGAGTCCCATAGGTCCTGCTGTTTCCACCTCCCTCAGCACTAGCATTCTAAGACTCGTGGCACTCTAGTGCCGCCCCCCACTTTTTAAGTGCCTGCATTTGAACTCAAGACCCTCATGCTTGGGAGGCGAATACCAACTTCCAGCTTCCATTTGTGTTTTAAAGTAATGCAAATTGATTTCTGGAAATATCACCTTGTAGCTGTTAGGCTGCTGTGGAGGCTCACCAAGGGAGACAGAGAGGCATATTCATAGGCTCAAACCCTGCCAGACTTCGGCAGAGATAACCACTGCCACAGCAAGTGCCAGCCTGGACAGTGGAACCCTGAGGGTCTCAGACCAGGATTCATAATGCCTTAGGTGTTCTGCTGAAACCATGTGCAGATCACAAGCATACAAATCTAATATCTGCAAACAATACGGAATGCCAAGACCTAGGCTAGCCCCTCACCCAACAGTACATAAAACATTTTATACATAATTAAAAATAAACTTCCACAACATCACTTATTTTTTTTTTAACCTAAAGTTTGCCTGAAGGTAACTTTAAACATCACAATACCTCTGTAGCCCTCAGCATTTCTACATCACTGGCATGGTGGAACTGTTACATATGTAAAGTTTTAAATTAATACTATAGTATTCATAACAAGTAATTTTCAGAAAAAGAGAAGTGCTACGAAAATCACTCCTTTTTATGAGGAACCTTGTTGAAATGTTGAAGCCTAATACATAGCTTGGAAGTTCACCTAGGACAGTCCCAAGTTTCCTATAAGGTATGATGACGTCTCCTCCATCAGCCTGCTTTTTGCTCCACGTTTCCAAGTTGAGATTTTTGTTTATGTATCTAGTCCCTGCTAGGCACTGATACTTCTTGAATGTCTCTAAATTGTAGCTTTATTTGCCTAAAAGCACTAATCATCCAGAATGAAGGCAGAAGAGTGAAGCATATTTTAAAAGTCTTAAAAATGGGTTGGACTATGCTTGTTCCTGTGTTGTAAGTACATATATAAGTCATCTTAATCTTATCTGATTTGTCTCCAATAAAAATTTGAAATTAAATTACACATCATCCAAGTACACCAAAACTACCTTGTTGGTTCTAACATAATTAGTTTGCTTTTGAAAATGTTGCTATTATGTTAGAGTGACAATCCAAAGCTCAGTTATGACTTTTCCAGTTCTAAAATTTGAATAGTAACAAAAGTACCCTGATCCAGCACAAACTCTGTTAGTATAATTCTCAAGTGTTGTTTCCAAGTGGTTCACCAAGTTATGTATTAAGCCAGATAAAACTCACATTTAAAACCTCTAGTTTACTAATTCATTTTGAGCAATGAGTTTTCAGGAAATCAAGGATGAAATGCTAGGAGTCCTTGGAACTTAATTCATCAAGAAAAGTTTCTTAATTTCTTTATTAAACTATAATTATTTGCTTGGTTTTGTTTGTGAGTTTCTGTTGCTGTTCTGCATTAGAGTATAAGGCACTTGAAAACTATAAAGATTTTATTTTCTGTGTCTGTTTAGAAAACAATCTGAAGAGCAATCCTGAGTAACTAAATGGAAGTAAGATTGATGGAAGAAAACCAAACATACTATTTTCAGAATCTTCATTAAGAGGTATTAAAAAAAAAAAAACTCTATTTTTCTGAACCCATTAATTAAAACTAGAGGTAATAAATGTTAAAAAGATGTCATAACCAAAAAATTAAACACAGTTCTGTTTCATAAAATACAAGTTAACTCAGCTGAAACTTACTGCAGGCTTGACACGTGCTTATCACTAATCAAATTACTAAGGCTAAAAGAAGCCGTGTATGCCAACGATGAAAGGGAAGATAGTTATGCTGAACTCATCTGAAATAATTTTTAAATAGTTATACATTTATGAAAAATAAAGCTATCAGTCTCCTCTTTAGAATGTGTTTTCCTCTCCAATGATGATGATGAATCTGTTTGCTCAGGTGCCCTGAGATTTTATAGCACCTTTTATACTTTTTTGTTGTTGCTTAGAAAAATGCAGTGTCTTTATATACAAAGTAAGATGTGCTCAGGGACCCTGACATTTATAGTGTCTAGTATGATGGAGATAGAATAGAAGAATGAAATCAGAAACAGAACAAACAGAAATATCAACATGAAATAAGGCAAAGCAGAGGTTTGTATGGTCCTCAGACCAGAGCCATACTCAGCCAATAACCTAAGGAAAGCAGCCAAGACCTACCCTGAAATGAGTAACAGCTCGCTTTGTGAGGACTGTCAGTAAAAGAAAACAGGGCAAGAAGTCCTCTGGACAGACTTGTGGGCAGGCGAGGAGTCTTGATAAGCCTAGACTAACAGCCTGTCATCGGCTGGTTCTCCTGGAAAAGCAAACCCTTCAGGACTCTGTGGTGCAGCTTGCAAAAAAGCAGCAACTTCCTTTAGGCAGCAACAGCCTGGTCTGACAGGTTCATTTACCTAAATACCTCAGTATTTAGCAGATACTACCCTTGGTCCTTAAAAAAAAAAAAGATAAATCAAGAGTTTGACTGCTTCAGAGAGAAACACATATTTCTTAAGTTTACAGCAAATACTGCTATGAGAAATGGATGGACGGACAAATTTCTGTAGCAGTTTGTTGTCTTAAACCCACGCCACCAGGTTACCCCGGTTTCACTTACGCCCAACATCTGGTGGATGTAGTATTATTCTGGCCCTTGATTGTACAGCAGGAAGGTTTTCCAGAAAAGCAAGACATTCATGGACAGCCAAATGAGCTAGACCAGTCAAAAGAAAGAGAATATATATATATATATATATATTAAAACAGAAACACAACCTGATAGAAACCACTCACTGGACTCAGTTCTAAACATGCAACTTAAGCACTTTACAGAAAAACATGTTCGGTCAGAGACTGGACAGGCCAGTAGGAGGATACTGATCTGGCTTTACCCAGACTCTGCACCTGAAATAAAGGTTTGTGACAAATACATCACTTATTGATCTGCAGATACCTTACTTCTCCAACCCCAGTCCAAATTGAGACTAAGAAATTAGTGGCACCCACATGTCCCAAGAAAACAGTGCAATTGGAAGAGCAAAGGAGGTAAGTGGTTCAAGAGCTAAAGAAAAGCTCCCCCTTCCTCCAAACAGGCTCTCCCATCACTCTATAGAAAAGTTCCCCTGAGCTGATCAGGAAGGAGTCATATCCAGTAATGCGTAAAGTTGTTATGTGAGAAAGCCCGAAACAAAACCCCCAAACTTAGACTTCTCTCATCCCACCCGCAAAAGCTCGGAGAATGAATCAGAGCGACTGAACGCCTGAATCTGACAGACTGAAAGCCAGCCAGCCCTCCATCCTACCAGGCAGAGGTGTTTAACCCCTTCGTTGGCCAGCCAGCTCCTCCAGGACACAGCCATGCCGCCGGCGCCCGGATGCTGCGCTCCGCTCGGTGCACCGAAAAGGAGCGAGCTGAGGCGGGGGCAGCGTTTGCCGGGGCGCGGCCTACAAGGGGGCGGCGGGGGACTGACGGTCAAAGGCTGGGCCGAGTCGGGAGGCCCGGCAGAAGGTCTCCGCCCCGGCTCCCACCCGCGCCGCGCCCTCGCCTCCCGCGCCCCCAGCCCCTCGTGCTGCCCGGAGCCGGCCCCTTTGTCTCGCGCGAGCCTGTTGTGGCGGCAGCTCAGGACGTCCCGGGTGGGAAGGTGGAGGCGTCCCCAGAAGCCTTCAGCCCCGCCTGCCCCTGCAGTGCAGACAACTCTCCAGATGTGAGAGTGAGATCGAAAACTTGGGGATTCTCTCTGCATCCCGGCACACACGCACCTACTTCCTTTACAATCCTTATGCTCCCAAAAAAACAGTTGAGCTGAAAGAAAGAAACTTGGTAAGGAAATTTGAGCCGGAAGCAGCCTTTTGTGTATTGGAGTCCCCTATCCCGCCAGTCCTCAGTGAGTGGCCCTACCTACAAACAAATGCCACCTCATAGCCTTAAACCCAAATCTCCCTTTGCCTCTCCCTTCTCTATCACTGACCCACCCCATCTTATCTTGAGATAAAGCTTTCCAGGCCTTGCTGAAGACAAACTAAGCAGGCAAAGAGTTAACACTGACGTCATTTTCAGGAGTTTTAGCGAAGCTCAGATTCCCTCTAGGAATGTGAGCTTTATGCTGCCTAATTGCAAAGTCAACTTGGTAAGAAAAAAAAAACCTTCTCAAACTTGCAGGATGGGCATAGTTAATTAATTAAACAGTTAATCTATGAACTAATGTCTATAACATAACTGATGTTCAGTGTCTTCATTAACTTACTTAACTGGTGACAGAAGAGCATTCGACACGCTTAAATTAATCTTGTGATTTCCAATATTTTCCTATTAAATTGAAATGTGTTTTATCACATATATAGTTGAAACTAAAATGTAATAAAGTCATGCTGACTTTACTTCATGCAATGTCCTTATCTGAGTTAATTTAATAAATTGTATAATGGTTTTGACCATAAGTTTGAAAAAAAACTGGAATAAATCCATATGAGGTCCTAGTTGACTTCCACACGTGATTTTTCCGGCATCTCATTTTAATATGTAACCTGCCTCGAGCATGAGTGAATCAAGGAAACTTCTCCAGCTAGAGATGGGCACTATATTATGCGAAAGTAGTACTGAAATCTTATTGGCAATATTATAGCTAAAGAAGCAGGAAAGCCCCAGGAGTGTCACCATTCAGGAGAGGCCAGGTGTGCTCCTGAGCTCTCATTCAATAAATGGGGCCTGGTCAACAGAAAGGCTAAGTAGTCATGCCTGTGCAATGTGCTGAAAAGACGACACTAATAGGAAAAATTAGTTTCATAAGACAAGTTTGAAAGGCTCAGCGACTTTCAGAAAAATAGCAATAACAACAAAAAACACACAAAAGACATCAATTTTGAATAACTGTCCAAATCTAAATAGACACTGACCTTTGTATTCTGTAGACAAGATCTCATTTGTCATAGGAACTCTTTATGGAAATGTGTCTCCTTTTTCAAGATAAAGGGGGGGAAGCTAAAATAGGCTTCTACTTACATTAGTTGTGGCTAAGTGCAATCAATACTCATCATGTAATCAAACCTTTTGATGAATTCCTTTAACAGAATAAGAGAACGCTGCACATAAAAGCTAATTATGTAGTTCACTTCTATTATTTTGAGGCTATAGAATCTAAGTGCTTTTACTGACTTGCAATGAAACAAACAGTACTACATCAAGCCACCCCTAAGTAGCAATTACTCATGTGTTATGTGAGAACACTCATTGATCAAGTTCTTTTCAATAAGAAATTGTCTAGTCCAGAATGATCAATTCAAGTAGGTAGTGTCTTTTCCAATCTAGGAAAGCTGCCCTCAAAAATTTTGAGGGACTGCAGAAATACCTCAGTCAGTAAGGTGCCTGTCAAGTCCTTCCCTTCCCCAAAGCAACATGAAGACTTGAGTTCCATTCCCAACACCTAGGTGGAAAAAAAACAAAAAAACAAAAACAAAAAACCATACATGAGGCCTAGATCTGTAATCCCAGCACTGGGAGGCAGAGGCAGGAATATTCCTAAAGGAATATTCCTGAGCTTTATTGGGCAGCCAGTTTAGTCCAATCAGCAGTGAGCTCCAGTTCAATGAGAGACACTCTTTTGAAAAAAAAATTAAATATATCTCGATAGATATAGATAGTGCAAGAGTAGTGTAATGAAGAAATGAGAATGTCTAAAGCCAGAAGATAATGCATCTTTAATTTCAACACTTCGAATTTACCTTTATTTCCACAGCCATGCCCAAAAGAAAGGCTGCAGAGAATGCAAGAGGAGACAAAGCCTCTGAGTAAAAGATGAGACTCAGAGAAGATCTGTGAGGTTATCTGCTAAACTTGCTTCTCCACACCCAGAGCCTAATCCTGAAAAGGCCCCTGAAATGAAGAGATAGAAGATATCCAGAGAAAAGGGGAGAAGCTGACGTTGGCAAGGATGAAAACAACCTTGTGGAAAATGGAGATGCCAAAACTGAATAAAACTGAAAGCTGAGATGCTGGAGAGGCGCAGGGAAGAGTATGAGTTTTTGGTAACTGTGTATTTCAGTTAACTGTAGTGTTTGAAATGCTATTGCTATCATGTTTTGGAGAGCATCATCTCAGTAATGTTCTTACAAAACTCAATCACCTAACACACTAGCAAAAACAATTTTAGGGGATCAGGTCCAAACAAGAATCTTATTTAAAGGAGTCAAGTCTCTTTATGATGTGAAGATGATAAGAAAATAAACTTTGTTAACAACACGTTTCCCACCCTGAAAAAATTACGTATGTTCTGTATGCTGATGACATAGCTTAAAATAAACAAGCAAAACAGCATTCTACATTTTCATAAAACATGATAGCAACAGCATTTCAAACATTACAGCTTTCAGTTTTGTTCAGTTTTGGCAAGTGGACACTTGTATTCCCTTCCTGGTGCTGTTATAAATTACTACAGAATTCTCCACTTAAAACAACCAAAACATGTTCCCTAACACATCTAAAGGCCAGGGATCTGAAGTCACTGTTACTCAGTGAAGTCCAAGGTGTTAACAGGACCATCAACTGAGGTGCCAAGAAAAGATCTTCTTGTCACTCCAGCTTCTGGTAGCTAACGGTAATCTTTGACATAGGAGATCCTGTCCTTTTTCTAAACCTCCATGGTCATTTTATTCTCCTTTCTTTCAACTACCATTAGTCTCTGTCTTTTAAAAACACACTTGTCGTTGTATCTAGGGCTCACATATATAATTTTCTCTTGTCAAGATCCCTTATTTAATCATGCCCACAAAAGCATTTTTTCTTTATAAAATAAAATTTACAGGCTCCAATGATTAATGCCAGATCCTTTAGGGGCAGCCATTACTCAGTCTACTCTTGTGCCTAAATTAATTGATGTTAATTTTCTTTTACTTTTCTTTACTTTTTTTTGAACTAAAAAGGTCAGCCTTAGATTTTGACTTTTGGAGAAATCCACTTTAAGGGATAAAAGTGTAGCATTTCTAAATAGCATTGCTTTTAGGAATCTGCAAATTACATATTAGAAGTATGATTGACAGAGCAGGCAAGAATTCTAGAGTTTATTGCTTTTGTTAGCAAATGCCTGATTGCCAAGCCACAGTAGATTTACAACTCAAAAGACAGACAGTTTGTATGTTTTCTCCAAGAAAGAAAAAGGGAGAAACAATGAAAAAGCCCATCCCTGGTAGTCTGTAACTGATAGAGGAATCCATGACCTTTGAGTGACAGACAGGATAAAGGAGAAGGAAACTGTACCTTTTTCCTAAGGCCTCTGGGAAGAAAGAAAGCCAATCAGAGAGCCAGTGAAAAGTGCCCTAGAGGCTTCACATTTGAAAAGTGAGGTAAAGTTTCAGACAGTGACTCACTGTCATTTTTAAGACAAAAACAAGTGCAGACCACCATGTGACTCAGTCTCTCAGGAATGTCTCCTGTGCACTCACATGGCTAGCACAGCCCCTGGAGGAACCAAAGATGTTGGAGAGATTCTCTTGCTCTAGAGGACTAGATGCTTTGCTGAAAAACAAGTCTTACAACATGGAAATGAAGTTAAGAATTCCAGGAAAAAAAGTTATTCAATCAAAACTTCTTGACTAAAACTGAGTAATAATACCTTTTTGTTTAGAATTGCCTTTTACCAAAGACTTGTCCAAGCTTCTAGAGTTAATAGATCAATGCAATTAACAAGATTATTGTTTCAAAATATATATGCAGATCTAAACGTCAATTTATATATGTAAAATACATACACATTCGTGTCTCAATAATATGCCCATTGAGTTGTTACAAAATACAGCAACTAAGCAAAACTTTCTGGCAATTAGAGCAATTAGAGCAACTTTTAAAATCTAACAGCAAACATAACATCTAATAAATAAATATTGGCCATCTTCAACTTCAATAGAAACTAAGTTTTCTTTTTCTTTCTGTCATTTCACAATAGACTTCAGATCTTCTATCATTTCACCTAGAAGTGTCTTCCATACAATGGATGGGGACATTCTCCATCTTTATTTTGCACATAAGCAAACTGAAGCTCATGGTCAATAACTAATTGTTCATAATGCCACAGCACTAAGTAATAGATTTGCAGAAGCACATATTCTTGCCACTTCACCTACATCATTTCATCATATTTGAGGCAGGAGATCCATGTGCTCTGAGCTCTATTGCATTACACGACAAATATGATTGTGGGTGACAGTCTCCACAGTCATCCCAAATGTACTAATTGGCTTTTGTATTGCCAATGCAGTGTATATTCTCAGAGGACAGCTGACTCTATGGTTTATGATATTCATCGCTTCTGTGTGTGGTGTTTTCTAAACACATACAGTGACTGAGTAATTCCTGAATAGTTGCGGAATTTTATTGTTTGTTTGTTTGTTTGAGGTTCTCAAGAGGAAGTTCCCCAAAAGCCAAAAAAGTTATTCATACTATCTGCCCTGGCTAGTTTCATATCAACATGATATAAGCTAAAATCATCTGAAAGGAAGGCACCACAAATGAGATAATGCCATTGTAAGATCCAGCTGTAAGGCATGTGCTTTATTAGTGACTGACAGGGGAGGGTTGTTTGAATTAAGAATTTGTATTTCCAGGATACCAGAACTATTAAAGTGAAACCTCCTTTTGCTAGGACATTTGATGCTGGTCAGCTAGAGCTCAGAAATTACGAGTGAATAAGAGGAGACCAGCATCATTTAGGTGAAATCTTCTGGGAATTGTTTTCATGAGAGCACACAGAAGCTGTGTTCCAGTGGTGGCCAAGGTTGTACCTCGGACTGGCAATTGAAATTTGGTAGTGTAAGAGTCACCCAGGTGGTACTAGATTTGAAGACATAAAGGGATCATGGAGAGTAGCTGAAACTTGGAACTGTGAAATGCCAAAAGAGGGCACTGGTAAAGGTGCAATCTCAGTGGCAGTTGAAAGACCAATATTGAAGGAGTCATGCAGAGAAGTTGAGTCTAGGCACTGTGATGATAGCATATAATGAAGCTACTGGTGAAAGTGCAGCCCAGTTGCAGCAGAAGACCCCAGCATTTTAGAAATACCAATACCATGGATGACTACCAAGAACAGAAGCAGCAGTGGAATGGAGCCAGCCAGATCCTGGAAAACAAGCTGTGCTGCATAGAGCAGAGCTGCAGAAGTGATTCAAGCCCGTTAAAGGGGCCCAGAAAATTGTAAGTGAATCTCAGACATTGGACATTGCATTAATCTAATTGTGACTGTGCCTTGGTACTTCCACCTTAACATAAGGATGTATTTAACTTATTTTTCACTTTACAGGAGCCTGAAGTTGAAAGAATTTTAAAAGAGATTTTTAGGTTTTAAAAGATTCAAGATTATTAAAGAGTCTGAATTTTAAAACAGTTGAATTTGTAAAACCCGTGGGACTTTTAAAGTTTGTAAGATGTTTTCTTTTGTGATCTTGTCATTGATGTTAATGTGTGATCTTGGGGATGAACAAGAATGGAATGGTTATGGCTTAATAGTGATATGTTTGTGGGTCAAGTTGACAAGGAATATCACTACCTAATTCCACATTTCTGGTTGAACACTTAAACAACTTTGAAATGTTGAGAAGTTAAGATGAGATTATCTAGTATCAATTTACTTCCTGTTACTTTCTTAAAAAATATCATGAAATTCTGATGCTAAAATTATTAAAATTCATATTAAGTGATAAGATTTTTAGAAACGGAAGTATCAGAATTTGCCCAGATATAGTGATAGGTACTTATCACTTCAGTAGTTTGGAAGCTGAGGCAGAAGGATCCCAAGTTTGAGGCCAATATGGCTGTAGTCTTTTATGGAAGCAGCAGGGTCCCCCGGGGGGTGAATGGCAGTGGAGTCACGAGCCCAAGAAACCAGACTCAGAAGACCAGCCTCATGGTGCAGATCTACTTTATTGTAAAAGAAGCCTGGCTTCTACAGAGGAAGCAGGGTATTGTATAAGAGAGAGATCTAATCCCTTTGGCCCATGCTTAGTAGACACTTCAGCCTATCTAAAGCTTGCTATAGCAGAGGGACTGAGCAAGATCAGGGAAACTCCAACCATCTGCTTAACCTCTTAGCCTATTCATTTCACCAATGTTGGTGATTAAGGTTACTGTAAAGTCAGGGGAACTGGGCACCACACTGACAGGTTTTCCCACCTTGAGGCTCAACTGGTGCACCAGGATCCACCATTTTAGAAGGCATACAATGTGCTGCAGGTTGAGGTATTCACCCTAGTGCAGGTGCCGACGCCTATCTTTCGCTCCAGCTATTGGGATTGCTTTGCCACCAACACATGGTCTATATATGTCAAACAAACAAACAAAAACAAATAAATAAATGAACAGTAACCACAGAATGTAAAGAGCTTTGGATAGCATCATGGTTTTCACTGGATTTATAAGGAAAACTGAAGTCCCCTTCTTAGCTCTCTGTAGTTACCATGCTTCCTCATGTCACTGGGCCTTTCATAGCCTGATATACTTGTCGATGAGTTTCTTTGCTTAATATTCATTTCTTTCCAAATTTTTAATTTAATAATAATATATAACTGCTATGTGTGCAGGAGTGTGTGTGTGTATGTCTGTATGTATGTATACTATATATGTGTGAGTGTGGGTACCCACATGCTATGTCATGCATTCCTAGATCAGAAAATAACTCTTAGGAGTATGTTCTCTTACATTTTACATTTATTTGTTTACTTGTCTTGAAAAGCATAACTTCTGTGGTTTTGTTCACCTTTAACCTTTGTTGACCACCAGGGTTCTTGTGCACTCTGTCCAGCAAAGAAGACAGACATTAATGATTTCTAAGCTAAGAAGTATTACAAAGAAAAAAATGAAAGTGATAGGAGAGTTTTACAATGATGAGACTTACTCCCATGATTCGCTTCTCTGAGAAATCACCCTCTAATCTGAGACCTGGAAGATAAGTAAAAGAATGTTTTTTTTACTCTTTTACTTATTAACTGTTAAGCAAAGAGTGTTTAAGAACTCAGTGCTTAGCCTGGAGAGAATCTCAGTGCAAGGTAGGCTAAACATATAGGATAAGTCTTCCCTGGCCCTGATAAATAACCTAAAGTAGTAATGAATTAACTACAATGAAAGTACCCATTTTAGAAATGTAAAAAATATAAATAACACTGTAGATTCTGAACCAACTTAGATGCCTAGTTCTTTGTGAATATGTGTCACCTTGCTGCTGCGAGTAGTTGTTTGATTTAACCAAACTACTTACTCTCCTGATAAATGTTTCCATCATCTATTTCCCCCACAGTCTTGACTTTATATATAAACTTCTAAATAGCAGCCAGTGTAGCAAAATATTTTGTCCTCTTTAGTAATGTGATATGTTTTCAGTATCATTAAGCATCACTCTCTAGCTTGCTTCTATCTCTCCAGCACCCAGTATGCTGAATTAACACCATAAGGCATATGATCCTCCTATGGAGGTTTCTGAGTCGTAGATGTGCAAGTATGCCCTAGTTTAGAACCATGTTTTTCTGCTGATTATTATGTAAGTGCCTCATTTTCAGGAAACAATTTCTATTGTTTTCCAATTATTTTTGAAATACTTTATATTAATTAACTTAAAATCTACAAGTTTTTAATAGTATTTTCATACATAATTTATTGTGATTGATTCTCTCCTTCACTCCTTAGCTCACATCAATCCAATACTTTCCTTTTCCTTTGGTAGCTTTTACTTCAGTTTTCCCTCTTCCAATTAAATATTATTTATGTATTTTTATGGACTCTACTATCTTCCTCATCCCTTCCCTTCAAGCCTTTTTCCCCCCTTGCATCATGACCCTTAGTTTCCTTGTCTTTACTAATATCTACTACTACCTAAACACACTTAACAATTAAGCTGGGATCTTCTTTTAAAGGACAGCATATAAAATCTGTCTTTCAGAGTCCAGATAGCCTCACTTAATATAATGTTGTTTAGTGCCATCTACATCCCTGCAAAATACATGATGTCACCTTTCTTTATTCTAGAATAAGACTATTTTATGTATATATGCTGCGTTCTTCTTAGGACAAGAAGGCTGGCTTTAGGGTCTGATATTTACAGTAATAAGGTACAAGTCCAAAACAAGCTTAGATACAGTACTGTGAATGAAGCAGAATTGTGTTTCTTTCTCTCATAAGAGACAAGAGATGAACACATAGTTAGGGGAGGTATGACTCATTCTCAAGAACACTGGCACTTTCAATGTCTTTTTTCTTAGTTACTTTTTAGAGTATTGTTGTTTTATTCATGCTTCAAGAATATGTCTAACCTGGGAAAAAGTCAGTTTTCATGTTTGAGGCCCCACCCCATCACATTATTATTCAACTTGTTTTCTAGCAAGTTCTAAGCTAAATCCTTTTACATCCTATGAGCAACTAGAGTACACTGCAATGAATGCTGACTTTGTGTAAGGAGCAGCCTAACTTTGTGTGATGAATGAGGTAGTTGCATATTTGCTCATGGCTTATTTTGATCACCTATTATGCACTTGGCTCTCATAAAGAAGAAAAAATTTCTTGCTCTCAAAGTATTTGCAGCCTGGGTAGGAAAACTACCTAGAAAATATACCAAGAAATACAGCATGATTAACTGCTGTATTTCTGAGACACAGAATCACAGCAGACACATAGATTCATGAGGAAGATTCTGACTTTGAGGAGTAGAGTCCCTGGTGAGTTCTATGAGGAAAGAATGAATACTTGTTCTGAGTTTAAAAACTCAATAAACATCACCAAATTGATGTATTATGAAGCAAGAATAGCATGCAGATATGAATGGAGCTGTGAGAAAACAGGATATGTTTAGAGGACAGAAGGAACTAAAGAAGCACAGTGAGGACAGAAACATATCATTGTCAAAGATTATTGGAAGATAATTTTAGTAAGTTAGACTTTTTTCTGGCTTTCATTTATTTCATTTCACTCAAAGCAATTGCTGATTATATACTCACATTCACAGCTATGTTCTAGACTCTGGAGGAAACAGAAAATAGCATAAATAGACATGGTGTTTTTCTTTGTCTTCCATGCTTATAACTTGGCGTGTACTCACTTATAAGTGGTTATTAACTGTTAGGCAAAGAGCAAAGGCACTGCAGTCCACAGACCCAGAGAGACTAAGTAACAAGGAGTATCTCAGTTGTGACACAGGGATCTCCCAGGTAAAGAGGAAAAGGAACAGATGGTGCAGGTGGGCTGGGAAAAGATAGGAATGGGAAGAGAAGGGACCAGGTGTGGGGAGAGGAATGGAGGGAAAGAATATATGGAGAGACAACCAGAACTGGAGGACATTAAGGGGGGGATCTGGAGAACAAGGGCAGTCGAAATTCACTGGAGTCCATGATGCTAGAGGCCCTTGGCAAGGACCTTTTCATATAACTGGCAAGGCTTCCAGTGGAGGGACTGGAATATCACCTCAGCCACAAAAACTTCCACCTATAACTCATCTTCCCCAAAAGGACCCACTGGGACAACTGAAGGAGAGAACCCCATGCCAAATGAGAGAACCCATGACTTATTTTGCAGAATAGACCAGGAACTAGAAACTAGATAGCCAGGTGTTGATTTCTATTGATATCCTGTTCTACTCATAGTTCGGTACCTAGCCCAGTCTCCGTAAGTGAGGCTTCTGCCGGCAGCTGATGGGAAGAGATGCAGAGGCCGAGAGCCAAACATCATTTAGAGATCTAGAAAACTCAGAAAGGAGGGAGAGGAGGCATTTTAGGAAGTAGGGGTCAGGGAGATTAGGAGAACAAGCCCTATAGAGTCAACTGACATGTACTCTTAAGGTCCCACAGAGCCTGAAGTGGAAGACAAAGAACCTGCAGGGTCTCCTAGATATGTCATGTGGTTGTCTGGCTTGGGGTTCTTGCAGAGAACCGACAGGCTAAAGCATATGTGGGGGTTTTCTGGCATCTTTTCCTGCCCTTGGGACCCAGTTCCTCCAGCTGAGTTGCCTAGTCCACTCATTATATAGGGACTAGTGTCTGGCTTTATCCCATGTGTTGTGCTCTGTTTGAGTAGTAACCCTGGGAGGACTGCTCTCTTCTATGGGGAAAATCGGTATTGGGGGGAATGAACGGGTGGGGATGGGGAAGATATATAATAGAGGGGGGAAATAGGAGGAGTTTGGAGGAACAGAGAGAGGGTAGGAGATGTGTTGATATGTATTACATTAAAAAATTTAAAACATGAAAAAAATGAAAAAAAATTTCAACCAGTACAATATGGATTTTCAGTCTGTACAAAGGCATTACATATAAGAAATGAAAACATTTAAAATCGAGAAATGATGACGTTGGTTTTGCCTTTCAGCATGACTGTGTCATTGATAATGATATTGGAGGTGGCAATATCAACAAGAGATCACACCAGAGTTTATTAAAACAAGTCAGTAAGAGATAGTGATTATTTTAACATATGTTATAGTTAACATACAAAATAATGTCTCAACAAGAATTTTATGAGTTTAGAAACTAAAATCTACCAAAACTATAATTACTTTGGATATTGATTTTAAAGAAGTAAGGTTCCGAGAATGGTTTTCAATACAAACAGTATTCTAAGACTCCTCTGGAGATGAGTAGGATATGTATAAACAGAATCTGACATTGTAAAGTAATATTCAAGTATATTTCACTAGATATTAAGAATAGAGGTCATTGGCTTGTAGGTAATTTCATATTTTGAAAGACTTTCTCGTAATTACATGACTACCCTCAGTTTTAATCACTATCTTAATTCCCTCATTTTACTTCTAATTTTCAGTGCAATAAAAACAATGATAATTTCATCTGAGGTCAATAGTTCAAGCACGTACCTTTCTTCTCTCTCTACCTTTCACCGAGCTTCTTCCCAGGTTAAGCATTAAGTTCTTAAACGCTCTTTGCTTAACAGTTAGTAAGTAAAAAAGTTTTGAAAAATACTCTTTTACTTTTATCTTCCAGGTCTCAGATTCAAGGATGATTTCTCAGAGCAGTTTATCATGGGAGTAAGTCTCATCATTGTAAAACTCTCCTATCACTTTCATTTTTCCCTTTGTAATACTTCTTAGCTTTAGAAATCATTAATGTCTATCTTTTTTGCTAGACACAGTGCACAAGAACCCTGGTGGTCAACAAAGGTTAAAGGTGAACAAAACCACAGAAGTTATGCTTTTCAAGACAAGTAAACAAATAAATATAAAAATCAAAACAAAATGCACAACAGTAAGAAAATTCTTGGTAGACATGCAGCAGAAGAACGTAATTTTTCTGAGAATATCAGGATTCAAAAAAATTTCCTAAGAACCTGATACTGAAGCTGGAACTAAGAGGAATCTACCTCATCAGATGAGAAATTATGTTAAGGATATTCTAGAAGGAAGGGCAGTGTGCAAGAGAGCTCTGAAGAACAGCCAGTTGGTCTAGAGTACAGACCCTGAGCCATCCACAGGAGATGAGATCAAGTAAACTACAAGGGTATGTCACTGGGTTGGGGTATAATGCTGGGAAAATGGTAAGCAGATCCCAAAGCTGGATGATTCACAAGTGCAAAAGAAGCATGGCCAATAGAAGCGCTACACAACAGGCACCTTACTGTTAATCTATGTAAAAATTTAATGGACACCAGAAATAATGATTAAATGAGGGATGCGGTTAATATTTCCTACTGAATTAACTTTTAAAAAATCTCCAAGAAGTTCAACAAGAGAAGATGGAACAAGGACTAGTATCCCCTGAAAACTGGAAAATAAGAAAGATGAATTCTGCTGTTGCCTGAATCATTGCTGTGAGAAGGTGTCTGGGTAGAGCAAGCACGCATGTTTAAGACGTGAGCCCAAACAGAGTTAAAAAGAGCAGTAGGACTAAACAGAGTTCAGAAATCGAACGACATGTACATGCAAACTATTCCAATACAGGGTAAAAACATCTGGAGAAAATAAAGTCTTAAAAGTAAACTTTAAAGCAGTTGTAGATACAGATGGGATATTTCCAGTCACAGCTTGTATTATATGTGAATGGGAACTCAAAAATTGGATCACAGACCTAACTGTAAAATCTTCAATTACAAACCTTCTATAATTAAGTATAGAGGAACATCATAGTCTTTTAAATTAGGCAAAAATTTCTTAAACATGAAAACGGAACCACAATCTTGAAGAACTGGCACATTAAAATTCATTAAAACATAAAATCTCGGCTGGTAAGATGGCTCAAGTAGGTAAAATGCCTTTTCATGAAAGCCCGATGACTTGAATTTAGTCCCCAGAATTCACAGTGGAAGAAAAGAACATACTCCCAAAAGTTGTTCTCATCTAGGAATGCATGACATAGCATTTGGATACACACATTCACACATGTATAATTCACATACATACAAACACACACACACACACACACACACACACTTTCATACATAGTAGTTCATTATTATTAAATTAAAAATTTTAAAACATAAAACTTCATTTCTCCCAATTACATATTAAAGAATAAAAATGGAAATTATACACTTATAGAAAATATGTAGTATAAGATACTCTCTCAAAAAGATATAAAAAATGGTAAAGAAAAAATATTGTAATTAAAATATATGCAAATGTTTCACTGTAGAGGATAGATGAAATAGTAAGCAACAATTGGAAACTGGCATAAATATTAAGATAAAGTAAATTAAAATTACAATGAGGGACTATTGCCTACTATCCGATAAAAGCAAAAAGACTTTGCAATGGTCCTGAAGAAGAAATAATTGCTATTGAAGAAACTTTAGTGCATTTACACAATGAAGTACTATTAGTCATATAAAAGAAACATCTCTTGACACCTACATATGTGAAACCTAAAATATCCTCAATGGAAAAACTCTAGGCACAAAATATGTATGTGTGTTTTATTGCTTTAACTATTACACAAAACAATACAAAACAAAACAAAAAAATGAACAACAACAAAAACCTATGTTCTATACTTATAGAAAGTAAGTCAATAATGTCATCTGGATGGAATGGAGTTGGATAGCAAGAAGCCAAGGAGGGATTTCAAAGTAGATCAGAGAATCCTTTGGCAGGATTTTCATGGCCTTACTACTGTTGGTGACAATTTAAGGAGTGTTTCCACATCAAAACTTGTTGGAACAAATCTCCCCCACATAAGTCCATGTCCATAGCTTTCCTTGTCCAGAGAAGCAGCCACAGCCAGCCTGTGGTTGGTTGCCTCGAGGCAGGAAGCTATAGGGGTTGTACAGCATGGGTGGAGTGGTTCTTCATGGCTTACCCATCCCACCTTTAATCAGAGTCTGTGAGCCTATTAGAACAGGAACTTGAGAGGTGCCATCAGAGGAGCATTCTCTCTAGTTTATTACAGGGGTTGGGGTGGGGTTGGGGATAGGGAGCATACATTTATTTGGTTGGGGGCGAGGGAAAGTCTCTTGGTACTCAAAGGCAATAGGGGAATGCATTGGTTAAAACAGGGGTGGAACTTTGGAACTTTATTGTGACCCTGGTCTGTCACTGCAGAGGGAGGGTCCAAACTACCACCAGCTCTCTAGGATGAGAACTGGCTCATAAGCACCCTCTAGACCCAACCATGTGGCATGACCGGGTACCACAAAAACGTATCAAATTAGATTTTTTTTTTTTTTATTTCTCTGGTTCAGTTTCTGTGTTGTAACTCTGGCCACCCTGGAACTCACTCTGTAGACCAGGCTGGCCTTGAACTCACAGAGATCTGCCTGCCTCTGGTTCTGGAGTGTTGACTTGCACCAACACTGCCCAGCCTTCAAATCAGAGTCTTAAATAAGTATAATTTATGATTTTATATATCTTATAACTCAATAAATATATATATGTCTATGTGTGTACATAGAAACAACATGCATATGTATTATATAACAATAAATATATATCATGTTATATATAATAATATAATACATATATGCAAATATATATGTTTAATTATTTAATTAAATATGAAACTACATTTCTATGTAGATATGTGACCAACTTTTCAAAAAGATGTCAAGTCCACCCTATTCTGCAACTGAATATTCAAAAATAAATGGGATCACATCACTTTAAATGAATAATATTGTACAATATTATACATTTGTATAATATTCTGTCTGATTATACCCATTTTAATTCACTTTTGACTTGTATCTTAATTTGTAAAATGCCAGCACTATCATTTTCAAAGATAATATTAACTCACAAATATGACTTTGGTAAAGGTACTTCTTAAGGATATTATTTTACTCTCAAGGAAAGCAGTGATGTGATTTAAAGAAAAACGAATTTTTAGAAAAATCAAGGTCTAATTCAAAGTTCATAGCATCAAAACAAATAGGAAGCAAAGTCCAAATAGTTAATCATTCTCAGCTAAACAAATTCAAAGTTTGTTTCTTTCTTCATGGTTTATGTGGAGAGAGATTTATTTTGATACTAAGCACTCAACTTTTTAGACTATATTCATTCAGGAAGCTCAAATTGACATGCTTTTAAAAATAGCATAATGCAAAAATTATTGCTATGCACACTGCCATTTTCTAGATCCGAAAGGTACTTTATATGAAACAACATTAGTATTGTGCTGTTTTATAGGATATCTAACCTAAATTGCCGTTATGTAGAACAAATATGCTCAGGAATGACCTATGAAAGGTCCCTGTATGTACAAAGATATGACTGCAAACAAGTGGTCTTGTAAATGAGTGGGTAGCTCTCTAATCATCATTGCTCTCTGGCTAATTCATGGGTAGACAACACAGGACAGAAGTTAACTCTCTGTTCAGAGCAGATTTTGCTAATGTATTTGATGGAAGTTTTAATCACCAACGTCTCTGACAATCATTTCCCGTAGATTCTGTAATATTACTTAAGAATGAGAAGTAGAAATACTCAACAAAATATCCAAGCAAAGAAAACTATGGACTTTGTAATGTTCTCAGGACTGAGCCAGATTACAGACACAGAAATAAAACATAATCATGTGACTGATAACATACCCTGGATTATTGTATTCCCTAAAGGAATTTCTTTGAGAAGGAACATGAAGCAGGGGGTCTTGAAAAGAGGGTGGGGGGGGTCTCTTCATTCTCCTGTGTACTAAGACACTTCTGTTAAAGAAGCTTTATGTCTAATATTCACAGGTTTTTGTTTTTTTGTTTTTGGCTTTTGTTTTTTAAGGAATGTAAAGGATACAGCTGTGTGAAAGCTAGGAAAGATCTATATTTCAGGGGTCTATATGAGGGATCCAATTTAGAGGCCTGTGTGATTAGATGGACTGTAGAAAGAATGTTAAGAATTGTAAACACCTTTAATCCAAGTATTAAGAAATCAATGTTAGCAAACACCTCTATTTCAGTATGCAGGGGCAGTGGTGGTATACACCTTTAATCCCTGAGAAAAACAGAGTGTGGAAGCAGACATAAGAGGCAAAGCTCAGAAGTATTCAGTGTCACACAGAAGTGATACCTGAGTGAAGGACATGCCTAGACTCTCATGAGAAAAAGACAGGCTCTCAGCTCAGTGCAGAGTCAGTTACATAAGAGTTATAGTAGGCATTATGAGGTGAGCAGTCTGAAGCATCAGCGGTCTGACAGAGGATAAGGCAGAGAAGCAGAGAGATTGACTGAAGCAGTATGGGGCAGTGAGAGCTCATGGAGACATGGAAGCAGTCTGAGGAGTCTGAGACAGAGACACAGAGGCAGCTCAGCAGAAGTCAGTATCAGACAGGAAGAGTGAGTCAGTTTGAAGCTGAGCAAAGCAGTTCAGTCAGAGAAGTTGCAGGAGGCTTAAAGGGTCTAGATTGTACAGGGGCTGAGGCTGAAGCCTTACAGTTCTAGGCTTAAGACTAGATTGAACAGAGGCCTAAAAGTTCTAGGGATCCATGCTAGAACCAGTGATAAAATTAGGCAAAAGAATAAAATGCCCTGAAGCAACACCTATGAAGGAATTATTTTTTAAGCAATCATTAACCTCATTTTGAATAGTGAAAAATCTTTGATTCAAAGATTAATTCACTTGTCAAATCCCTAAACAAGGTTATAATGGGTTGTCAGTAAGAATACTATGTAGAATGGCAGACACTTTCTATTCCACAGTCTCCCAGACAAAAAGACCAAGAATTAGTCTAAAAACTCACATGTAAGTAACAATAATAATAAAAAACAGGCCATCAATTTGAGATAGAGGTATAGGTGGGTCTGAGAAGGGTCTGAGGGAGGAGACATGGGAAGGTTCCAGGCAGGACACCAGGCAATGAATTTAAGAGAGAAAAAGGGAATATGGGAAGATTAAGAGGGAGGGAAGGGAGGAGAATTAATATTATAATCTCAAAAAAAAGAAATAATTAAAAACCAAAATTTTGATTTTATTCAAGAAAAATAATGTCAACTCTAATTGAGATCACAGTGTCACTGAGGACTTTATGGAAATACGTCTAGTATGCTTTCTTCATTCCATTAAAATGATGATGCCATATTTCCGTTCCTCAAAATCAAAGAAACAAAAAGATGGAATCAGACACAATAAACTGACTATATTTGTAAAGAACAAATCACACTTAACGAATCGATTTTTCTTCCAAGAAAATTTGCACGGATGGAAGATAATGGTAGTCCAACGGAAACAATACATCTTGATTACTAATATAATAGTGTCTAGAAGACATTAGGACAATTACTTAAAAATAGCTTCCATCTAGAATAAAAGTTGGAACAAAAGAGCAATATCAAACACTATCAGAGGGTCAGCCCAGGACACCTACCTTTCCCATTTCCAAGGGCCATTTGTAATGGTCCTTGTAGGAGCAGCAATTGCCTAGGATGACAAAGATGACAAATCCTTCTGTCTCATGCTGACTCTGCCTTAGATTACATTAGATGGAGAACAACTTCAGGATCTATCATGGGATATTTTATAGTTATGGAATCATACTCCTGTATGCTGTTTAGGTGGAAGTGTGCTTCCTTATGCCTTGCAGCATGTAAAGGAATCGCTTCTACACCTGTTAATAACTCTGTGCTAAAAACAATGGAGTAGCCCCTCCCAGATCTCCTTATGAACAAGCCATTTGTTTACCTTAATGCAGATGATGGATCCCATCACCCTCAATGTCCTACAGCAGGTGATTAGAGAAGACTCTGACTCACCCCCAGCTTGGACACCAGATATGTCAGCAATATGTCTACTGGCAGACCTTAAGAAGTGTTAGGTTCCATTCATTTGTATAATGAAGGCCTGTGAGGAGATGGGGGGATGTTTTTGATGTCCCTAGGGGCTGGGACAGGAGAAAGGAGCAGATAAGCAGATAAGAGCAGAGCAGTACCATGAGAAGAGCTGTGTGAGGGGGCCATGGAGAGGAGATGGCATGAGCTCTCTGCCTAAACCACCTGAGTATTGCATCCCTGAGAGTTGTCATGGCTCATTATTAATATATTGACATTGAGTTAATGAATAATATTTTAACAAGGATATTCCAGTAACTACACACCAGGGAAATGAATAACAATTGTGAGACAAGCATGAATTCATGGCAGGAAGAAGGTATGGAAAATCTTCTAAAGATTCCAAACAACCTCGAGAAGTATTTTTTATAGAACCCCAGTTACCTCTAGCACTGCATCTAAAGAGACAATTTATCAGTTAGATCAGTAAGTTTCAAAAGCATAGAAACATAAAGAAGCTACTGAGATAGTGGGTGGGATATTGTATACTTAACAAGATTCAGTACTCTGCCTAAAGACACATAACCATCAAACTTTGGAAGGAGAGCTAAAACATAATGTGCCAGTATCCCCAAATTTAACCATGTGAACTATTCTGATATCATACTACATGATGATGAATAATATCTATAAGATTTCTCTGTCCAGATGCTACCAGACCTTACAAGTTGGAGATGATTTTGGAGCAGTTGGCAGGGCAACTGTATATATAACCTTTATAATAAAGGTCATGTGAACCTGAATAGGGCTTAACAAAGAAACAACATTGGACTTGACCCCTTAGATTATGTGGATTGTTTTGAAGAAATTGCTTGGAAATAATACCATGTAACTCCACTCTTGTGTGTCAAAGTTAGAAAAATGAATCTCAGCTTTCAAAGTTCTCCCTCTCCTAGAACAAACACTCCTCGTTTGAAGTTTACAGAATATGAAAAATCTGAATGCAGCTGTATATTCCCCATATGTAGCTGTAAAATAGGGATCAAAGACTTTTTATGTTTTGCCTAATTAAATCATAGCCCAGGAGTGTTTCGGCCTCCTTAAAATCTAGATTAAGCCTCTGGGACTCACTGCTGACTGAACTACTCTGACTAACTCCTTTTGAATTCTGACTCTTCTAGTTAAACTCAACTCACTCATTGTTCTGGCCTAAATTCTACTCCAAGCTGCTCGTTCAGACTAACCTTCTTGAGCTGGCTGACTGTTTCTTACGGAATTCTTATGACTCTGGCAGATTCTGTCTGACTTTCTGATACTTCATACTGAACTGCTTTGCTAGGCTTCAGATGACTCACTTGTCCCTTCTGATACTGACTTCTTTTGCCTAGTTGCCTCAGTGTCTCTGTGTCTCTCTTCCTGAACTTTCAGTGCTTCATTATGCCTCACTCAGCCAGGCTGCTTCACTGTCTCTGTGTCTTGTCTCACATCTGCCAGTTTTAGACTCATGAGAGTTGAGTATGTCCTTACTTTGCTAACTCTCCCTCTGATGTTTTTGTCTTCCATTTACTCTGACTCATCTCAGATGTCACACAGATGCTTGTGTGACACTGACTCCTTCTGAGTTCTCTTTCCTGTGTCTGCTTCCACTGTTCTTTTCTAGGGATTAAAGGCATGGACTACCACTGCTTTCTGAATAACTGGATTTCAGGTGTTTCTGTATTCCAACCAGACCACAAAGGTCTCTGAATGCACCCCATGAAATGTAGACCTTACCTTTCACACAGGGCTATTCCTTTCTGGGGGGTTGGGAAGGATAGGCAGTTGATCCTTAGGACCTCACACATGTAGATAAGTCATCTATCTCCAAGTATACTCCAATCCCCACAAAAGATTTTTAATTTTCTCTTCAGAAAAGTATGATAACTTGATGAGGTGATGGTTACGCAATTGAGATTGATTCAATCTTCTTGAAAAATATCACATATATAGAATAAATATATATAGTTACTATTAAAAGCTACATGCTAAACAAAGGAAATATAGCAGCATAGCTGTATATAACGTAACACAAATAATTGCACTTCTAAGTGGTGCAGTATTAAAAATGTCAGGAAATTCTTGGTGCTTTTGAAGCCTGCTGTAACTGACTGCTTTATCCCGCCTCTCAAACTGACTCAGTTTGAGTTAAGAGAGCCCCATTTTTCTATCATGAGAATTGGGCATGTCCTCACTTTGACTCACTCTGATAACTCTTTCTCTGATTTGTCACTTTACCTGTCCTTCACTCTGATTCATCTCATATGTCACTTCCTCTCTCACACTGACTCCTTTGAGTTCAGCTTCCTATGTCTGCTTCCAAACTCAGTTTCTGTATTAGGGATTATAGGTGTGGTTATCACTGCCTTCTGAATACTAGAATTAAAAGTGTGTACCAACATTCTTTCTAGCCTAGAGCAGCCATGCTGATGAAATAAAAGATTAAATATTCCTCTACACACCACACCTGACCTGTTTTAAAATTCTTAATTTCATTATCATTCTGTGTCTAAATATTCCTCTACATCTGAGCTAGTTATTGACAGGAAGGCCAATAAAAATCCTTATAAATCTCACTGATGATGATTGAGTGCCCCAAAGTTATAGTGGGTTTAGAGAAGAATAGTACACACACACACACACACACACACACACAGAGAGAGAGAGAGAGAGAGAGAGAGAATAGTTTCAGTGAGTAGCTCAAAATGTCCTCAAACTTATGATCTTCCTGTTTTAGGCTCTTGAATTCTGATATCCACAATGTGATAGCAAATCCTGCTGAAAGGAAATATTTTGATTACTAGCAAATGCATATAATTTGGTAATAACTCAAATTACATACTTGTACAATGATTATACATTCAAAAAAAAACCCAACATTTAAAGAAAATCTCTAAGAAAAGGAAAAGGCAACAGATTTTTTTTCTCTACCAACTTGAGATACTTGAGTTTATTTTTTCTGATAACAAATTATTTTTCAATTTTAACAGCAATATGTTCCCAGCTTGCTTTCATCACATGCATATCACTTGAGAAATATTGGCTTGGATCCATGAGTTGCCAGTTTGTAACAGTTTATTCCAGGATTTAAATTTTGTTTATTTCCAAAGTTAGCAGTGGGGCTTCTCTCTGTGAAAACTGAAGAATTTATCTTCCCAATTTTACAGAGCTCTTCTGCTGCATCTTCGAAAGCTCCAAGAATTTCCTGACATTTTTAATACTGCACCACTTAGAAGTGCAATTATTTGTGTTACGTTATATACAGCTATGCTGCTATTTTTCCTTTGTTTAGCATGTAGCTTTTAATAGTAACTATATATATTTATTCTATATATGTGATATTTTTCAAAAAGATTGAATCAATCTCAATTGCGTAACCATCACCTCATCAAGTTATCATACTTTTCTGAAGAGAAAATTAAAAATCTTTTGTGGGGATTGGAGTATAGTTGGAGGTAGATGACTTATCTACATGTGTGAGGTCCTAAGGATCAACTGCCTATCCTTCCCAACCTCCCAGAAAGGAATAGCCCTGTGTGAAAGGTAAGGTCTACATTTCATGGGGTGCATTCAGAGACCTTTGTGGTCTGGCTGGAATACAGAAACACCTGAAATCCAGTTATTCAGAAAGCAGTGGTAGTCCATGCCTTTAATCTCTAGAAAAGAATAGTGGAAGCAGACACAGGAAAGAGAACTCAGAAGGAGTCAGTGTCACACAAGCATCTGTGTGACATCTGAGATGAGTCAGAGTGAACGGAAGACAAAAACATCAGAGGGAGAGTTAGCTAACTCTCATGAGAAATGGCAGGCTCTCAGCTCAGTTTAAGGGATTGATATAGGAGTTAGAGTTGTTCAGTCGATAGAGTCAATGGAAGCAGTCAACAAGAGAATTCAGTGGAGAAGCAGACTGAAGAGTCAGTTGAAGCAGAAGAGTAAGAGTTCAGAAGGAACTAGTCAGAGTGGTTCAGTCAGCAGTAGGTCTCAGAAGGCTAAGGCTGAAGCCCTCAAGGTCCAGGCTAGCAGGTTAAATGTTCTAGATTGTACAAAGTCTGAAGCCTGCCTATTCAAGTTTTAAGTGTAGATTGCAAAGAGGACAAAATGCTCAAGGGCTCCAGGACTCAAGGGTTCCAGGACTCCAGAACTCTGGGCTTGAACTGGGGATTTAATTATGTAAAAATAAAAGAGTAAACTGTCCTCTGCCCTGAATCAATGTCTATATCTGGTGATCTACATCAGTATCTGACATCTACAACTTCACCCCTCCCCAACACATATACCAGCTTTTCTAACAATTGGAAGCATTAATTGTGCTATTACTAATTATAGTCATTTTTTACTGTCCTAGTCCTACTTAAACTTGGTATTATTCCCATGAGCCTTTGTCCTCTTTCCCTGCCTTTCATTCATCTGCTTCCTGATCTCTGCTAGCCACTTTTCTATTTTCTGTTTCTGTGAGACAGACTTTTACAAAGAAGGGTGAGTTGGGGCAGAGTCTTACTATGTATAGCTATTTGACTTCAAATTATCCATCTCTTGCCTCAGCCTACAGAGTGCTGAGACTGCAAGCCTATAACACATGCATCAGCAAGTCTACCAACTTCCATAGATTGCACACATTTGTTGATAGTATTGGAAAGATTTTTCTCATAGAAATCTCCTAAGCCATGGTTATTCTTAATGGCTTGCCTTTTCACAGTTGCGTAAGTGCTAACAGATATTCTGAAGGCAACAATAAGATCTGATAACAATTGACTATGTATCAAAAGACAGCCAAGGTCCTTTCTTAACACTGAATGTGGATAATATTTAGAACCAAAGTAGAAATTTTAATAAATGTTTCATTAAGCCATAGTTAAGGGCTTAGAGCTGCTTGAATTATTTTACAAAATTTTTATTTTCAAAGACTGCCATTTATTTAAGCAAAATAAGGACAAAGGGAAAGAACATTTCAGAATTCCAATATGCTTCACACACATAGCTCATATTTGTTTTTAAACAAGCTCAACTGCTCTTAAGACCAAAACAACTTTCTAAATCATAACCATATTGAAGCAACACATTTCTCATCAAGACCATCAGCCTACTCTGTTTGGATATTAGAAATGTAATTAGTATTTGTATTGTGTTTACATTGCTGAAGCTATCCCTGAATTCAACAGAGTGATGTAAAATTAATATTTTCTCGTATCATGTAAGTATATTACATATTCTATCATTTCCCTTTGAATAAATAAATACCTCAATCTTTTAATAACTTTATTGGTATATTGCTGATAGATAAAGCTACATATTTAGTGTATACAATTTTATGAATTTGGACACATGTGAAACTCATAAAATACTTCAATTAAGTTTTTAAACATTCATCTCCATTGTCTCTAGGTTTTCTTCTGTTTCTTTTTCTTTAAAAAAATTCATAACGCATGTTAAGTTTGTACTACAGTATACTTAATATTACATTGAGTAGTATATGTCTACAGCCTATTATCTTGTGTTACATAAACTTTATACCAATTTATTAATAGATTATAATTTCCCCAACTTGAAATTTACATCCCTGGCAATCATTACTCTATCAATATTCTATGGTCTGTTCATTGTCAGCTTAACTGAATTTTGAATAAACTAAGAGACACACTTCTGGCATTCCAGAGAGAATTAACTGTGGACAGGGGACACCTAGAATGTAGGTGGTACCATCTTTTGGCCTAGGATCCTGGACTGAATGAAGAGAAAAGAAGGAGAGTGTGAGTTGAGCAATAAAATCCATTTCTGTCTGCTTCCAGACTGGATAGAATGTGACCAACTGCACGCATCATGTTCCCAGTAGCACAGCTAGAACAACTCTTATCCCATGCCTTTCTGACCATGATGGTCTGTACATCAGTCAAGAGAAACTCTGCCTTTCTTAGGTTTCTTTTGTCAAGTAACTCATCACAGCAACAAGAAATACCCAATACCTTCCTAAGGTTACGCTAATAATAACCTAAAGTCAAAACTCTTCCTTTGTTAGATATAGCCCTGTTACCTACATTACAGATTTTACAAGTGTGTCACACCTAACTCATGTATTATAATTGTGATTCTCCACCTGTTCTGAGTCTGTACAACCCTGCTAGACTCACACTTGGTTCATGTTTCTAACACTGACTTTATATTTCTGAGCACAAATGACATCAAGAAACCTGTTTCATATGTGGTTTTTACTACCACCTCTGACCCAAATCTCTACTAAAATCATCTTCTATGTGTGATTCCCAAAACAAACTATGTACTTTGAGAAAATTTCTTTACTTTTCTCATCCTGTTTAAAACCAGAGCCTAGCTGAAGTAACACTCGGCATGCTTTTTTTCTAGTCCTCCAGCCCCTTGATATGTTTTCCAAGTTTACCATGTAATTTGGCATGAACTCAACTTGTCTTCCAGTTTGAAGACAAAAAAAACAACCAGCTCTCTGAAGCTCATGAAACTTGCAGACCATCTTTCCAAATCTGCCTCATTTGTTTGCTTCTGTGGTCTTCATGATCTCAAAAGTTTTTAGCACATGTATCTATTTTGTTCAATGTTCATAATTTCCATCTCCATGTTGGTTAATCTTATTTTTTTAAAAGATACTCTCTTAAGATTCTATCGCTGTGATGAAACACCATGACCAAAGCAATTTGGGGTGGAAAGGGTTTATTCCATTTTTACTCTTACACTTCCACACCATAGTTTATCATCAAGGGAAGTCAGGCAGGAACTCAAGCAGGGCAGGAACCTGTAGTCAGGTGCTAATGCAGAGTCCATGGAGGGGTGCTTGCTGCTTAATGGATTGCCTCCCATGGCTCACTTAGCCTGCTTTCTTATAGAACCTAGGACCACCAGCCCAGGGATGCCACCATCTACAATGGGCTAGGCCCTCCCTCATCAATCACTAATTAAGAAACTGCCTTATAGCTGAAACTTACAGAGGCATTTTTCTCAATTGAGGCTTTCTCCTCTGATGACTGTGGCTTGTGTCAAGTTGACATAAAACTAGCTAGTACAGATGCTTTCTTATTTTACGTTTATATTGAAAACAATTATTCATACATTACATTAAATTGTATTTCCCTCCTATAATTCCTCACCTCTTTATCCATTCAACAATTTTCCTGCCTCTCTTTAGAACAAAATAACTAGCAAAAACAAGAACAACAATAAAAACAAGTAGCAACAAAACAAGAAAAGCACACAGTAAAACAAAAAACAAAAGCCACAAAACAGAAATCAAATAAACAAAACATCAATAAAACATACAAAAAATGTCCAAATAAAGCAAAATGAGACAAAGTGTTTACAAAATGCCATTGAGTTCATTTTGTGTTGACCAACTACTTCTAGGCATAAGGTGTGACCTAAGTATATAATATACCCTGTGCAACTTCATTGGAGGAAATTGATTTTTTTCTTGGTCATGGGTATATATTGCACATACCTTCTTGATCAGGGTAGAGAGGCAAGGTCTACTTCTCTCTCTCAGTGATGGAACCATATGTCCTGAACCGGTGTGGATCTTATGAGTCCTGTCACAGTCTCTGGATGAATCCTGTTGTGTCTAGAAGACAGTTTCCTTGGAGACATCCATCACCTCTGGTTCTTACAATCTTTCTGCTTCCTCTTCTACCTAGATTCCTGAGTCTTGAGGGAGGGCTTTGATGAAAACATTCCATTTAGGACTGAATAAATTTATATGGATATGAACTTTGTTATGTCTGGAAGATACAATTTTTTGGAATCATCTGTCACCTCTGGCTTTTATAGTCTTTCTGCCTATGCTTCTACATAAATACCTGAGCTTTGAGGACGGACTTTGATGAAAATACGCCATTTAAGACTGAGTGCTCCAAAGACTGTCAAGTCTCTAAACATTGTCCATTTTGGGTCTTTGTGTTATTTCCTATCTACTGTAAGAAGCTTTTCAGATTAGGAATGAGAGATGCATTGGTCTAAGGATACAGCTCTATGTCATTTTGAGTTATTTATTGCTCTGTTCCTCTACTAGAATAATAGTATAAAATTCTACTTTAGACCTGTGAGCTTCCTAATCTCAGATTCCTAGCCATTTTAATAGTGTTAGGGTACAGATTCCATCTCAGAGAGTGGACTTAAATCCAATGAGAAAGAGGTTGGTTATTTCCGTAACATTTATGGCACTGTTATACTGTTATACTATTACAGTGCAGGCAGGTCACTGTGTAGGTCACAGGGCTTCTAGTTGGGAAATATTGGTGAGTGTGTTTCTCTTCTACTCACATGCAGAATAACTTTCAGTCCCATGTTGGTTAATCTCACCTTTAATGAAAAGAAATCTTCTCAGCATTATAGTTTTAACTTGCTTTTTTTTTTTTTCCTCATCAAACTTCTGAAAGTCTTTATCAAAACTTCCAGACTGCTGCTTGAATTACCTTAATGATTGCCCATGTAAAGCATCTAATGACACAGATTTTAAGCTGTTTGTGAAATTTTGCTTCTGAAAATTGAATCAATGTCTTTACAGATCATGCTTCACTTCTCCCACATGCCCATAAAAATCCTGAATTAAAATTTAATTAAATTAACTTGGAGCAATCAATTTGCTATAAATGAAAAAAGCCGTTTCACAGAGTGACAGGCAAATGGACCCATTCACTGCCTATTGAATTTATTTATATGTTACTCTGACATAATGCTCTAAATCTCGGTGCTTGGAGACTTGTAACAACTATCTGACTTTTTCAAAAAAAAAATTTTTTTTTTTAAATTTCACATATGCAAAGCACAGGAGGGGTAATTAGTCTGTGTCCCTGCTGTCTGGGAGTCTTGTCCTTTAGACTGAGTGTTTCCTCCTCTTAATTCATTCACTAACATCTTAATCCCCATATGATGTTGCTATTAGATGAGGTGTCTATGTCACAGTTAAGGTTAGATGAACTCTAACTTCTTGATGATGGTGGGATCCTCTTGGTGGAATTAGTGCCCTTATAAGAAGAGATCAGATAGTTTCCAAGTACTCTCACCCCATGACCTCATGCCTCACTAATCTTACCACACGAGGATGCAACTAGAATCTGCCATCTATCAGCTAGGAAGGGAACATTTGTCAGGAATCTAAGTGACTGGCAGCACACTATTACATTTCCTGGCCTTCAAAAGTGCAATATATCAATTTCCATTTCAGCCATCAAGTCTGGAAGGCTGTAATGGCAAAGTAAATAGAATAAGACATCAAGTGTCTTTCCGCTTGTCTGTATTTCTCTCATTGTTGTTCTTCTTCCCTTTCCCCTTTCATTCCTCTCTTTTAATTTCTCCTTGTGTACTCCCTCCCTTTTCCTTCCTCATTTTCTTCCCTTCTGAGAACATGGAGGTATGGATTTTTACAAGGTGATTTCAGACCTTCAGGAAACAGGGAGAAGCCAGCAGATTCCTAAGGTTTGAGACCTTAGCAGCACAGCATCATTTGCACTGTATTCTGTTGGTCCAAATAGTTATAGATACTGCCTGTGATAAGCTGAGTGACATTTTTCATCTTCTAATGGGAAGAAAATCAAAGTATTTCCAAATTATTTATGTTTTATCTTTCAGTATCCAGCCTCTTCTTTCCTATCGTTCCCTATATTCTAATTAATTATGGGACTGATCTCAGACTTGATGCTCATGATTCCATTAGCTAAATCTAATCTATGTGTGTATTTCACTCCTCAAATGTTGGGATTCTCATGAAAATTTGTCAACTAAAAAGACAAGGTATATCTGTTTCTGTACATACAGATGAAATGAAGTCAACCAAAGCCCAGAGTGACAACAGTTACTCCCAGCAACAAGTATGAAACAAGCTGGCTAGAAATATTTAGTGTATTATTTAGTGCAACAGTCCTTTCACCCATAGGAGCACTAAGAGAACCAGGAATGTTAATCATGCAGGGGAGCCTTCTCAATGGAGGTGATAAAATAAAATACCTGTGTTCTATCTAGAAGGCTGAGAGTTGAAGTTGTTAATAACCTGGTAACCTTTTTGCTATCAATAGGGACAGGCCTCATTCTAGTTCCCGAGAATGATATTTCCAGATACTAGAAAGCTATCTTTTGCTCCCACTTAATAGAACCTAACCTTAGGGTTACATGTATTTTATGACCTGCTAACTAACCTCTAAGCTATTATATTCAAAGACCACATTAGATTCTAGGCCCTTTAGCTATAGAATCCACTGTCATGATAATGGCCATGGTCATAGTCATAGTCATGGTCATGGTCACAGTCACATGTATGTTGTAAAGGTGTTTCTTTGTAAATACACCTTAAGGTTAATTGCACACCTAGAATTGGAAACCTGGTATGTGAATTACTGTTGGCTGGAAACCCTTTTTCAAATTCTGCCGTGTTTAAATATGCTGACAATAAAGCATCTGGTATAAAAACTTCCCAAAATCTTGATCCAGGTCAACAAAGTCAATCAGAGCCGGTTTTCATTCTCATTACTTTGCTTGGTTCGCTTCTCTGCCCAACAGCTGCAGAGCCCCCAGCATATTATATTTCTGAAATCTAGTTTGAGCATAGATCCATTCCTTTCTCAAGATGGTGATTTTGTATTTGGGAATGATTCTTCATGGGTCTTAGATTTGCCATATGAGCTATGTTCATATTCCCTGGGTTTTTGCTCTATTCCTGTAAGAAACTGTCTATATTTACAATTAAGTAATTTTCTTGGCCTGATTTATCCCTTCCTAAATCATTCCCTCATTCCCGTTCCTTTCCTCTCCTCTGCTCTCTCCCTCTTTCTTTCATTTCTTCCATTTACCATTTTGATCGAGACAGGATAGACTAGAACTCACTATAAGGCCCCAATTGGCCTAAACTTGTGATTCTTTCACCTCAATATCCAAAGTGTTTGATTAGAGGTATGTGCAACTAAGCTTTGCCTAATCTAGTCTTTACCTCAGGTACCCAGAAAGAGTTCTGTTTCCTAACAATTAAATTCCAAAAGGTAAACTCCTAGGATGCTAAGAAGGTCTTTTATTTGAAGAGTTGATAAATAATCCTATGTGTTATTCTGAGGACTTTACAAGATATTGTACAATCCTGAATTTTACCTTAGTTCTGAGGCCTCATTTTATTTAGGGCAACTTTGGTTCACTGGAAATACTGTCTCATACCATCCACACAAAGAAAATATATTGAAGCCCTATAAATAATCTTAAACTGTGTTTGTAAACTAAGGGTTTTTTAAGTTAATGTATGTCTTGAGGAGTTAGAAGCATTAAGCACTGGGAATGTAATTCAATAGGGTAGTATTTGTTTTCAAAATAAATAAAGAAAGGATTTCAAGGAAAAAATGACTGACAAGAAGCTTTCCCTGGCAGAGGAAAGGGGTCTAAATAAGAAAAAAAAATAGATTCAATCCCCAAAAAAGAGAAAAAGGGGGAGAACTTCAAAGAGTCAAAAAGGTAGTCTGAGCAGCTGTAAAGTGATGGAAGACATATAAAAAGAAAGAAACTAGGCAAACACAGCATCACCCACATAGTTTATGGACTGTACTAGAGGCAGAAATCTCATCCAAAAGGTAAGCTTGTCTGCTCAGGTGACAAGATTCTGACAGTCTCAACCCTAGGACAAACTTACAGTCCTCACAAGTATCAAATCCACTTACCTGTTTGAGTGAGATATGCTAGAGATCCTTCCAAGCATCCCATTGTCATTAATAGAGAAGAATCTTATTTCATCACTCTGGATGATGACTGTTTATGGGAGCCAGGTTGAGAAGAACTATTTTAAAAACTGAGCTAACTGGGCCCCCTGAAAACAGAAGAAAACCACAAGTCAGGGAGCCTGATTTTCCCTGGCACTGCTTAAAGTGAGCAATAGCTCTAACAGAGAGTTGTGGAGACTCTGTCCAGGGAGAAACTGATAAACTGAATAGTGCAAGTTAACAAGAGGCTCTACTCAAGCAAAGTATATGGGGAAAGTAGCACTGTCTTTGGCTGTCTGGAGTATAGTTCATTAACATAGAAAGATGAATGGATAAAGAAAATATGATATGCATGCACGATGGAATTTATTTCAGTTCTAGAGAACAAGGAAATTTTGAGATTTGTGGAAAAAAACGAGTGAAAGTAGAGATCATGATGTTGAGCAAAATAAGCTAGACTCAAAGAAAAATATCATACTTTCATATGAATAATTGTACACACACATCCACACATACAACATGAAAGTAGAAATTGGTCTATAACAGAGTAGCTAGCAGTCTAACAGAGAGTGAGGAAGGAAAAACAGAGGGTAAGGAACATATGTGATACAAAAAAACAGAAGGAAGGACTGCCAGGATCCAGCTTCGGCTTGAGGCCGGGGTCTTGAGAAAGGGATGCCTGGGAGTGGCACGAAAATTGATTCAGGAGTCAAAAACTGGTACAAGCTAGTAACTAGTCATCTCAGGAGACCATCAGAAATGAAGAATTCTCTACTCTATCTCTCTCATTCTCTACTTTCTCTTTCTTTCTCCTTCTTCCTTCTGCTTCTTTTTCTTCTACTTCTCCTGAGCATGAGTGAGCCCAGTCTTTTCTTTACTAAAAGTACATTGCAAATCTAACAGTTCATCAAGGTCAAGCACATTAAAAGTTTCACAGAAAATTCACATAGTTGAATTTTTCGAAATTTCCATGCTTACTTGGTACACTGAACGAGAACAGTTTTCATTTTTACAGCTTACAATTCAACTTGTTTTTTCTCAGAAAATCTCTAACACAATGGTTCATTGGTGGTTTGCCTAATGGCCTACTTGCAGTTTCAGCATATATTAAACAGAGAGAAGGGCAAAAAGATGCTAGGCAGGAATTTTATATTTATAGATTTTAAGCTTTCTCTAGTTCTTCTACTCCTCTATGTATATTAAATTTCAATCATAACTTTCTTTAACATTAACAGCATCTAATCCTCTTTCTCTTGGCTATCCACTTTTCTTGTTTTGGGGTCACTCTGTAAACTCCAGTCAATTCAGGAAACACAGGCTCAGGAGTATAATTCCTGTCCCTGAACTTGGTCTCATCATACAATTCCAAAAAGTTCTTAAGAAACAGTTTATGGACAATTTTACCTTGTCCCTAGTTGACTTGCATTTAGCAAGGCTGACCCAGGGGTAACAACCCTGAAGATACTTACAGAGGCTTCCACCTCAGGGTCATTGGATTCAGCCTTCTTCCTTAACTAGAGACTACCAAGAGGGTAGGCTCCCATGGAGGCATTGGCCTGGGTCCCATGTATAGGAATAAAGGAAGATCTAGAGAGAAAAAGAAAAGAACAACATATAAAGAATACAAGGCATATTTGTAGAGCAGTTATTGCCAGATGTCTTTTGCAGAGGTGGCATTCCAGAGGCTGGAATTGTGTCAAGCAGCCATCTGTGCAGCCACAGCGTTCCTGGTAAAGGACTATTTACAGAGATGAAGGAGACTACCAAGAAAGGGGGAAGGAGCCCAGGAGAGCATGTTGAGAATGGAAATTTGGGTAAAACATGATATATATATATATACACACACATACATACACACACACACATATTTACTTACATATATAGATATGTAACATATATATATGTAATATATATATGTGTGTGTGTGTGTGTGTGTGTGTGTGTATGTATGTATATAGCCACAGTAAAACCCATCGTATGTTTTAAAAAATAATTTAAGAAGGGGGTCAGGCATGGTGGCTCTCACCTTTTATCCCAGCATTTGAGAGATAAAGTCAGGTGGATCTCTATGAGTTTAATGCTAGCCTGATTTATGCAGTGAGTTCCATGCCAACAAGGGTGACCATAAGACCCTTTTCTCAATAAGAATAAAAATAAAGGTTAGATAAGGAAGGAAGGAAGGGAGAGAGGGAGGGAGGGAGGGAAGGAGGGAGGGAGGAAGGAAGAGCTATTGGAATTGTCTAGACTCCTCCTTGAAATCTCCATAGCAATGGACATACTGCACATAAACTGAAGACCACAGTGTACAAGCATGGTGCTACAGGACATGAGTTATTTATATCCTTACATAATAGTTTTTCTCACTTTTCTTTGAGGTTCTGTGTGTTTGTGCATGTGTGTGGGGTAGCCCAGGACTCAACTTTGAGTGTGGTTCCTCAGGAACTGCCCATCTCTTCTCTTTTTTTTTTTTTTTTGAGAAAGTGTCCCTCTCTAATATCTAAGGCTCACCAATTTATGTAGATTAGTTGTTCAGTGAGGCCCAGGGATCTACCTGTCTCCCTGTGTTCAGTGACACCATGTCATGCTTTTTTCAACAGCACCGGGAATTGAACTCAGGTTCTCAGAGTAATGCAGTGAGCATCTTCCTGAGACTTATCTGCAGGTATTACATCAAGTTTACCCACCCTTTCTACAAAGTTCTATTACTTCCTTTCAATGCCCACTTTGAGACTTTAATTATAACAGCATCCTACTAATATAGAGTCTTTTAAAATGAACACTTACTTAAACTGTATGCTGATATCTGGCTTTCAATATCATCACTGTTTCCCAATTAAGTACTCATCTTTTGCCTTAATTAAAGATTTATCATTAGCTTTCTTAAAAAAATGGAAATTAATATTTAACTTCCTATTATGCATACATAAAAAGTATTTTAATTATCTAATTAATTCAATTAGTAAAAATTGAATTAGTAATTAATTAAAAATAATTTAATGCCAAAGCTGTTTGCTGCAAGTTGAATGTCTGCAAACCTAAACATAGAACAATAAGAATGTATTTGGGCTACTTGAAAACTGACAAAAATCACTATATTAAAGTATTAAATTATCATTTATGTACTATGTATAGTTCCTGTCTGGAAAGAGAAGTGAGAGTAGTTAATTTTCTACTGTAGTCACAATGCCTTTGCAACACATTGAGTTTATGCAAAACAGGAAGTTGATTCTGCTTTCTTATTATTGTCCAAGAATAACTAAAAGAAAATAACTCTAAAATAGAAATAATTGTTCAATTATTCAAATATACTAAGGCATGCCATTAATCTAATTTTTTAAAAAAAAATTATTTATGACTTACCGTATTTAAAGACCGGAGTTAGGCTAATGATTTATTGCTGTTTATTAGTTAACACTAGGAGAGTTATTGTTATGCATTGTATTATTTTCTTACAAAGTAATTCAATATTTACACAGGTAGAGACTGCAGAATAGGAAACCTATTCCATACATGCCTTGGAGCTGGCCATCGCTGTGACTGAAAGGCTTTTTTCCATGTAACCTAAGATGAAGCATGATAATATAGCTCTGGTTGCTCTTGGTTCACTCCCTTCTGTTCTTGTTCCTTGCCTAGAAAGAGGACGCTGTCCTCTAGCTCTAGCAATAAGCATCATAGCTGAAGGAAAGGACTGCATCTCTACTGAAATTTTAAAGTGTGATGCAATTTGCATAAATACATATGTAGTATAAAGTGGAAATGGAAAAAAATACATTTAGGATCATTTCAGAAATTGTTAGAAATTCCCAGTTCCAATAAAAAAATCATGGAATATTTATCTTTTCCTTTATAAATTTTGTTTTTGAAATGAATATAATTACAACAGTTCTTACTTCCTTGTCCTCCTCTAAAATCTCTGAGACACCCCTCCCTGTTTGCTGTCTTTTTAGTGAAATTCAAGTCAGTAACTAAACAGCCATTTTTCAAGGTTAATTTATTCAGTTATTTATGTGTATGCTTCTGTGGCTGTGTGAGTTTATGAGCACCATATGCATATGGAAACCTGAAGCAGCCCCGAAGAGGACATTGGGTCCCTTGGACCTGGAATTATAGGAAGTTTTGATCTGCCATATAGTTACTGGGAACCAAACCTGGATCCTCTTCAAGAGCAGTAAAATCTCTTAAAAGCTCAGTAGAAAAATTAAAAATATTAAACTTCATTTGAGATTGCTCCTAGCTACCTGTAACTCCTGCCCAAGGTATCAAATTCCTTATTCTGGCCTCTGCTGGTACTTGCACACAAGTGGTATACATTCACAAATGCATACACACACACACACACACACACACACACACACACACACACACGTATACACATAAGTAAAAATAAGTCTTAATCCAAAATTGTAATTCAAATATATAATAATTTGACAGATGCTGAGGAATGATGTTTTGAAATTTTTAAAATAATGAAGGTCTTTGTTTTCTGTAATTCAACCATTATGTTTCTTTGAGAGACAAAACGCAGATGCAATAAAATCACTGCAACTCATGAGATACAATAGTGGAGGATCTTAGTTGAGATCTTTCAAGCATCGTTAGATGGTATCATGATTCACCAAGGCACACAAGTGCAAAGTGTGGATGTTGTGTGTTTAGAACAACAGTGACAGGGGATCTACACAATACACCAAAGTTGAATACTGCTAGAAATGACCTGGGCTCAGTATTTTTTTTTTTAGTTGAAATAAATATTTGGTCATTGTGAGATCAAAAAGTACTTATTGTCTCTAGCTTATGTCAAGTTAACATAAAAACTATCCACAGCACTACTCAATTGTTGAATACATAAGAAAACCCAAACATTACATATTTTCAATGCTCAGAATCTTTTAAGGAAGGAGATTTGTTTGGCAAATTTCCTGAATTTTTATAGTTAAATTAACTAGTGAGCTTTTCTCTTGCTATTCTGAGCCATCACTGGGATAGAATATAATTAAAACAAACAATTTTTGTTCCACTTCTTTGTGCATATAGGTTGACAGTCACCACAGAACAAGTGCTGCTTCTAATGATTTTTTAGCAAAAGGTCATCTCATCACGTAAGACATTTACTTCTGCATATGTCTTCCTGTTTAGACCATATATGAGACTGTTTCTGTCCACTATAAATCTTTGAAAGATTTTATTCTGCATCTAAATGAATCAATACCTCTATGGAAATACTAAAAATTATCTTTTCAAGTTTTATTTTATGTATTCCTCTGGTTTGTGATTCAAATAAAATCATTGGAAAACATAATTTTAGAAACATTAAAATAATAATTCTGACAAAGTGAAATAGTGAATGTCTATGATTCAAACTATTCAAGATATTGCTTACTTGATCTTGGAGATTTAAGGCTAGTCTGGGCAAAATGCGATGAGTCCTCTCAAACAAAAAACAAAGAAAAATTTCTAGAAATATTTCTAAGTCTCTGCAGCTTAGAATAAGATGCTTAACATAAATTTCCTGACATATTTATTGTTTCTATTTCAACATAATGCATATAATAGCATATTCTAGTTTTGGTTAGACTAGAGCTTACTTGTGTAACACAAAAGACTAGATAGTCTACTAATCATTAGTTAATGATTCACCTCATTAATTGATCAATTAATTTTCAATGTTCAACGCTCTAGGTCATTGCTATTTTCATTGTGATCTTTGGAGAATGCCATTCATAGCTCTAGTTATTTGTTAGACTAGCACAGTGTCAGTTCTCACTCTTGAATCAGAATTTGTATTTTAATAGGATCTTGATGTGATTAACACACATCTTAAGTGACAAGAAAGCATGCTGCTTATGACTGTGGTTGTCAAAACTTCTCACATATGGGAATCAGTTGAGCCATTTAAAACAAAATGTAAAAAAATTCAAACAAATGCTATCGAGGATCCACGAGCAGAAGTTCTAATTTAATTAAAATGGTTTTAGACATGGATATTTGCGAATTTCCCCCAGGAAGTTGTAATATACAGCTATGGCTGACAATCACAGGAGGTATAATACTGATACAGTGTGTAGAAGAAGCTGCTCAGTAGTTCTCCCCATTTCTTCATCTGTAGGATGGAGAATGTGTGGCATTTTCTTATCTGATTCCATCTACAAGCTCATACTTGATGAATTTGTAGACAGAGGCATGGATTTCACTGAAGAGCAAGAGTACATTTATGGCTACAAAAGACCTCAGAAACTCAATCTCTAATATTGATAATTGTATAAAATATAAAATGAAATGTGGGGAGATAATTTTTTAATTTGTTTAATTTCTGTAGAAAAAGTGGAATAATTATAGAGAAAAATCAGGAAAATGGGAAGATACGGAATGTTGTGTCTGCCTTAAACTGAAATATTGAAACTCTAATGAAACCCTCATCCCAATGTGACAGCATTTAGAAGTAGAGACTTATGGAGGTGGACAAGCAATAAGGTTTGAGCCCTCATAAAAGGAATTGACGTCCTCATAAGAAAAGACCAAGAAGACAACTCTGTGTTTAGGCCATGTCAGAACACAAAGACAAGTCAGCTGCTGGCATCTGGAAGATAGCTCTGACCATCTTGCCAGCACTCTAATCACACAGTTCTAGTTTCCAGAACAGTGAGGAATAAATTTCTATTGTGTATAAGCTACATAGTCTGTGACCCTTTGTTATGATAACATTGAATGACCTAGGAATTGGGAAATGTATAGTGAAAAACGGCACAGGACCAGAGGGTACAGAGAAGAGCAAAGAAGTTGGGGGAGGAGAAAGAGGGTACACTGATGCAACTCCTAAGCAGTGAGGCCTTCCCTCCCAGGATTAAGAGAAGGGGGCTTAGATTTCTCTGTCCACCTGCCCAGATCGTCCCTCCTTTCTTTTCCCATGATCCCCAACAGATATTTGAGCAGCTTTAAGGGCTTTCACAAAAATCTGGTGTTTTATGTAGAAGTGAGTGGAATGGAATCTATCCAAGTGAATAATATTATTTGACATTTTGAACTGCAGATTGGAAGTCACTGCTGTGGTTGCAATCTTCAGACACCAGCTGGAGAAGCCATAAAGCTTCTCCCCAACTCACCCAGTCAACTAAATCAAAGGGTCTTTTTCTATCCAGCAGGGGGGAAAGTCTCCCTAAATTTCCCTGTACTCCATCCTTGTTAGTAATCTTCCAATTAGAAGAAAGATAAATATAATAAATGTAAATGCATTTTTGCCTTCTACAGAGGACATTTCCAATCCTGTTAGTAATCTTTTAATTAGAAAAACACAAGAATAATAAAATGTAAATGGATCTATTTTGCCTTCTACAGAAAAAAAAAAACAAAACCAAAAACATCTGGAGCTACTTTTCATTGTCAATTGCAATTTCTACGGAGAATTCATCTTGTGTGTTTATTTTCATGATTAGCTTCGTAATATGCGTCAATAACACAATGTTATGAAGCAATGTTACTATATTGCTATCAATAAATAATAATGTACTAAATCTATGCTTTGTAGGTTATCTTCAATTTTTTTTCACAAGTTAAAGATTTCCAAAGCCAATATAACTCCCTCAGACTTCATTTTTTTCTCTCTGCTGTATATCACAGCATTCATCAGGTCTTCCTCCACATCATCTTCCCCTGATTTAGTCAGCACTGTGATTCTTACACGAAAACTATTCTATAAAGTTACATTTAAAAATGACATGATTCTGCAAAAAAAAGATGGAAATCAGAAGGCATGTATATACGAATAAAGGTATCCACCATCTTTATTTAGAATTAATATCAAACTGTCATTTTAACATAGTTCTGTTGTCCTCCCAATTTAATGAAAAAATAATACAATTTAGAGTAAGCTAATTTGATGAGAAATTTTAGAGTATAGTTTATGCAGTTTCCATATAAACACTTAACAATTAAAATTTATAATTTTTTATGTATTTAAAGTAATATACATAGAAACTTAGTACATGGACTATAGTAGAAAATTATGATTTCAGTCCTACTAGCTCTTTTACCTTGAGACTTTTCCATGGAGGTGATTTATTCCATTGTCTCTTCTTTCTGCAGGAATTTATCTCCAGAATTCTATAAAACATGCTTTTAGTTTTGTTTTTACTATCGTTGTATTTTCCATTATTTATGTACAACACTTCAAAAAAGAAGTAGTGCTTGGATATAACTTTGTAAGATATGTTAGCCTGTAGTTTCTGATGGAATTTGCAATGGAAAAGCTAGGCCAAGACTAAGACCTCAATGTCCTATGTGGAAGTACAATGAGGCACTACTTAGAGACATTTTGTGATTATAAAATATAACTCTTAATTAGTGACTGATTCTGGAGTACTCTTTCCCTGCCTTTCTCCATCCTTCTCTCTCTCTCTCTCTCTCTCTCTGTATGTATGTATATGTGTGAGTTTGCTCATAATCATGTGTACAACTGTTTTTATTCAACAGAACTTCTTTGTATTATGTCACATCACATTGTTATTATAATCTACATATTAAATAGAGAAATTTTAATGATTGGATTATTTATTTAAGATTATTAATCAACGAAAAGATGTTTAAACAATAACATGGAAACAAAAATAATCTCATATCATTTACTAATATAAAATAGTCAACAAATAGCTTGTGTGTTACAAATCTTTGTGAAGATAATGATTCCAATTGATCAAGAACAGGATAGTCATCCAGGTCTTAGATTTTAACCAATGAATTATTGACCTGGAGTACCCTAGATACAGCATCGGTTCTATCACGTGTTATGTTAATGATGAAAAATATTGAGAGTACTGCAAAGTTTTTAAGGCTTCAACTTGACAATTCTCTAATTTCTTGCCTCTGCCTTATGAGAGCTGGGTCTGCAGGTATGTGCCATCAAGCCTAGGTACATGTACTTTTATCAGCCACCTAAAACAAACAAACAAACAAATAGCCAAATAGACTAATGAAAACAGTTTTTAAGTCAAAAGGAACAAAAAGGATCCTGAAGAGAAAAGGAGAGCACAAAGAAGAAATATGAAAAATTAAAATCGTGCATCTTTTTGTATGTGTATATACATGTACATGTCCATGAGTATGGATGTTTGTGTCCAAGTGTGAATGAAAGCCAGAAACCAACATTTTCATCTCCTGGGGTAATTTTTGAGACAGAGTCTCTCACTGAACCTGGAGACTGCTGATTGGCTGGACAGGGTGGCCACCAAATCCTGTCTTTTCCACCTCAGGACTTGGATTACAGGTGAACATCACACACCTGACCTCTCTGGGTGGTAGGCATATAAGCTCATGTGCTCATGCCTGCACAGTAAGTACTTTACCAGAAAAGCCATCTCCCTACTCCCCTAAATCCTACTATCTTCAAGAGAAATGGAACATTAAAAATCCACTGGGAGATATTTTAGGTGAGGAATATTTTAGGAGAGGAATAAAGATAAAGGAAATAAATCAAATCACTTATGAAAAGATATAGGAGGGTTTCCTCAGTTTAAATTGAAAGTAATTGGTAGGGTTAGCTTTGTAGCTCTCTATTTGTATATCTTACCCTTTGAATGCAGTTCAATTTTCACCTGAGACAGATCAATAATAGATGCAGTGAACTCTGAAATCACTTGGTATTGTTGTAGAATGTAGCTGAGGAGAGCAAACCCAGCAACAATGACCTGGGCAAGAGTTCATGAAGATGTGAGCGATACTTTAATGAAAATATGATGCCCACAAAACTGACTTCATATGTACAGTCACATTGCCATGACAACCAGAAGCTTTCTATAGCTCACTATAGAATAAAGGCTTGCTTATGCTGAACATTTAACATAACATTTTTTCATGCTACTAACACAGATTACATTGAAAAGGAACCCTAAGCCAAATCTTATTGAGAGGAAGAAAATCATTTCTGAAAACAAACATCAAAAATAATTGCTATGGCTGCACTTTCGTCTTAATTATAACACTGAATCCCAGGATATATAAATGTAGGAAACTCTCAATTTTTTTTTTGGTGCTCAATGGTAGAATACTTAAAAGAAGATGACTTTGTAGCATGAATTTGAATAATAATTACAGCCAAGGCTGTATGGAAGCACATAGCTGACAACTGCTTCTCTGGGACAGGAACCATGCAAACCAGGTTAAATAATTACATTTCTAAAAAATTTTCTCTCCTAGAAGACTTCTTGTTTTCAATTTCTGCCACATCACTAGCACATTAATGATAAGTAAATCATAAACAATAAACACTTATCACACTCTCTGATCTTTTGCCTTCTTTCTGTTGACTCCACAGAATTAGAGGAATTAGAGGAATTAGGGGAATTAGAGCAGAGTATGATCTCAATTGTCAAATATAGGAATGGAAGAAAACAGACTCTAGGGAATAAAGGCTGACATTACTGTCTCTCAGGGAAATGAAATCCTACTTTATATGTTATAGGAAAGGTAGGAGAAAGCCAAAGGAAAGTTGACTTTTAGATACAGAAACTGACATTTGTGATAGCTCTGCTTTAGAAAGGGCTAAGGGTCTTATTATTAGTTCTATTTAATCTGTTCTTCAGTTCCAGAATACAAACTAGTCGTGCTTCTTGCTTCCTGTATTTAGAAGAAAGTAATTTTTATTTTATTTTATTGTTTTATTTTAGGCATATGGACTTTTGCCTATGAGCATGTCTGAGTACCACTGTTTGCCTAGTGCCTGCAGGGGCCAGAAGAGGGCATTCAGTTACCAGCAACTGGAGTAGTGGTGTGTGCTGGGAATCAAACATGGTCAGCTGGGAAAGAAACTAGTGTTCTTCAAAACTGAGCCACCTCTCCAGTTCCTGGAAGTAAGCAGTCTTGTAGCCTCAGTGTGGCCACAAGTAACAACTCTTTTTTCTCTAAATGGAAGCATTCTTTTTATGATTTGTCAAGTTACTCTTTGTTACAGGTTACACTTTGGGTGAGAATGAGTGAATTTTACTGACTGACAAAGCCTTCCCTGTGTAAGGACACAATCTTATTAAGCAAATTAGTTAGTCACAGAAAGGAAATATCTTTTTCTGTCATATGAAAGTCCTTGACTTTATAGATAAATAAAACCATATATGTCCAGATGACTTGAATGTAGATGTGCAATTCTAGGGAACAAAGCAGGAGAAAGAAGTGGATACAAGCTGGAAAATATACTCAACGTTAACTGTACTATGCATTTGCATGAAAATGGCCTTGCGTAATTTTATAATAATTTAAAAAATCATTAAGAAACCTTCCTTAAAGAATAGCTACAGCCCAATCAACCCCATAAATTTATACTGATGCTCACATTTGTGAGATAGGGAAAACAAACTGTGGAAAGGTAGGGTACATGGTGAAGGCTAGTTCATTCATTTGTGGTTAGTTGTCATATCTCATTATGTCTGTTTCCAAAACCTCACTGTGCTCTTTCAATTGCACTATACATCCTAAGTCTGAATCTTTGGTAACTAAGTCCGAGGTTGGAGTAAATCGTATTCATACTACAGGTGTTACTGCTTTCATGGAGATAATTGTCTGTAGCTTGGAAGCTATCAATAATGCCTACTTCCTTTGTCCCATACTATGAAACAGCTTTCATTGTACTTTACAGAAAGTCAGGGTACAATTTTGAGAAGCTTTTATTATTCAAATGTCTCTTCTGAGCCCATTTTCACCCCATGCAGCTCTTTACATAAGAGCCTCCAAAGGCTTGTCTCAGACAATATAAATATTGATGACATATACTATTTTACATTCCTTTCTTTGGTTGCCAAGCTAGTGACTTAGAATAAATTTTCTACATTTTAGTAGTCCCTTACTAGGTATGTAGAATGCACATCTTTCTTTATGTCACTAATTTCATGAGTCTGATAGGATGATAACTGTTTACTACAATAAACAGTGCAATGTTATGGAAAAAAGCTACCAAGGGATTACCTGTCACTTTTCAGCCAAATTTAAGCAAACAGATCAGAAAATAATATAAAACAATGTCTATGATTATTTCTTAACTTTGCCTCATAATTGAAACCAGTATTGTTGCCTTTTAACTGCCACAAAAGTGACATCCTTGAATTGATATGTGACTGAGGTTGGGGTCAGCAGCAGCCAGGTACCATCCTGAGAAATCTATTGTTAAAAACTGAACTGCCTTAAGGGCCTGAAATTGGAGAACATCCACAGCTGAGGAGCCTAAATTTGACCTGCCACAGCTCCTGTGACATCCAGAGTAAAAGAAGACCCAGAACAGGAGTTGTGGGAAGCAGGAAGTCAGGGGCACTGAGAATCTCAAGCCTAACTGAGGCTGGGAAGTATATCAGAGAGATAGCCTCACCCTCCGGGCTCAGCTCATCAACTAAGAAAAATTGTGGAATTTTTTACCTCTGAACCTGAGAAACTGTGAGTCAAATTTTGTAGTCACCAATCTGTTGTTCAGAGCTGCAGGGTCTGAGAACACTGAAGTTCCTGAAATGTACTTGATATTCATGATTGCAACTGCATATTTCTCTCATATATAAAACCTGGATTGAAAAAATATATGCAGGTACATCAGATATATTAAAACAAACAATCGCACACGCACATGGTGTGTGTATGTGTGTGTGTGTGTGTATGTATGTAGGTGTGCATATTTGTATGTGTGCATGTGCACCTGTATTTATGTTTGTGTGTCTGTGTATTGTTCATGTTTATTTCTGTGATTTTAGACCACAAAACAATAAAGAAGAGATATTGAAGAGATCTTAAAGGAGGACATAAATGGGGTAATGGAAAAGATGTAATAAAAGAGCAGAAAGCTGAGTCAGGGAATTCATGGGAAGCAATTGCAGGGAAGTGGTAAGTAAAGGAAGAAAGGAAGGAGAATGAGTGCAAACAAACTATACATACCTTCTTGAAACTCATTATTTTGTATGTTAACCTAAAAAGTCATTGTAATAAAAACATAAAATTTGATAAATACTTTCACTCTACTTAAGTCCTCACCCACATCAAGGAAACTTCAACAGGAAGAGAGCAGTACAGAAAACCACAACCAATCAAAATGCTGAGTTGCGGGACCATTTGATACATGCACAAAACACTCCTACACTGAAAGGGCAGGGAACTTTGCAGAAGACAGGGTAGAAAGATTGTAAGAGCCCAGAGGATCCAGGAGTTTGTTCTGAAATTGTGTCTCCCAGTGATAGTAATAGTAAACTCCTACAAAATCTCACTGACATAAATGCCTAAGCATGAGTTAACTAGGACAACTATAACAGACTCACGAAAGTAGATGAGGGAAAGCCCAGAAGACCTCAACCATACACAAAGAACCACAGGTTTCTAAGGAATGTAGAGTGTGGAAGAAACTGTCTTCTCTAGGGAAGATCACTTCAAGTATTTATCCAATACCAAGAGGACACCCCAAAGAGCATATACAGTAGCAATATACAAACTGAAGTTTGCATTTAGGAATAGACACACAAACACATACATATGTATCTATATAGGTATATATGTATGTATGTATATATGTATACATATATATGTATATATACACATACACCACATGTATACACTATATATATACTATATATATACACTATATATACACACACTCTCTCTCTATATATATATATATATATAAAATAGCAATTAATGAAAAAATGACACCATGAATTTGAAAGAGTGCAGAAGGGGTATACCCAAGACTTTAGAGAGAGGAAAGGAAGATGGTAATTGGGTAATTATATTATAACCTCAAAAAATAAAATAATTTAAAACTAAATAAGTGACTGCAGAATCACAAAAATATCAGACCTTACAAGGAACAAGACACAATCAGAAAAAGGAAATGGGCACATTGTGGAAACCTGTCCTTAGGAAATAAAATGAAGCCTAAAGGAAGTGCAGGAGGTAAATACTGCTGTCTGGCACATATTTAACAGTTTGTTTCCTTTAGGGAAAAAATGGCCTGATTTTGAATTGTAGCTGATTCTGTGTTATAAATACCTCCACTGTGTTCTGTTTCAGACATCCAAAGGGATGCCAGTGCACTTCAATTTAGGAAATTTCATGAACATCATTTTTTATTGTTTCTCCCTTATTTTCCAAATACCAGAAGAAAAAACCTAAAAAGCAGACATAGATAATAGGCAAAAATAATATAGGAAGCAGGGAAGACTAAAGTAAGGCTTGAGGATTTATGTCCTCTATGTTAAATAAAAAAATTTATATAGAATTTAATTTAAAAATAATTGTATTTTTAGAAGCTAGGTCAAAAATTTTTTAAATTGACTCTCATTTATTAGTGTGAGCAGCTTTTAGGGTATCACAGGAAAGTGAATCAGAGCTGGCAGAAGTGCTCTTCAAGGGAGATGATGCATGAGAAGCTTTAGAATGGAGAATGGACTTGTTAAACCATCAGCAGCAGTTCATCATGAAGTTTTCTGTCTGTTTCGGGTACCATTGTGTTCCTCAGAAGATATACTGAAGAAGATCAGTTAGGGACTAGGATGAGCACAAATCCAATGACTGACATCATCATAGGTAAAGGGCAATTTGGACGAAGACCCAGGGATGATTCATGTGTGACTCAGTGAACTAACTGGGGAAGACTCACTTTCAATGATAGCATGTCCTGATAGACAAATAAAGAACTAATATGGCTTTAAGGTCAATGAAAATAGTTTTCTACTTTTGATCCTTTCTCTCTGTCTCTTCCTTTCTCGCTTTCACTTCATTCTCCCTCTCTACTTAACACAGTAACTCTAGGAAGCTCACATCTTCTTTATAATTTGTTCTAGCCTATAATCCCCTTATGAGCAATCTAGGTAACTGTTCAGAATACTCGTCATTAGCAGTGATAACTCGAGTAAATCTATATAAATTATAAAATTTAATAATTTATAAAATTATAAAAATGGAACCAAAGTATTAATGATAATGACAATAATTACTGTTAATGTTACTCAAGGCATGTGAAACAAATTGATATCTCCACACCTTAGTTTAAAGGTTATCAATTCTTTATTTTATACTTCATAGTAATATTATACATTCATTCCCTCAGTAAATATCTCCTCAGTAGCATGCTGTACTTGTCAGTGTCATGGGTTCTAGAGGCACACAGTTGTTACTGTGTTTATCTTTGTCAAGATAAAGTCCTTGCTTTCATGGAACTTGCAGCTTCATGGAAGAAACTGACCATAAACAAGCAAACACATGGAATAACATGGAAGTACAATAGAGAAAAACAGAACAGAATGTGAGAGACCAGAGGGCTAGCAGGGGTCTTTGTCATTTTGCACAGGGTGGTCAGGAGGAAAGTTATTCGTAGAATAGAAAGAAGAGTATCATGAAGATATCTGAAGGAAGTCCACTTCTGTTAGAGGGAACAACTCCAAATATTCTAGGCTGAATAGCATCTGTTTCATTTGATAAAACAACAGTTTCAGTGGTTGAAATGAGTTATTTACGAACTCTCCAAATATTAGAATAACCTTGTCCACAGCAGTAGTTAAGTTGCTGCTGCAATCATTTGCTACATGTCAAATATTTTTACTATAGATTAACTATAAATAATTACCTTTATAAAATCAAATAAAAGAAAAATAATGCTAATTAGGAACCAGGGTGAGAAAGCAACTTGAAATCAAGAAAGCAGAGCTGAAATTGAGTGACATCAGAATGTTTCAAAGAGAGGTTGAAATCCTAGGAAGATCTAGCCTGAGCTTAAGTTACACAATGTTCATAGATGACGTAAAATATGAACTTGTGTTAGCCAATGGAGAAGAATTAGAAGCTGACTCTTGACTGGCTCCATCAAGTTACTGGTGTATGAAGAGCTGTCAGATAGTTTCCTTGTCTTTCCTATATACTAATTACCGAAGAAGCATTATTTCAGTAAGAAAGTCCCTTGAAAGCCTTTCCTATCCCTTTACTCTCAGAACTTTCCTTTCTTTCCCTTCATTCTTTCTCCTCTTCTTAACTCTTCATAACTCCTTTTTTCCAGTTCTATGAATTGATTCCAGGTTTGGCACATACTAGAAAAACATTCTAGCATTTAACCATACCCCCAGTCTTCTTTTTTACTTTATGTTTTGAGACAAAGTCTCCTACATTAGCCAAGCCTTGATCACTTTATACCACAGTCAGAATTTGAATTGTGATCCTCCTGACTCAACTCAACTCCTGCTTAAGTAGCTGGTATTTGGGTCTGTGAGACTCAGCTCCTTTATAACTTTTCCTTTCATCTCTTCTTTTTCCCCTCTTTTCTTTTTACCTTTTCTCATCTCCTCTTTTTTCATATTCTTCATTTCTTACCACTATCACTAGCCCAATTTAGACACCATGACTGTATTAGCCTCACATATGAATCATGAAAATAACCTCATTCATAATTCCCTCCCTTCAACTTCCCCGTGATTCCTCTGCTGTCTGAACTGTCGCGGATATCCATAACCTGAATATATGAACAATGTGTAGAGATGAGAGCATACAAGACACTCAATATTGTACAATATGATTGACTGCAACATTCCAGGAGAGCAGGCATGGAATTTTTGGATTTCTTCAATCCAACCCTCATTATCACAAGTGCCAAGAACAATGGCAGTAGTGTTCTGATGGCAGAACCCCTTCATTACTTATCTTTCACATGCAATGTTGCATTTGCTTCCATGCACCATCTCTCAGTAAACCTCTTAATATGGAAAGGATTTGGAAAGAAAAAAATTCAGACTAGGGGTCCTTCAGTTTGTTTTAGTTCTTTAATGGTAATAAAGAACCTCCCACTTCAGCACTCAGAATAAGATTCAAAGGCTCAGCAGAATGCTGGATTACAACTCCAGTGTTTAATATTTTATAAAATTGTTTGGAAGTTGGAAATTATTTCAATTCTAGCAAATGGAGCTTTCAGAAGTCATTTAAACCTGTGTGTCAAAAGCCTATAGGGAGAAAAGCTGGTCGGATTGGAGAAGCAGTAGATAAAATATAAAACTTTGGGTGGAGGATGGTCATCAAAGAAGCTGATCAATGCTAATATTTAGTAAATATTATAAAATAAGTAATAACTTAGTAAAAGCTCTTAACATTAGAGGTTTCAAATTATTCCTTTTTACTCTAACTAGTTTTCTATATTTCCTGGGTCTCTTCTTTATCTAGCCACTGAAATCCAACAATGTTTCTTTCCATTTAGATTACTATTGATTTATGCTAAGTATTGTAAGCTAAGATGCCTAATATAATTTATAAGATTCATCATAACATTTTTGTTTTCACTCAAGAGCACAGGTCCGAGATTGCTTCTAAAGCCTTTCCCTATTCCCATAGCAGAATAGACTATGCCTTCATTTCTAACCTTATGACACTAGTCTTGTGTAAATTCTACGGACATTTCATCTTTTATTTATTGTTTTATGACTGTGTCTACAACTATATCACAGTCTTTTTGAAAAGATGCTCAAATCCATTGTTTTCAATATTCTGTTATTAACCTACATGTTTCAGGAAGAAAGCTTAACCTTAATTCAAAATTTTAATATAAATTAGAGAAAATAATTTAGAACAATCTAAGGAATGGCTTAAGAAAAGTGTTCTAATGCTGCACCACACAAGCATAGGTCATGAACTACTCCTAAACTCTGGTTGAAAAATGAAAACAAAGGTAACACTGATAGCACCCTCGAGAAACTGTAAAGCGACGTACTCCTACAAGTAGGAAAAAAGAGCCTTCAAAATAAAATGAAGAACTACAATATTGAGAAAATGATTAAGGTTAAAAAAATTTACACAAGTAGTGTAAAGCAAATGTCATGAAAACAGAACAAAGGGATCATTTTATAATTTAGTGTAACACCAAAATGTAACAGTTCTGCCCTGTCAGCCTGAGGCCTGAGAAAAACTTGGTAGACTCTAAAGCAGGCTTTAGAATTGCAGCCAGGGTTCCTGGGCTATCAGATAACACTGAAGACAAATCAATTCCTAGAAAGAAACTTTTGGACCATTGGAAAAAATGTCATATTGAAGTTTTATTTTGCCCTCTTATACAAAATATGCCTTCAAAATAAGTTGTATTTATACTAAAAACATAAAAACTGGTAATAAGCTGAGGTTTTATTTATTGTCTAATTTTGAGAGTATTTATGTGGAATAAATTTACAGCTGCAGGAAGTTTGGAAAATTTAATCCACATCTCCAAGTTTGCACAATAACATTGACCTTCATAAAGACTGCTGACCTAGAAACAGGTGTGCTTGCTTTCACAGAAGGTTGTAGTCTTCCCATGCTGGGCCTCCCACCAAATTTTTTTCTAGTAATAACATAGATTTCCATGTCTACACATTACCTTTCTGTCAATCGATTTTCATGAAATGTGAAATATATAAGAAAACCTGTATAAATCTTAGAATAAACTCAGTTGCATACCACAAGTTCATTTTCATGGAAAGGGTGTTAGAATACAACCCGTGTCCTAGGTTTATATGAACTGAGAACTTTCTGTTTTCATTCTGTAAACATTAGGATATGTGGTTTACATGACACAAGTATAATTGAACATTTTTTGTTGTTTTTTTTTTCTTTTCTTTTTTGAGACAAGCTTTCTCTTGTTTGCTCAAGACAGGGATTCTCTGTATAGCTCTGCCTGTTCTGGAACCTGTTCTGTAGATCAGGCTGGACTCAAATTCAGATCTGCTGTCTCTGCCTCCCAAATTCTGTGATTAAAGGCATGTGTCACTATGTCTGGTTTATAACTGAATTTTTTTTTTCAAGACAGGGTTTCTCTGTTGTAACTCTAGCTGTCCTGGAACTCACTCTGTAGACCAGTCTTGCCTCGAACTCACAGAGATCCAACTGCCTCTGCCTTTGCCTAGGCAAAGGCAGTGCTAGGATTATAGCTAGCACTGAAGCATGTGACATTACCACCAGGCATAATTGAATTTTTCATGTGAAGTGGGAAGGATTTCAGGATAGTTCATTAAAAACGTCATTCAACTAAGTGATTGTAGGTACACAACTACATTAGAGTAGGAAGAGGAAAATGTCATGAACAAGTCAATCATGTAAGAAGAGAGCAAAGAATTTAGAAATGTGAAAGTCTAGATGAGATTAAAGAGAAAATTTACTGAATGATAGTGTTTAAAGTCAAAAGATTCTCTTTGTAACTGCAACTTTTGATAGCTTTGCTAACAACATTGTAAACATTTTCTTCTTGGTTACCAGAAGTTTCTACCATTCAGGTGGGCATAAAGTGTGTAAACTACACAAAGAAAAATTCTGTGTCCTCCTGAGTTTTTCCTGGACAAGAGCTCTTTGGCACATATGTATCAACATTACCATTCAGGATCTCATAGAACCCTCTGGTGTATATGGCTGCCTTGCCAAACATTTTCTAACACTTTTGATATGTTTGCTCCCTTCCCTGTAACTCATCTTGCAGAATTACTATTGATGCTGCTGCAATAACTTTGATAGATACCTTCATCCTCTCTCATGGATTAATGTGTAATAGATAAATTAAAATATCAAGAATTCTCATGACACTAGATTTCTTTAGGTTTGGGGGAATCTTGGAATTTTGGATTGCTGTCCTTTTTTTTTAAAAAAGGGTCTTTCTACATAGCCTTGGCTGTCTTGAAATTCACTGTATAGACCAGGCTGTCCTTGAATTCACGGATATCGCCTGCCTCTGCCTCCCAACTACTGGGATTAAAGACATACTCCACCATACCTGGCTTTGCTGGCAATTTTTAACAATAGCTTTTGCTTTAAAATCAATTTCTCTGATTTCCCAATTTAATCAACAAAGTAGGCCCATTTTTGCTGTGCATTAATCTTAGAGAACATGCACATAGTTTCTTTAGCTGCCTAGTGAGTACCAAATCTGACAACTAAGAAGTATGGTTAAAAAAAGAAAAATGGTAGATCACCCATAGCAACATAAAGCAAGTGGGCCTAGCTACATGAATTCCAGATTTTTATTCTATTTCTTCTTTATCCCCATAAAGATGTTCATTGGAGGTTTGTGTATTAAATTTGAAAATAATTCATATGCTAAAGTAGACAAGACTGGTTCAATAATTTAGAACATACAAATGGAATGGATTATCAACCAACTATTGTTTCTTTTGAGATATACTGGCCACATAAAACCAGAAAAGATCCCTCTCATTTTTTTTTTAGAATATGAATGGGAGTCCTTATGTCTTATAGAAAGTTAGTCTAACTTATCAATGAATTCATCTGATTTTGATTTGTAGGAAGAAAGACAGACACATAAAAATGCAGCCAAAAACAGTATCCCTTATGGCCCAATATTCCTTCCACCACACATTGTGGGAAGGAGAGTAATATCCTAATGTCTCAAACCATCAGGGGCTTTATTTTATACTTTGCACAGTTTAATCACAAAGTGTGCATTCTTTTTTTCCCCTGCTGTTAAGCTATGATCATGAGATTTGCTCAAAGTTTAATATTATCTGTGCAATCTTAAAGAGCACTCCATTCAGAATGATAACACATCATTATATAATAGTTTAAATTTACATTTCTAGATGACTGGCGAGGCTAAGAATCTTGTCTCATTTTACTTTCCTGTTTTGTGAAATACGTATTTCAGAATCTGCCTTTTTTCTTATTGCTAACCTGGAAATTTCCTTATTTATTCTTAATCCATGTAATTAGATATTCTCCCACTTCTTAGGCTCCTTTCACATTTTCTTGGTGATTTTCTTTAAAAAAAAAATGTTTTGTTTAATTCTATATGTCCCAAACTATTATATTGTGAAATATATAATCATGATAAAATTATTGCAATTTTAATACCTTTTTGTGTGTAATTAATACTTGGCATCCAACATTCATTTTTCATGCCAAACAGGTCTTAAATCAAAGTATCCACATCATAAGTGCTCAACAGCTGTAAGTAGCAAGTGACTGTGATACTGGGCAATGTAGATCATTACAATAATTGATTTTTTAAAAAAGCAACATGCATAATTAGTGGTCAATAAATACAAGAAAAGACAGACAGCCACTGCAGGCCTCCAAATGGAAGACCAACTACTAATTCAAAAAGTAGTATAGTAGTCTAGCAACAAATGAACAAACAGAACAAACACAATCTAGATGTGATTAATACTTTGCATTTTATGACCAACTTGCCAACTCAGTTACCAATATAATAGCATCTTAAGTGGTATGTCAAGGATTCTACAAGCAAATTTCAGGTTTATTTTTAATAAACAAGCAAATTAAGAGGGGGGTTTAATAATCAGGGTAACCACCCCCCAAAAAAAAATCCAGGATCGCTAAAACAATCCTGAACAATAAAAGAGCTGCTGAATGTTTCACCATCCCTGATTTCAAGTTGTACTACAGTGAGATAGTACTAAAAGATGCATGATATTTACATGAAAACATACATTGATCAATGAACTCTAATCAAAACCCAGACATAAATCTACTCACTTATGACCACTTTGATTTTTTATAACGAAGTCAGAAATACACACTGGAAAAAAGACACCATCTTCAACAAATGGTGCTGGTCAAACTGGATGCTTGTATGGAGAAGAATGCAAATAGATCTATATTTATCACCCTGAATAAAATTTCTGTCCAAGTGGATCAAAGAGCTTAAACACAAAACCAGATAAACTGAACCTGATAGAAGAGAAAGTGGGGAATAGCTTTGCATGCGTTGCCATACCTGACAACTTTCTGAACAGAACATGGATAGCACAGGCACTTATATGAAAAATTAATAACTGTGACCTCATGAAACTGAAAAGCTTCTACGAGGCAAAGGACTCCAATAAGACAAAGCATCAGTCTAGAGAAAGGGAAATGCTTGTTACCAACTCCACATCTAATAGAGGACTAGTATCTAAAATATATAACTCAAAAAACCAGATATCAAAACTCCAAATAACCCATTAAAAATGTAGTGCAGATATAAACAAAATTCTCAATAGAGAATCTCAAATGGCCAAGAAACACTTAGAAATGTTCAACATCCTTTGCCATCAGGGAAATGAAAATATAAACTACTTTGAGAGTACGTCTTACATCTATTAGAATGGCTAAGATCAATAACGCAAATGACAGCTCATGCTGTCAAGGATGTGGAGCACAGGAAACACGCCTCCATTGCTAGTGGGAGTACAAACTTGTGCAGCCACCATGGAAATCAATATGATAGTTCCTCAGAAAATTGGGAATTGACTTACCTCAAGACCCGGTTATAGCACTCTTAGGCATATATCCAAAGGATGCTCTAGTCTATCAAAATGACTCTTTCTCAAATGTGTTCACAGTGGCTTTATTCATAATAGTCAGGATCTGGAAGTGACTTAAAAGTCCCTCCACTGAAAAATGGATAAAGAAAATGTGGTGCATTTACACAATGGAGTATTATTCAGCTGTTAAAAATGATGTTATAAAATTTTAAAAAATGATTAAATTAACCTAGACCCTGAAAGACAAATATGGTATGTATTTGCTTATAAGCTGATATTTGTTAAGTAGATGATAACCAAGCTACAATCCACAAACCCAGAGAGGTTAGGTAAAGAGGAGAGCTCTAGGAGGGTATATGTGAATCTCCCTGGGAAGGTGAAATAGAGTAGATTTTGTGGTGGACTGGGGGCATGTGGGGACAGAAGTGGGGGATCTAGTTGGGGGTAGGGATGAAAAAGTGAGTGCAAGGAGAATAAGCTGGTATTGAGAAGCATTTGGGAGGCCATATGGAAGCCTAGTACAGTAGAATCTTCCTGGAATCTATAAGGGTGACCCTAGTGAGGACTTCTAGTAATGGAGTATGAAGTCTGAACTGGCCATCTTTTGCAGCCAAGCAAAGATTTTAGTGTTGAGACTAGCTTGCGTTCGGTTGAGCTGCTGGACAAGGGTGTCCCATGAAAATCCCAAAACAACCCAACCTGATGCTAAGACAGAGGGTCACTCCCTGAAAATTGACAGTGTGGTCTGTTGCCAAAGACAACATCCACACAGCTCACTAAACATAGAGAGGTAGAACTAATGCCTACAGGGAGACTTCACCCCTATGACCTAACCTCTTTGGTGTGGGAAGGTACTCTTCAGGCTACTGAAAGAGAAACATGGACACCACCTAGTCATAAAACCTTCAACCTACAATCTGTCCTGCCTGCAAGATGTGCTGGGACAGTGATAGCATTGACAGAACATGTGGGAGTGGCCAACTAATGACTGGATAAACTTGAGGGTCAAGCTATGAGAGGGAGCCCATCTTTGACACTACCTTTATGGCCAAGAACCAGAGACTAAATAGTCTAGATACCTAGGGTAGAATCAAACACAACTGGAAAAAAGTCAATGAGATGCTTCATAATGTAATTCCACTATACTCATTGATTAGTGTTTTGTTGTCATCAGAGAGGCTTCCTCCAGCAGCAGATGGGAACAGGTACAGAGACCTACAACCAGATATTCTGTGAAGAGTCTAAATCTGAGGTCTCCATTGGGTCCCTATCCTCTGAACTCAGGAAACCCTGAGGAAAAGGAGAGGAAAGTTTATAGAAGCCATAGGGGAAGGAGGACATCAGGAGAATTCTGCCCACTGAATCAACTAAGTAGGGGTCATATGGGCCCACAGACACCAAAGCAGCAAGCACTGAGCATGCATGGGTCTACAATAGGTCCACTGTGTCAGTGTTATGGCTGTTAGCTTAGTGGTTTTGTGGAACTTCTAACAGTGGGACTGGGCATGTCCCTCACTCTTCTGCCTGCTCTTGGGACTGTTTTCCTCCTATTGGGTTACCTTACTGAGCCTGGATATGAGGACTTTTGCCTTGTCTTATTTATTTTGTTTTATCCTGTTTGCTCCTGTCTCTTGGACACTTGCTCTTTTCTGAAGGGAAACAGAGGCAGAGTGAATCTGGGGGATAGGGGAGGTGGGGGAAATCTGGAAAGAAGAGGAAACTGTGGTTGGGATGTATTATATGAGAGAATTTATTTTCAATTAAAAATGGAATGAAAGAAAAATAATTGAATTTAAAAACACAAAGGGCTATCAATGAATGCAATGAATTGCAATGAATGAATGAATAATCAATGAATTGCAATATGGAGTCTGTATTTAAATATGATATCTTAAATATAGTAAGTAAAATATATGTATATCACATATTTAAAATTAGAATGTGTTTATTGTTTCTGTTTGTAAGCTTTTTATACCAATTAAATGAGAACTCTAAAAATTATCTTATTTTTATGTACTTTAGGAGTATATGTCATTAGTATGTAAGAAGTGAATATTATTAAATAAATCATTCACATGCTCAAACAGCTCCAAGAAAAATATTTAACAAACCAACACTGCTACTTTAAAAGTCTATGTACTCAGAGATCAGTCCTGGTGAATACAAGCACTTGTTTCAATGACTAGGTATAAATAATTCAAGTCGTCTTTTGGCATTCCAAGGATTCGTTAAATATTTGACTAGCAAAAAAGCTAGAATTTTTCTAATGAAATTGGACTTTAATTTCTTTTCTTTCCTTTTTCCTGTTTTTTCTTTTTTGGCTTTTTGAGACATGATTCCTCTGTTGTCTGGGCTGTCCTAGAACTCGTTCTGTAGACCAGACTGGGCTTAAACTCAAGAGATCTGCCTGCCTTTGCCTCCCAAGAGATGGGATTAAAGATATGCACTAGCACTACCTGGCAAATTGCTAGTATTTCTAGTAAGAATTTATATATTTTAATAACTTTTAAATTTCATACTCATTCATAATTAGGTAGAAATAACTGTAATTCTTTATCACAGCATCAATCATTAGAACATCTGTATGAAAATCAATTTTATTAGAAGCAGTCAGTACTTTGATTAATGAGAGGATAAAGTAAAAGCCAAAATGGAGAAATAAGTCTACACAAAACTGAAAGAAACTCAGCAGCGTGGCAGCTTATGACAAATTTAAAGTGAGTGATTTTGATTGCTAATCATACCACACAACATACTCATTGCTTTTTTCTGGGAGTATGGATGGCATTGTTTTCCAGCACAAAGTAATAAAATCTCTGAATCCAAAAGTAAGATGATGTCAGTGGAAGTGGCTATCTTTCCTTTCCTACTCTTTCCCCTGTCCCCACCTGCTCTGCCCCTCTATCCCTCCTCTCCTTTCCTTTTCTCTTCTACCCTCCTCTCCCCTTCCCCTTTCCTTTCTTTCAATCTTCCTTCCTCTTTTTTCTTTCATTTATTGAAAATAAATACTTCTCTCACATAGTACATCTTGATCACAGTTTCTCCTCCCTCCACTCCTCCCAGCCCTTCCCCCATCTCTGCTCCCACCAGATCCACTCCCTCTCCCTTTCCCTTTATTAAAGAACAGACCTCGAAGATATATCAGCAAAACATAACCCAAAAAAACACAATAAGACAAGGCACAAATCCTCATATCGAGGCAACCTGGTAGGAAGAAAAGGGTCTCATAAACAGGCAAAAGATCCAGAGACATCCCCTCTCCCACTGTTAGGAGTCCCACTAAACATCAAGCTATCACCCTTTGATATATAAACAGAGGATATGGTACAGATCCATGCAGGCTTGTTGATTGCTGCTTTAGTCTCTGTACATTTGAGCTCTGCTTATTTGAGTCAATGGCCCCTATTCTCCTGTTCTCCTCCATCTCCTCTGGCTCCTATACTCTTTCTTCCCCCTCTCCTGCAGATTTCCCAAACTATGAAGGGTAGAACCCAATGAAGACTTCAAATTTAGACTATCTGCACAATGTCTGGCTGTGGGTCTACACACCTGCTCCCATCTGCTGCCAGAGGAAACCCCTCTGATGACCATTGGGCAAGGAATCAACCTACAGATATGATAGAATCTCATTATTAATCATTTAATTGAATTAAAAAAATTCTTCTTTTGTATAGTATGGATATCTTCCTGCCTTTCCTCCCCTCCTCCCATTTCCCTCCATCTCCCCTCTCTCCCAGATCTACAAACCACCCCCTCCCCCACTTCTCTCCAGGAAATAGAAGTCCTCCCGGGGTTACCTCTCAAACAGGAGATGGCCTAGCAAGAGGGAATAATGCTAGGCCCCAGTCCATACATCAAGGGTGGGCTAGAAAACCCAGCAGAAGCAAAAGGGTCACAAGGGCAGGTAAAAGGGTCAGAGTCTCCCCTACTCCAGCCTTTAGGAGTTTTCCAAGACCACTAAGACAGACAACCACAAGATATATTTAGCGGACCCTGCATATTCCCTGTCTGCCACTTCAGTCTCTATGAGCACCTAAGAGTACTGGCCAGTTGACTTCATGGGGTTTGTTCACCTGGTATCCTCCCTCAGTCTCTCTAGTCCCTGCAATCCCTCCCCCCCTCTTCCACAGTATTCTCCATGCTCTGCATGATGTTTGGCCTTGGACCTCTGCATCTGCTCCCATCTGTTGCTGGTGCCTGAAGGAAGCCTCTCTGATGAGGAATGGGCTAGGCACCAATCTATGAGTAGAGTAAGATATTAGTAAAAATAACCTCCTGGCTCTCCTGTCTTTAGTTCCTGGCTTACCCTGTAGTATCAGGCATGAGTTCATGGGGTTCTGCCCTTCCATTGTCCTAGCAGATCCTATAGAGAGGATAGGTTATGGGCTGAAGCTTTTGTGGCTGTGATGGTGTCTCAGTCACACCACTGGAAACCTTGCCTGGTTACAGGAGAGATGGCCTGTTCAGGTTCCCCATCCGCCATTGCTAGAGATCCTCGCCAGGGTCTTTTACGTAGATGATAGTGAGTTTCCAATTCCATAGGTCTTCAGAAGTGCCCCTGCCTCCTGTTGCAGGAACAACTCCTGCTGTTAAATGGCGTATATGCACGGCTTGCCAAACAACTCACTTATGCAGCTCGTCAAATAGCACGCATATACGGTTTGCCAGACAGCATACATATATAAGAGCGCATGTGTGGCTGGGCTCCCACTTAGGGCCTGCCCCAGACATGCCCAGGCATGCCCGGAGATAAGCCCATGGTTGACGCATGTGCAGTTAAGCCTTCCTGGTCCAGCCAACCTGAAAATCTGCTGAGGGACGCAGAGACAGATGACGTAGCAAGACGCAAGCCAATGAGAAAGAGCCACAACGTCAGCCTGCAATCCAGGAGCCAATGGGATGCTGAGTAAGGGTTTAAAAGGGGTCCCTCTTCCTAGAATAAATGAGTCTGCTTTTGCAGCTTACCTGATTTCCGGATTCTGTCTTGACTCTGCGTCAGCTCACTTCCAACTTGTACCGGTCCCAGAATTGGGTTCAGCAACAGGTACATCTTAAGCAACAGCCCCGAATGTTTTCCAATTCTGATCATTGGCCAGTTGTGTTTGATTTTGGGATATCCAGTCTCTGGTCATCCAGGTAGCGTCAGGTATGGGCTTCTTCTTGTGAAATGGATATCAAGTAAATCAGTTATTGGTTGGCAACACCTCTAAGTTCTGTACTACCATTGCTCGAGCACATGTGGCAGGCAGGGCAGATTGTAGGTTTTCAATTTTACTCCTCCTCCTCCTCCTCCTCTTCCTCTTCTTCAATTTATTGACTTCTTTTCTCTTTTTCTTTCATCAGTACTCATTGTCACTTTAAAACATTAAGTATTACATTATACTGAATCTCTATTGCAACTCACCAACTATTCTTTGTCGCAGTTGATGACTCTAGAAAAGTAATCCAAAAGAAATTTATATTAATGGACCTCTATCTTCTGCAGACTTTAACCCCATGGTATGCCTATATTTACATATGACTTTTTTTTTTCTGACCAAAGTTGTTGGTCAGTTTTTGGGAAGCTGAGCCAATGAATAAGTTCTCTTTCCATCTGGCTGGTTTTCCATAACATGATCTGTCTCAATTTTTTAAAATGTGTAATATGTTTTCCTTATCTGCTTCAGAAGCTTTGCATAAAAGTGCTTAGTTAACAGTAAAATATTATAAAAATATTAATTTTATATAAGCACGATCACCAAAATATTTCAAATTTCAATAATATCATCATAATTCTTTAGTTTGGCAATCAACTTTTATTGTATTATCATTGATGATGTATAAAATATGTTTAGATATAAAAGACTAAGTAACATAATCCCCAGAGACATTTGATTTTAAAAATGTATGATATGAATCAATTTTCTTCAGCCACTCACATATTTTGCTGAAAAATTGCCTGTTTGGAAAGAGCTCAAATAAAAGATTTAAAGAACTCAAGGAAGAGTAACTATTAAAGATCTTTTATTATGAATGAGAAACTTTGAAACTATCACTTGCAGTTCATAACATAACCTAGAAAGATAAGAATTATCATCTCAGTTTTTCCTAGGAGAAAATTGAGAGAAGGATTAAATCAATTACAGAATTTGTTTAGCTAGTTAATCATACTTCTGGAATTCAGATCCAGTTCATTACAACTACAGAGATAATGTTTTTCATTCTGTAGCACAATGTTGCCTCTCAAGATGTCACTATATTTGCCTGATCTTCTTTAATTACCTTATAATCTCTTTGGGAGGATTGAAATGAATTATTCATGAATTAACTAAAAAAACACATGAATTTAATTATTAATAAAATGCTTAAAACATATGCAGAAAATCTTACTTTACCAAAGATTATATAGCAACCTAAGGAAAGTGTGCATATTTTTATGCAAATGACTTAAGATCACATTTTAATGAATATCCATCAGTTTGTACACCTTTATCTTTGGGAAAATTTTAATGTCTTCATTTTATACCTTACATGAGTCCATGAAAGTTGTAAACCATACAACCAGATAAAACACACAAATTGTTTGATTCCATGGTAAATACCCCAAATATTCAAAGAACCTCAAAGATAGATTCTTTGATAGTCAATATTCATTGTCCACTTGACTGATTTTAGAATCATGTTAGTGCCTATCAAGGCAAGTCCGTGAAGGCATTGTTGGAGGGGTTTAGTTGGAGAAGAAAGAGAAACCACAACCATCTGAATGTGGACAGGACCATCACACAGACTATATTCCAGACTGAATAAATGGGAAGAGGAAGAAGCCAATTGAGCTTCATTCATTTTCTCTGCCTTTGGGCTGTGAATACAATGTGACCTGTCATCACATGTTCCAAGTATATGCCTTCATGGCATGATGGACAGTGTTCTCTCAAAATAAAAAGCAAAATAAATTCTCCCTTTCTTCCCTATGTTACTTCTGTGTGTTAGTTTGTTAAGCAATATAAAAAAATAGTTGATAGAGAAAATTGTTACCAGGCTGTGTAATGGTTACTCCTCATTGACATTGCTCTTAGCCATACCTACAGTGAGAGAAAGAGAGTGTGTTTGTGTGTGTAGATATATGCATACCCTATAGTCTGCCAGGGACATAAATATAAGTTTTAAGCTTCAAAAAAGGTAAGTCCAATGGGAAATTACTATTAACGAGATTAGTGCCATTCAACACAAACCTCACTCTCTCTATGGGGACCGTAAGTAAAATGCACTCATCCTCAAACCTTAATAGCTTCAATTGCAAAAATACAAACTTATTTGATAGAAGAAAACTGATATGAAAGTGCCACTAAATGAGTTGTCTTATGGGAAATAGCATCTTGAGGAATTGTTTCCAGATTTTGCCTGCTGACAGCCAAGAAACATGAAGATCACTATAGTTGTGGTAAATGGGGACCATACTATCATATTGGAAGGAGTGCTGAGAGTCTTCTCTGCACATTGCTGCTTTTATGTGTGTGCAAAATGTAAGAGTTACAAACTCATAGAAGTTCCTACTCAGGTTCTAGAAAGCTGGCAAAGATAAGCAGTATATAGCAGGATTGTACTGTCTGCCAGATCAGCCTGAGAGGCCATGAACTTTATGCAGGTATAATGTCATGACTGTGATATATCTGTTGAAGAAGGCTGTAGAAAAAGGAGTGGAACCAGCCTGAGAGGGGCTACATATACTTCAGGCATCAGAACTGCAGGGATATTATTACAATAAGGTTGTTGGTGTCCAGAAGATACCAACAACACCGCCAGATATCAAACAGCTACAGGATTTAGTGTTTTCCCTGATGGGTTTCAATATTGCTTTGGCTCATCTTTTCTTGCTACTCCCCATCATCTGCTTTGTAATGGTAATATTACAAAGTGTGTATTGGAGTTGTTTAGCTTGTTTTTTTAAAATTTATTTATAGAGGATTACAGTTAAGAATTTTATCTTGACTCTCAGAAGAGTCTTTGGATTTGGTGCTTTTGAAAAATGCAACTGTTAAGATTTTAGGGACTCCAACATATAAACTGCACGCACTTTGCATTATGATATAGCCATGGCTGTTAGAAGTCCAAGAATGAAATGTTTTGGTTTAAAATGATGTGTTTAGGTATCAAGTTCACAAGGGGTAGGCTCATAATTGTTAATCTTCAGTTTTAAATTGACATGATTTGTAATCATCTAGGAGGCATGGGTATATGGGAAGTCTGTGTATCCTGTTTTTTTTTTTTTTCAGTTTTCATTGAACCTAAAATTGCTCTAAAAATTGAGTTGGTTTTAAGAAAACAACACAGAAAAAGGAACCCTAAAACAACTTCAGATTTTAATGAATAATACCATATGAATATTGCATTGTGAATTCAAAAATATCATACTACTGCAAAATGTTAATGATAAGGAAAACTGGAGGGGAGCAAGAGAATATCTGGGAAGCCTGCTTTATTTGTGTGAAAATGTAAAACCATCTTAAACATAAAACTATTAACTCTAAAAGGCCTAGCAACTGTCTTTGTCCTTGATACTGGGAAAAAGCATTTTCAAATCAGATAAAATAACTTCTTAAAAGATATCCAAATGAATTGTGCTGTTGAAATAAGATTCCCAAGAAATTATATATTCAAAATTCACTTAGATTGAAGTAAAGCTGACAAAGCTTAGAAAATATTAACAATGATTATAAATGCATACTCTGATGGAGGATTTTTCTTGTAAGAGTTTGTGTACATGTTTCCATGCTTACGAGAGGGAAAATGTACTAATTCTTAATTTTTTATATTTGAAAAAGTATGTGATTTCAGTATACAAAGAAAGCAAATTAAAAATTAGCACAACAACTAATTATTGTAGTATCTCATATATTTAACTGATAAGTACATGCATGTTATTTTAAGGAAAAATATTACTGTATTAAATCTTTAATGGGAATATGGCTATTTACTTTATTTGGGGCATTGTTATATTGAAACATTTATGGCGTATTTTCTTTACTTCCTAGAACACAGTGGACTCAAAGTTAGACACAATGACACATAAACTAAGAAGACATAAACATTGTGGTTTTTTATCTTTCTGAATACCTGAGAGATGAAGTTTCAGAAACAGGGATTAAGGGAGACAATTTGAGAATAAATCTAATATGTGCTTAGCATTTTAAAGGACAGTGTGTGAAACATGGAGTTTATTATGTAAATCTAAATGAAGGTGAAATTGGATTGCTTTGAATAATTAAGTAAAATTTCCATAGAGAAAGAGAAAAGTTCCATGGAGAAGAGAGAATTAGAGATAGGCTTCAATAGATTTGAAGGCCAAGATGAGAAAAATGTGAAGTTAAGGTAAATACAGTTACATAAGCAGAGCTAGAAAATTTGAAAGGTGAATTATTTGAGAGTTAAGTCAAACATCTAAGACCCAAAGAATTTATGTATAAAACAGAAGAGAGACTTCTTATGGAAATGAAAAATGAGGGTTAGTCCTATGGTGATTATACAAAATAAGGTGATACATCCTTCATACAGTCGGAAAGAGATGAGTCAATGATGAAAGAACTGGACTTCTGGTGCCTGAGGCTGTGAGGCTACAATGGCTCAATGGCTGTCCAGTGTCAAGTGCTCAGTCGTGGAACATACATAAGGATAACATTATACAGATTCAATATATATATATATATAGAGAGAGAGAGGGGGGGGGAGGGGGAGGAAAGAGAAATGTTGCAATGAAAATACAATCTCAAAGACAAACAAACAAACAAGAAACACATCTATGGTGTTTTGTTCCTGCAGTCCTAGGATATAATGCAGAATGAGAGGATTGCATAGAGACAATATGGGGACAAAAGAATCAGAGGTTCAAAGCCAGACATGGCTACATAGTGAATTAGAGGACAGCCTTATATATTTCAAATCCTGTCTTAAAAAAACAAAGTAGAATCTTGCAGTATATGTTCTTTTGTGTCCAGATTTTTTTCCTTAGCGTCATGTTGTTAATGTTCCATTGTATGCCAACAGCACAGTATCTTTGTTCTTTAGTAATGGTCAGTTAGACTGAACTGGGGATTTTTGATCAAATAGTAGTCATATCTTTCAATGCTTTGATGAATCACAGTACTATTTCCCCAGTGTCTATAGCAATATGCATTCCACTATAATGTGCAAAGGTTTTCTGTTCCTCACATTCTCTTTAACACTATTAAGTTTGAATTACTTTTCTTTAAATGTTCTGTACTTTGTATGTTATATGTGGCAACTGGATCTTCGGAGTCTTTCTTGATCCTTCTTTTACAGTAGCTGTTTCATGTTCTTGCTCTAAGTTCCTCTGAGACTGCTGCTTGTTTTGTTTCAAGTTTGATGTTGGGAATTAAAGTTCAATCATGAAATTCAGTAAGTGAATAGACTGGCAGGTACAATGAGTGTTCCTCTCAAGTATGTGTCCTAGACATTTGAATATTTCTGTCCCTAGAATTTGTTTCCAGATATTCCCCATTCCCATTCCCGGACCCTTCTTTGGGTACTACAGGTTGTGCTCTGAGTTGGCATTTATCTCATTATCAACCACCTTCTGTATGAGAACTTGTTTCTCATATGTGGGAAGATTTTTCTTGATATTCAGTCTCATGAAACTGCAAACAACAGCCATATACAAGAAATCATAAACATTACTGAACCTAGGATTCGAACATTCTATAACTTTCAAATAAAAAATTGTTCACACAAGCAAAATGATAATTCTTTTTTTTTCCTGATTATTGAATAGCCACAGTAATGTGACTGCTAATTTTGTAAGTTTGAAAAAATTATCAAAAAGTTGTATGTGAATTAAATTACTTTCTAAAGTATGATAAGCTGTTTTAGAAGGCTTCTGATGTAATCATTCTGATGTGTGAGAAAAATCTTCCCCTTTGTGCTCCATAAACTCAAGTAAAACTCTGTTGTTTCTTTTTAACATTCCCAGGTAGTTATTAACTAACAAAGTGCCAGTGCTGGAGGAGACTTTGAGGTCAGCAGCAGGTTCCTTTATGAATGCGATAAAGGCAGCAATCTCAACCTTCAGAAAGAAAACATTAGCTAAGCTAATTCCTTTCCCTTTAGTATCATGTAATATACTAAGATTCTTACTGTTTCCACTTCTTTGAGTTACTTCTTAGCAGCCTTATTATTACCAATTATTTATTATAAAATATTTATCCTAATGCTTTTTTCTATAAGACTATTTGTTTCAAACTTATTGTCAATATGATCTCCTTCATTTAAGTCTTGGGAATCAAACCTAAGGCTTCATACAGGGTAGTCAGGCATTCCAAACCTGAGCTACATCTCCATTAAATGTCATGTTTATTTATTAAGATTTTATTTTCATTGTTATGGTGCTGATAATCAAGTGCCCACATTCTTTTCTTAGAGAGGACTTTTCCATGGAGCAGCACCAATACCTCTCTATTACCACTGCTCCTGCAATGTCTGCTGTTTCCTTCTTTTCTAGTTGCTTGGTTTCTCCATTGTCTGTCCCTCACCCGGAGTGAATATGCTGAACCTTGCATCTTTGCTTATGATTACCTACTGTTGAGCTCTGTACACAGCAGTGACTCAAGATAAAGAAATGAATACATGATTAAAGAGATGTGGGGAAAAAAAAAAACAACTTTTTTCAGCATGCAACTCAGTCTTACAACCACAATGAATGACAGTCAAACCCAGTGACACTTGAAATGTGACCTTTTATCTTCGGATACTCTTTATAGTATTATTATTATGCAAACAGTGATGCAAACCAAATGCCACCTCTCTTCAAGGATAACGATCTCCAATTTGTCCTTAAAATGAGCATTTCCTACTCTTTCTGTGAACTTCCCTGGTTCCCTTCAGCAGCACTTGATTTTAAGTTGTTGTTTTTTTTTTTAATCGCATAACCCACTGTAATGCTATTTTCTCTTCTTGAAATAGCTCTACCCCAAGAAAGAAATAAGTAGGACTCTTCACGCTTCATTACACAATATTTGGTGTATTTTTACTTCTGGGTTTAATTTTTTCCCTTTGAAATATCCTGGGTTGTTCATAGAAAAAATTGCTATCGACTTCAGGTCATAATTCAATTGACCAACTTTAGATTTTATTTTGAAACATAATCAATTATTATTAAAATACAGTGACTGATATCTGAAATGCAGTGAATAAACAGATATCTGTGTATAACACAGACAATAAATATAGAACTTAGCTTTAATAGTGTAATTCAGAAGGAGTCTGTATCCTTTGAATGTTCCCAAAAATAGAAAATTGTAAGCAGTAACCACTTATAGTGAAGAGAGTAATGCTGTATATGTTTTAAGAATTTTTAAATTGTATGTGTATGAGTGCTTTGCCTACATATATGACTTGCACCGTATACTTATCCCATGCATGAAGAGATTAGAAAAGGAAATTAGGTTGGAGCACCTGGAACTAGGGCTATAGACAGTTGTGGTCCACCAAGTGGGCTTTGGAAATTAAAACCAGGTTTTCTGGCAGAGCAGCCAATAGTCTTAATCCCTTTCTCAGTATCCCCTATTTCATACATCCCCTATTTTAAATGATATAAACTTGTTTTTGAAATAGCAATCCTAAGTACAAATAAGTAATCTAGGATTCAATATTTAAAATGTTCAAGTAAGTCTACTCTCAAAAATACCTATTAAAAAATAAAATGCTTATATATATACGGATATATATATATAATTTTTATTATATATCTGTGTGTGTCTGTGTTTGTGTGAATCTCTATAAATATGGAGATAAATGTGTCTTGCATTTATCCATCTCAAATGTTATACAGAAAAATGAAGTAGGAGCCTGTTCATAATCAATGTGTTTCCATATATTTTCATTTTGGTTTGTTCTATATTAATCATTGTGATATGGTCTTACCAATTGTCAAGACCTTTCTGGTTGAATAACCTCTGCCTACCTTTTGAGGCCCCCAGGTTTCTCATCCTAATTAGGTATTCATCATTGTTGTCCTGATGAATACTTCATTTTTAGGTTTCTGTCATTATCTGAGGTTTCAGTATATACTGGCTCTGACAGGATATGACATGGAGTGTCTGTTCATGAAGCTTGAGGCCATTAATTTCCTTAGGTATATTTTGGAATGTTTATACATTATTTCCTGAAGATAAACTTATTCCTTCCAGTACCTTCTGGTGAACATTCATTTCTTGGGCCCAAATTTATTTCTCCTGCTTTCTCTAACATTCCTCATGTTCACCCTTCTTTCTGAAACTCACCATTCATGGTAAGTAATCTCCACTTTATAGTCTCACCCAAACACTGCACAGTTCTCTAGTTCTTGGCATTGACTGAATGGTAGAATATATTAGAAAAATTTTGGTATTCTTGAAGACTGCTATACTCTGCAACATGGATCAGTAAGCATTCTCTGAAGAGGGCCACAGATTTTATTCCATAGGCTCTGTGGACAATGTAGTTTCTGTTGCAATTAATCATCTATGCTATTGAAGCACAGAAGCAGTCATAGGTAAAATATTAATGAGTAAGTAAATCTGTGTTTCAGTTGTAAAACTTTAGTTACTAATTTGGCCATAGGTATGATATCAGAGCCACAAATTCCAAACCCCGCTCTAGAGTAAAAATTACTCATTTTCCTATGCTTTTTGTTTCATAACAGTAAATGTTGATCCAGAAGCCATGTAGCCCTCTACTAAATTATGACTAGATTCCTGCATACAACACTGTTTATCCTACATTATTCCACTATACTTGATCAAGGCATTTTTCATTTCTGAGCATATTTGAAGAATTTAGTAATTGATTCAAACCCTTTCCCTTTAAATTGGCCTATATGGTGTCAGAAATGTCCATGACAATCATTTAAGGTCTGAATGTAACAATTCAATACAATAGTATTTAATAATTCCTTATTGACATCAACTCTGATTATCTTTACTTGCAATCCATTTCCTCTACAATTAAAATCATACCTGGGGTGTGCTCACCAGACTGCAGTGCTCTCCAGCACCTCATAGAGCTGATGATATTCTATAAACAGATTTCCACTCTTATCATTACAAGCTCTCCTTCTCACAATTCTCATAATCCTGTTGTTTAACCAAAATTTCCATTTAATCTAATTAAGCTTTTATTCTCTTGGCTTCAATTTTCTCCCAAGTCACTATGTTTTATTGATCTCTACTTCCTTTCCTATTCAGTTTTATCCCTATAATAGGAGTAGGTAGAAGTTATTGAGAATTTTTTGGCCAGGCATTACGTTAGCTATTTCAGGTGCATTGTAGAATGTTAATTCTCAAAACAATCCTAAGCATACATAGCATTATCTTCAGATGAGGAGATATGATTGTGAGGAATAAAGGTTAAATTTGCATTAGTGGTGTCAGAATGAATGCAGGCGTGTCACACTCCAATATACATCATGCAATAGAATGCAACTGATTATTCAAGGACAATTTTGCTGGTGTTTATTTATGGCATCATGAAATAAGTAAGAGGAATTTGGCAAAGAAAGGTATGAGTTTATATTATAGTAAAAAAAGAGAGAGAGAGAGAATTGACAACTTTTTGTATTAAATAAAGCAACACTACATCTGGATCTAAAATAAAATACTGAAATTTATCCAGAAGAAAAAAATATCAAAGGCATTCTAGAAGAAGAAACACTTGTTAAATAGTAAGATGGTGCCCTTTACCTTAGGCCACTGAATTTCTAATAGTGAACAACAAGGAAAAGACTGGGACTGTGAGGAGATGAGACCAGAAATCCGGTGTGAGACTTCAAAGTTCTGTATAAAAATTCGAGTGGAAGAAGAACACCTGGCCTCATAAATGTCCCAAACCAAAAGAAAAAAAAAACATATTGTAAAGGAGTGGACCAGAACATTTGAAATAGAAAATGAGACAGTAAAAACTATTGCATTAATAGCTTATGAATAAATGCCTTGAAGTCTTGAAGGCAGAAATCAATAAATAACTTTGTTGAATAAAGAAAACTAGATTCATATCCTTAATTTTGCTTATAAATATCTTATTCAGTACCACTAATGATAATTTTCATCTTTTTATTTTTGGAAAGTTTAGAGGGAATTTGTATTGTTTTTAGAATTTGAAGGAATACATAGAGAAGGACAGATGGCCATATTTTCAGTGTGTTTTATGATGGCATCTGATACTAAAATGCAACAGCAACAGCTTTGTTTCTTTTCTTATTGTAAAATAAGCCCTTACTTTTATGAAACAACCCGTTTTTCTTACAGTTTCTGATATCCTTCTAGCATTTTTCTTTTACTGTGTTAGGGATCTACATGATTACCTTTCTATTCTTAGTAATGATGGAATACTAACTTTTATTTTACTCTGCTAAAGATGAGATTCCATGTTTACAAAAAATTCCTACTTTTCTACCGTAAAGTTAAGCTCTTGCTGCTTTATTTTTCAGATTTACATACATTTGTAACCACAGCAAATATGGAAAATGTAATTATGGGATAAATGGTACCTTATTGTCAATATACAGAAAAATAAACATTTTAGACTAAAACTAGTTTGTTTGTTTTTTTTTAACTTGGCCTTAAAAAATTTTGAAAAGCAGCATCCTAAAATACGAGCCAGAAAAGAAATCATGCACTCTAGACTAAAAGTGTTTCCTGTTTTGAAAAAAAAAATTGAAATACTGATGATTGTGTCCATTTTTAGTCTGGATGGGTCATAAGGCTCCTTTGCAATCATGCAATAATGAATAACTAATTAATAGTGTGAACTTGCCTTTTCAGCAATGTGCACCTGTCCCCGAGACAGGTCAATGTGGAATAGAACTTTTCACCCTGTTGTAGGATGCAGGTTTCTGCAGAGAGGGATTAAGTGAAACATTATTACTTGAAATTATTGCATAGTAATAGTTGTGAAATAAAAATGATCCTTGCCAGCTGATTTCAACCTGTCTCTTTTTGCTTTTGGTGCACATGGAAATTAGAGGCAGGTTTCTTATGAGTACTGGATATTTTACAATTCCCTGAAAGAGTTCAGTTTATGGCTAAATTAACATTTCCTGAGCATTATATCGCTGTTCTATACAATTCCTTACATCAAAAATATTGCAACTGTGAATTTCAATGCTCAGTGTGATCCACCATTTCTACAAAGCCTTCTAAATATGTTTAATCTTGTAATAATTTATCCTTCCTATGAATTTCAAAATCATAAATTCCACATCTAGGCTGTGGCAATCACTCAGGGACTCAGGACTGTCCATTGATGTGCATTTTGTTTTTTGAGTTATATCATTGTTCCTTGAATATTCTTAGTTACTCACTCACAATGGAAGCTTCTTAAGGGTAAAGTCTAAACATCACCAAATGCTTGATACAAAACAAATTCTCCAATTTCCTACAACTTAGAAAATGGAGTTTATAAAGTAATCCTTTCCATTGTGTATTCAATGAGATAAACAACTTAAATACATAATATACCCTGTAATGAGATTGAATTTAAGTAGGGAAATTGCTTTTTTATGCAACATAGCTACAAGTGCCTGCTCCACAATAGGTTGGAAGACATAGTTTTTTACTAAACTCCTGAAATACTCACGTGTGAATTAAAAGCTGTTGTTTCACAGGGTTGACAATTATTGTATGAAAAGTAGGCAATTTCTATATAGATGATGCACAGGGATACCAACATATAATCCTTCAATGAGCAACTGTTTCTTCTAGAGAGGTCCTGATAATGTCAAATATCCTTTGGCCAGATAACTTTCAGCTATTAAAATTTTTTATTCTTATTGTTTTAGTTTCAACACAGGCAATAAAATCTCATGTGTTGAAATAATATTTGGCTTTTGGGTACAGGCTTAAAATAACAATCCAGGGCAAATGAGGGCAGTATGAATATGTTAAAGGCAAGCAATGGTAAAGAGGGGAGGAAAAAAAACAGCTTTCTGAGAAAACATTTTGGGAGTGGGAAAAGATAGATGAAAAATCTTTAAGGTCAAAGTTGTAACTCCTTTGCAAGTTTCATGACATTTTTGTCATGTTTTGAAGAGATTTAACATTCATATAGTCCAAATATTCTTATTATGGTGGATAAAGGAAGTAGGTCAAAACATGTTGTCAGCCTCTTAGCTATTTCTTCAGAACTCTCTACATTAGTTTTCCCTGTAAAATAGTTTTGATTCAGCTTTAAACTTTGGTATCTTTGGTAGCATCTCTCTCTGTCTCTCTGTCTCTCTCTTTCTCTCTCTCTCTTTCTCTCTCTCTCTCTCTCTCTCTCTCTCTCTCTCTCTCACACACACACACACACACACACACACACACACAACCAGAGATCAATACTGCTTACTGAGGACACATGGATACTATACTGTCTTTTTTAGCTCTGTTTTATAGATTCTGTAAATCCAGAGTCATTATCCAAGAGTAAAAGGGTTGGACATCACCTGGCTTTAGTCTTCCCTAGGTAGAAATAAAGATACCCAATGAACATTACATCTGCATAAGAAAATTATACTACCTTTGTCTCTTCTCAGATACTCTGTCATCATTTAATATGAAGAGAAAAATATTACTGCTAATTGCAAGTACTTAAGTTTTCAAAAAACAAAAAAACAAAAAACCAGTATGAACCCTATGAAGAATTGTTAAAAACCAGTAGCAGGAGAATGATTTACCTGAACACCTATACATATTATTATGGATCTGTGAAGTACCCGCACTTATTTCATTGAGCTGCTTGAAAGAGACAGAGCAAAATATCTGTAGGTTTTGTCTCTTGCTCTAATAAAGTACTTTAACAAAAGCAACACAAGGAAGAAAGGATTTACTCTGGTACAAATTTCAAGGTGCAGGCTATAATGGCAGGGAAGTGAAGGCAGCAGGAACTTGAAGCAGCTGTTCAAACTGTATCCATAGCCAGGAACAGAGATTGATGAGTGCATGGTGCTTATCAGATTGTTTTCTTCATTTGATATATTCCAGGATCCCATCCATGGAATAGTGCCATCCACAGTGGATGGATCGCTCCTTTTCAATTAACGTAATTAAGATAATCCTCAAGGAAGATAAAAACAAAAAAAAATCCTCAGCTTTATTTACCATAGTCAAATAAAAGAAAATCATTCCCTAATCATTATCTAGGTAAGAGACAAAAATCTTTTCTCCCTAAGTAATAGAGTATATTTAGAAATAACAAACTGAATAAATCTACTAGTTTGTTTCAAGCAGTAGTGAGAATTGTGTTGAGAACTAAGCTTAACAGAAAGGAATTTAGAATCTGTAGTGACTAAAAATAAACACAGAAATCAGCAAGGTGGTATATGTATTTTATTGCCGCACACTGGAGGCAGAGACAGATCAAATCTTATTTTGAGGCCAGTCTAGCCTATAGCCAGGGCTACACAGAGTAACCCTGACTGAAAATGAACAAAAAAGGAAGGGAGGAAGGAAGGAAGGAAGGGTGGGAGGAAGGAAGGAAGGAAGGAAGGAAGGAAGGCAAGCAGGCAGAATGACAGCTAGAAAATGGTGTCTTCTAGATACAACAGGATGGATGTACATATTAACTCATAGAGACTGTAGTAATATGCATAGGGCCTGCTCAGGTTCAAGCCAGACAGAGTTTAATGTTGAAAAGGGAAAGTGGACATGACCTCCCATCCCAAACCAAGAAGTTCTCTCTCTCTCTCTGATATCTGCTTGCAAAGGAAAAATTATTTTTTTCCAATGGAGGCTCACTGGGTATACAAACCACACTTATGGACAGGCTCCATGCCTAGCAGTAGATGGCTGACACAAAACAAACTCAATGGTGTTTTATTTATTTATTTTTCCATGAAGAGAGAAAGAGGTAATGGATTAGTTGAATGGGGACGGGGATCTGGGAAGAGATGGGGAAGAGGAAACTATGATCAGATTATGTTTTATGGACTTTCAACAAAAATTTTAGAAATCATCAAAGAGCACGTTAATCAATAAAAATAAAATAATTTGTTGGCTTTGCAAAAATTATATTACACAGGCATAATATTTGACTAGACTTACTATGTGAAGAGAAAGTCTTGTGACTACTTTCAGTGCAAAACCAGTGATCACCAGAGGAAATAAAAGATAGCTTATTATGAGACAATATATCCAAACATGATGGGACACAAGGTTTCAGGTTGTCCCAAGCAACGTGTTACACTGTGGGTGTGGTTGTATAAATGTCTTATAGCCACAGATCAAAGGAATCATACATCAAAACATTATCAAAGACATTGATGGGGGCTATCAGGTGGGTAGTTTACAGTACAGTCAGGAAATCTTTTCTCTAGGCTTATTTGATTTTATTCTTAGAACTTGGGCTGCTAGTTTTCTTTTAAGGTAAAGAATTCTTCAAAGATAATATATATCTCCTAATATAACCAAAGGTTTAATCTGGTCGTCGAAAAGATGGCAGGTCAGATACAGACGTGGACATTATTACATGAACTGAAAATTTTCTAAGAAACTTTGGTTCAAAATCTGAAAAATTCAAACCCTCCTTAATAATGAAGTTCTAATTGATCTTTCAACCTTGTAGAATCAATATAATGTTCTTTTTTTTTTTTCTTCCCTGACAGCTTCAGGAAAGTTAGTATGGATGATAATGTATTTTGAATTGTTAAAAGTCTAAAAAGACTTGGAGGCACTTTATAACTTATAGTAGATTATTAAAGAATCTCTCGAAATTTAGACTTTTTTTGTAGTGATCATCTTGGCAGGCAGGATAATCTTGGATTAAGAAACTGAAAGTACTTTAAGGATACATGGGAAAAATTGGGAATCATTGGGTAAGATGATGGCTCAGAAGGTGACTTTATATGAGCACATACAGCTTAAAAGATAACAGATCCCTTCTCTATGATCATCTTAGGTTGTGATTTACCTGTAAAAAGGGAGCAAGCAACCAATGCCTTTCTTCAACATGGCTCAAACTGGCTAGTGGTATCTGCAGCTGCCAGAAAAATATGTCCTAATGTGCAAGTTCCACAAGTACTAGACAGACAAAATCCAGGTTTTGGAAGTATTCTTGGAGGCTAGAAGAGGTATGAGCAGAGCAGTCCAGATCATTGTAGGCAGTGAAGAGAGTAGCAGAAATGTAATTTTGGAACCAGAAGATGAAGCCAGGAGAGGATTTCCAGTGAAAAATGTTCCCCTCCCCTGTCATTGCCTGGGCAAGCTAACCTGGAATGACAGGAAGTGTTGCTACAGAAACTGGGATGGCATTCTGGAGCTGCACAAAGGTAAACTCGTCAAGAGGGCCTTCTATATCTCCTCAGAGCTTCAGTCGCACAAAGCTCTGCTTGTAAAAAGACTAATTCCCAAGTCCAAAGAGACAATGCCAGTAGGAGGTCCCAGTTAAAGGAATTTTGGCCGTGGATGAGCTTTAGTGACAGAAAATTTTCTCTTCCACAAGGACACATTAACTTAGACTGTTTAAAATTTTGAGATCAGCATTCTTTCTCCTCACCTGTAGAGATTGTTACAAAAAATACTCAAAGGAGAAGAAATAACATTTCAATGAAATAAAAAAAAAAAAACCCACTAACTGAAGGCTGAATGCCTTCTATTTGATGTTATTACTTTTAATTAATTAATTCTTACAGTTTTGTGTTTTCATTGTTAGGTCGTATTTTAGTTTGAATATTGTAAGAAAATATTTATGACTATGATTTGCTTTTTACATATACAATATGTATATATAATATAGTATTCACAATTTGCTTTACTATTAATAGTTTTGTTATTGATTATCATAATTCTAATGTTTACTTTACTTCTTTTTCTCATTTTATTTCCTCTTGCTCCTTTTCTCCATTTCTTCTCAGTCTACTACTAAAATACTGACACCATTACTTGAAGAAAAATATAAATTGCATAGTCCTTAACTATCACCCTAGTGATGGTGTCTCTGAACCTCATGAGGACACAAGTGAACTGCACTATGTCTTCTACTACAAATCAACACTAATAATGTTGTTAAATCATAATATCTACTACAACCACGTTTCCCTCTAAATAGCAGTAGGAAGAATAAACTCAAATGTAAACAACTTATTGGGAGGGTTTATATAAAACAAAATAAACCATACAATAGTGGAAGATGAAGGGGGGGAAACCTGGAAGATAGCTCTATTAAAAAGATCTATAAATCACAACAGAGACATCAAAATTACAAAATACCAGTCCACTAAATATCTCTACAAACTTATAATTCTTCAATATGAAAAACCAAAAGTAACTAGATAGTTAAAATGTCAGAAAAAAGGATTTCAGTGTCTTGCTTTTAAAAAGGATCAGTGACCACATGGGAAATTCAAATAAGCAGATGAAAGAAGTAAGAAAATAAAATAAAATAAAAAATAAAAAAAACTTTCAACAAAACACTTGCAAACAATTCAAGAATGCATTATAGCAAAGAAAAGCAAATTCAATAAAACTTGAAGTTGATAGTATGCTGTATTTGATTTGCTCTACACCTTAATTTTCTCAGGCATACACATTGATACTTTATTCATTTATTCACAAGGTTGCTACGATAAATATTACTGCCTTAGATTTTTGGCTTTTGTTGAGGATAAGCATGAATGAAGCACCACTTCAGATAGAAGATTTAATACCTACTGCTAAGATTTTGAGCTAAAACAGAAATTGATACACAAATCTTAGTTAATTCAAAATCAACATAAAATGCAATGATCTGAGATGTTTCTGGAAGAGTCAGAATTTTTGAACTATCTGTGTGATGGACTTCATGTTTTTGTGATATAATTCTATCTAAGTGAATACTTTTCTTTTCCATTAATTGCTGGCTATGAAAACCATTCTGTTCTTTTGGACCCCAGGAATGTGCCTATGGCACAAGAAGCTCAAGGCTACTTACAAAATTTCAGGATACAACTGAGCAGCACAAGAGTCCAGTAAACTGCTTGTCCAACAGGACAGGGACTTCAACACACATGATGAGTGTTTTGTAAATTACTACCATAGACTTAAAAAACTCTCTCTAGGTTGTTCACCAGCTTACTGGCACTTTGTAATGGACACATCCATAGCAGTCTCTGAAGTGATAACTCTTCATTTCTCTGTCCATCATCCCTCTCCCATTTTCTTAAGACCACAGGACTTCCTTCATGGTGTCTTTCTATCTAAGATTCTTCTCTGCTTTACCAAACTTTGATTTTGGGTGTTTTATGTAGCCTTTCCAAGGAATAGGCATAGTTTGTAACTTACTATAAAAAAGAGAGGCAAGCAAGCAAGTTGATGTCATCAAAAAATAGTTTGAATGTTCTCTGTCTGTACTCACTCTCATTCAAATTGGCCTCCTATTAAAATGATTCATGTGCTCCCATTTTTGCTGTGTTGTAGGGGAAATAGACAATGTGACTAGTAACCTGAACAAATTAGTTCACTAAAAACTCTGCAAAGTAATGATAGACAAACATGAATATTTTATATTCTGATAAGATCAAGTCATATTAAACTAAAGAAAAAGATATAGTTTCTATATTTCAATGAAGAAAAAGCAGACCAATTTCAAATTTTCGACTTTGAGGACAATAGTGAATATCAATTTGGTATCTCTGGATGTTACATATCAATATGTAGCTAACATAGCCAAGAACAGAGAAGTGTTCCAGGGAGACTTGGAGCTTGAGGGACAGAATTTTATAGATGTAATGAAGAAAATTGCCCAAATTTACATGTAGCATTTTGAAACACAGCATTCATAGTATCTTTATTGGGAAATGGGCTGACAGCAGGAGAAGTACTCATGAAGTACAGTTTGCATACAGTAGATGGCAGACAATTAAAGAAAACAATTTAATGAACCTACAAATTATTATCGAATTGAAACAATAACAAACAAAACATATTTACTGAGGGAGAAAACATGATTCAGAATATTATGTCTGGATTTGTGCTTGGCTCACGGATAGTGTATAAATATGTATATATGTATATGTACACAGACACAGACACACACACACACACTGACCTACCAAAGAAAGGGTAAAGCAGTGTAAATTGTATTCAGCTGGAAAGAAATAGTTGTGCTTTCTTGATGCTATCATGGTGATGACTGTGCTCAGATACTGGAAATATAGAAAAAACAATTCTGTTCATGAACACATATCTAACATTGAAGCACAGCATGAGACATTAGAAGGCTAGCAGGTAGTCAAACTTCATCATAACTTGTTCCTTTATCATAAAACAACTTATTATAGGATGTGTTGTTTTCAAAGGGCAAATATACCTGTCTGCATCATGGGAAGCTGGATATTGATGCTTTAAATGAAGAGCTGGACTTGAAGGCTTAAGGTTCTACCTCTAGGCTGTACTAAGTGCTCTTTATTGAATTACGGCATACATATTGTAATTATTCTTCCTCACTGACTCAGCATACCCACTATTCTGAATGTTGGCCTACAGTCCCAGAGTCTAAAATGTTTAAAATCTATTTAGTACTTTAATCATCATGGCACAATGTAGCAGTAAAGCAGGTGAAAACAAACATCCATAAAAATGGAATGAGTGAAACATAATACTGAGCTGCAATACAGCAGGCAAAAATCTAAGTATCAAATAAAGTATCACAAGGTGAAGAACTTTGAACAAGTTACTGAAAATTTCAAAGAGAATTGTAGGGGACTCTACCTCAGAAACCAGGGGGAAATGTAAAAAAGAAGAGGATTCCAAGCGATCAAGGGAAGCTGTTATCTAACTTCTCATGATACTTGAGACTGTTTTGCCTGGGGTTGGCACATTTTGCGAGTATGTAAGGTCACTGGAAAATAGGAGGTGGCTACCAAGTGGCCAGTGCATTCCTGGAATGCAAGAGGTACAGAGATCATAGAACAAGCACAAGAAGACTAGGATAAGGAGATCTCACAATGATGAGTATACACCAGAAAGACAGGTTCAGTGATTTCAACATGGGCAACAGAAAAGCGAATCCTGGAGGTCAGTGATCTTTGTACTCAGCTGACTCATTCATTCACAGATTGAGTCAATGGCAGCTAAGCTGCAGGCCTGCAGATTCAGAGCAAAACTGAGGGAAGGGTGGAACAACTTTCTATATACTCTAGTTGGTGTGTTTTGTTATGCATGCTTATCTTCTTCCATCCCTATCAAACTTGGTACATATTTCCTCATGCTAAATATAAAGATAGGTATGTTTAACATTATTTAAACATTATACAATGTGTATGCATGCATTATATAAGAATGCTACTTCATTTATCCTATGTATTTTGGACTACATACTATACTTCTAAATTGACAACCAAATTTATAAATTTTGTAATATATGACTTTCTAATTAATAAAAATGAGATAAAGCATGTTTCAAATGGTACTGCATATTTTGAGAGTTTATGATAAGGATCTCTTACATTACTAGATAAGATAAACTTCATTTATGCTTTAAATATAGTAACCAATGATGGGTTATGATAAATGGCCATGAGTTGAGTTCCTTGGTAAGTAGAAATCTAGAAGTACTTTGAAAGATGTGTATTAAAAACCTCCCACCTCTTCATGATAAATCCTTTCAAAGATATAATTCTTAACCTGATTTGAACATTAAATAGTATGTGCATGTATCATATCATTACACGGGATCCCATTGATTCATAGAGATTTTCTGGCTTATACATAACTACAAAAATATACTTCAAAATACTTTTTTCCAGAAAGTTCTTTTGGGTGCCTCACTTGTTGAAGGAGGGAGATGAAGCAGTGCACATCCAGGAGAAGAGGCTTTCTTTGCAAAGTAATCTCTGAAATGGCCTCACATTGTGATGGCCACACCGTGTGACACATCTGTATCCTAATATGTGTGGACCTTTCAAGAGAATGCACTTGATCAAGGAAGCAATGTAACTGAGGCAATATATGTAGGGTCTTATAACACTTTTAGAAGGCAAGACATCAAGTTTCTTACCAATGGAGGTTCTGGAAAGTACCTCAAAATTTTCTACTCTCTAGGATATCCATGTGTCCAAAACAAAATAGCTGCAGAATCTAGGAATTAGTATAGACATCATTAAAATCTATTATTCTGCCTATCATAACAATTTATAATATTGTGTTGAAAGAGAAATTTAAATGTCTATCCACTTGGCAAAATAAACTTCTGGTAAGCAAAGCTATTGCCAGGAATCTGGAAAAGTAGATTAATTAGTTACCATTGGCATTATCAGCAAATGCTTTGTGGAGAAAGGCTGAGTCTTGAAGGAAGAAAATGATTTGGACAAAGGGAAGGAGAGAAGAGGCTATTAATAAAAAAGAAGATGTTACTGATTATGTGCTACC
>JAMJFZ010001645.1:0-51026 GCA_026225945.1 Cricetomys ansorgei | reverse complement strand
TAGTGTGTGGCTCAGGGTAAGTCTTAGTAGAAGCAGCCAGAGTGGGGTGTGGACTGAAGGGCGCCCTGCCTCCCCTAACCAAATAAATCCCCTCCCTGCTATGCCCATCACCTATGCCGAGCCCACTTGCGGGTTCAATGGCGAGGTCAGCTTGCCTAACTGTCAGGGAGAACTAAACCGAGGTCGCAAGTGGAACAAGCCCCTTGTCCTGATCTTCCCTGTCCCAGGGATCTGGGTGGAAGAAAGTTAGTTAGAGTACGCTCTAAAGTGAACAGACTGTATTCTGTGAAACAGAGGGTTCCAAGGAGACCTTGTCTGTTTGGATTAGAGTGTTGTGAAGTGTGTGTGTGTGTATTTGTGTGTGTTTGTGTCGTCCTGGGAGTTTGTGGCCGTGCTTGTGGGTGTTTGTGTTTATACCTGATGAGTCCACTGGAGAGGAAAGTAGGCCCCAGGGAGCATAGAGGCAGCCCATAGAGTCCAGGTGTGTGGCAGTCATGGTTTTCATCTCGGAGCAGTGGGGGAAGTAACAGGTGAGTTTGAAGGGGAGGACACTCGGGCCCTATACCTCATCAGGTGGGTTTGAGATAGGGACTGATCCAGCTGGGATGGCTGTGAGATCCTGTGAGTGGGCCTGGCCTAAAGATCAGACCGGTGGCGTGGCAATGGTATGGGAATTGGCAAGACCCATCCTCGGGTGGCAGGCCTGTCACCTCTGAGAACTTGGAAACAGGCCTGGCACCAGGTAGCTAGCTAGCTTGCTCCCTTTCCAGCATCAGGGGAGACTGCCTAGGTGAGGCATGGCTGAGAGAGGAGGGAGGGTAGGAACGCAAGGGATGGGCCTATTCCTGGGGGCAGCTAAAGAGGTCTGTTTCTAAGGGCATCCTGGAAGTTCTCAGGCCTGTGGAGGCAGGCGTATGGACTCTCTCTCAGCTCCTAGAAGGAAGAAGAAAGAGGTTCCTATTGTTGGGTCGTGGTGTGCCTTCCCCAAGGGAACAGGGTATATGGTCTGGCATCAGACAGGCCTGTCTGCCCTGGATAGTCTCTGGCTAGCACTGTATATAGGAGAGTTGTAGGTTGAGGGAAAGGAGAAAAAGGAGAGGGTCTGAGAGAGAGAGAGATCTTAGTATAGGGAAGTGAGAAGGAGAGGAGAGAGAGAGAGACACAGAGAGACACAGAGACAGATGTGTGTGTGTGTGTGGGTGTACAATCCCTGCTTGTGAGGCTGGGGGATGTATTTGACTTTGTTGTTGATTTTGCATGTAGCCTGGTGGTCAAGCTCATTCGTTCACATGAGTGCTCTGTGGACTCTGGTCCCAGGGCCTTGGGCATGGGCCCCTGGAGAGAAAGATGAAGGCACCTTTAGAGAGCTTCCAGCGAGGAGGTCACTGAGGAGTGCCACCCTGGTGGCACCAGTGAGAAGTGTGTTGTGCCTTGTGTGTAGGTGCCCGTGGGACCCTTTGACTGTCTTCAGAGATCTCACAGTTGCATGTGTGCCTTGACCCGACCACAGGCAGTGAAAGACACATATGTGCCTGACAGTGACTTGGGTGTTTGTAGACAGGAAAGGGAACTCAGGATCCTGAGTGGTGCCTGCTGGTTAGGGTGGGTGGGGGCTCAGGGGATGGGGCTATGTGGGGGGTTAATGAGGCTGTGACAGACTCAGAGAGAGCTCATAATGGTTGCCTGGCAATGCCTAGGAGACAGGTAACCAGGGGCCCCATGCTGGGGCCTGGTAGGCAATGGGGCAGATGAGATGGCATGTTTCTGGTTTTGATATGTCCTTGTCTCCACATCAGGATCCTTCCTGGGTGGCCTGGCCTCTGCCTTTGAGGTTGTGGATGTCTCAGGCCCCTCGTGACCTCTGCTGGGGGTGTTGCCCTCAGCCACCATCTGAACCCTGATGACAGGGCACCTTAAGGCACCTTCCTGGATCCATGGGCAAGAAGACTCGAGGTTTTGGGGAGCCCTTCAGCTCCCATCAATCAAAGTCAGAGACTGGAGCCCTCCCAAGGGCACACAGCTGTCTGCTCTGCTTCCATGGCTGAGCCTCCTTCTGCCAGGTGGGAAAGCCTTGCGGGGCTTCCTGGAACCCCTTCGGGAGGTGTGGTCTTCTCTCCTGACAAGTCATCTGCCCATGCTCCCCTGTGTCCTGATCTCTGCTACACCAGGATCCTGCTGCCCTACCAGCCAAGGTTCAGGCTGCCAGGGGATGGCGTAGGGTAGGGTGTGAGGGTCTTTGGCAGGTGGCCTTGACCTGGGACACTGTTGTCACAGGCTCCCACAGAGTTAGCACACCCAAGTTCTGCAAGGCAGCTCTCTTGGTCATGCAGATGGAGTGAGTTCAGTCCAAGGCAGCTGGATCCTGCCTGGGTGCACCGAATCAAGACCCAGCTCCTGGTCCCCTCGTCCCCTGGTCCTGGAGTCCACCTTGTTTGAGTCTGAGGGTGCCCCCCATGTGGTCCATATTGCCATGGGGTTCTCCTACGATTCCCTCTGGGATCTCATCAGAGAGGACCTTCAGGGCCTCCCTGGCACCCAGAATGGCTTGGAGTGTCACATGGCATTGCATTTGAGGAGAACCCACCTTCCCACCCCCTTATTCCGCTCCCCACTGTGGTCTGCTACACTCAGGTCCTAGGCTCACCACGTTTCCGGACCAATCCCCTGTTGGCGAGAAGCCCCTATCCGGCCTGCAGACCTCCCCACGTGGTTAGGATCACCCCACGTACAGGGTTTGTGCCACATCTCTGACCAGTCCCTGCCCAGAATATTGGTGGCCATTTTGAAGTCCAGTGGCTGCTGAGCCAGCGTAGGGCTCTTCTTTTTTTCTTGAAAAGTTTTTCGCTCAGGTATAGGCCTTGGGAGTGGAGCCAGGCTCCACTCCCTAGGTAGTCGGCTTTCTGGGACATACTACTGCCATCAAGCAGAATGGTTATGCTGATCCCACCAGCAGGTCCCTGTTCTGCTCCTGGACATGGAGGCAAGCAGGCTAAGCACCGCCAGGGTCTTGGCTGCAGCAGGACTACTGGGTCTCCCTTCAGCAGACTTGGCACCCCAGGAGAGCCGTGGGAAGAAACTGGGTCTTGGAGACCCGTGACCTGGGAGGCCACAGCCTGCCCCAGAGGTAGCAGGGAACCACAGGGCTTAGCCTGCTCCAGGAAGGAAGCTCCTCCTCCCGGTACTGTGGCAGCCACGTCTGCTCCCATGTGTGGATCTTCCTGCCAGGGACCCTGGGTCAGGGGATGTGTGTGGGTTGAGGCTGTGGAATTAATGTAGCCTGCCAGTGGGCAGGAGCCCACTGGGGAGGACGCCATATCTTTTGGTTTAGGCTCGCCAGCAGCACCCACAACTCACACATTGCTCTCGCTCCCTCTTCCATAACAACACCTCAGAATCTTTTCAGGGCTGTTCTCAGGCTATCAAGAACCAATAGCCAATGTCACCAAAGGACCTCCATCCATTTCACTCCATCCCTGTCTTCCTCATTCCCTCCTCTCCTCTCTCATCTCCGTCTGCATCACATTCTCTCTGCCTTCCTAATTTTTTCTTTGTATTTCATTTTCCCCCCAAATTTATTTTTTATATATTACTTGTTTGCTTTTTGGTTTTTTTTTGTCCTTTGGACATTGAGGATTCTGTTTGAGTAGGACTGAAGGTAAAGTTGAAGGACAAGGCCCTGTCAGGAAATGTACCTATCCAACAGACACATGCCCAGAGTCTTAGAAGCAGACTGGGAGGCAACAGCAAGGACAGAGGCCACCTGGTTGTGTGTAGTTGGTGGGCCCAAGGCAGGCTAGTGTGTGGCTCAGGGTAAGTCTTAGTAGAAGCAGCCAGAGTGGGGTGTGGACTGAAGGGCGCCCTGCCTCCCCTAAAAAACCCCCTCCCTGCGATGCCCTACACCTATGCCGGCAGCCCACTTGCGGGTTCAATGGCGAGGTCAGCTTGCCTAACCGTCAGGGAGAACTAACACCGAGGTCGAAGGGTGGACAAGCCCCTTGTCCTGCTCTTCCCTGTCCAGGGATCTCGGGTGGAAGAACGTTAGTTAGAGGACGCTCTAAAGTGAACAGACTGTATTCTGTGAACAGAGGGTTCCAAGGAGACCTTGTCTGTTTGGATTAGGGTGTTGTGAGTGTGTGTGTGTGTATTTTTGTGTGTTTGTGTCGTCCTGGGAGTTTGTGGCCGTGCTTGTGGGTGTTTGTGTTTATACCTGATGAGTCCACTGGAGAGGACAGTAGGCCCCAGGGAGCATAGGGGCAGCTCCATAGATTCCAGGTGTGTGGCAGTCATGGTGGTCAGCTCGGAGCAGTGGGGGAAGTAACAGGTGAGTTTGAAGGGGAGGACCCTCGGGGCCCTATACCTCATCAGCCGCTCAGGTTGGCATGAGATAGGGACTGATCCAGGCTGGCATGGCTGTGAGATCCTGTGAGTGGGCCTGGCCTAAAGATCAGACCGGTGGCGTGGCAATGGTATGGGAAGTGGCAAGACCCATCCTCGGGTGGCAGGCCTGTCACCTCTGAGAACTTGGAACAGGCCTGGCACCAGGTAGCTAGCTAGCTTGCTCCCTTTCCAGCATCAGGGAGACTGCCTAGGTGAGGCGTGGCAGAGAGGGAGAGTAGGAAAGCAAGGACTGGGCCTATTCCTGGGGGCAGCTAAAGAGGTCTGTTTCTACAGGGCATCCTGGAAGTTCTCAGGCCTGTGGAGGCAGGCGTCTGGACTCTCTCTCAGCTCCTAGAAGGAAGAAGAGGTTCCTGTTGGGTCGTGGTGTGCCTTCCCCAAGGGAACAGGGTATACGGTCTGGCATCAGACAGGCCTGTCTGCCCTGGATAGTCTCTGGCTAGCACTGTATATAGGAGAGTTGTAGATTGAGGGGAAAGGAGATAAAGGGAGAGGGTCTGAGAGAGAGAGAGAGAGAGAGAGAGATCTTATTATAGGGAAGTGAGAAGGAGGGGAGAGAGAGAGAGACACAGAGAGACACAGAGACAGATGTGTGTGTGTGTGTGGGTGTACAATCCCTGCTTGTGAGGCTGGGGGATGTATTTGACTTTGTTGTTGATTTTGCATGTAGCCTGGTAGTCATCTCATTCGTTCACATGAGTGCTCTGTGGACTCTGGTCCCTGGGCCTTGGGCATGGGCCCCTGGAGAGAAAAGATGAAGGCACCTTTAGAGAGCTTCCAGCGAGGAGGTCACTGAGGAGTGCCACCCTGGTGGCACCAGTGAGAAGTGTGTTGTGCCTTGTGTGTAGGTGCCCGTGGGACCTTTCGACAGTCTTCAGAGAGCTCACAGTTGCATGTGTGCCTTGACCCGGCCACAGGCATGTGAAAGACACATATGTGCCTGAGAGTGACTTGGGTGTTTGTAGACAGGAAAGGGAACTCAGGATCCTGAGTGGTGCCTGCTGGTTAGGGTGGGTGGGGGCTCAGGGGATGGGGCTATGTGGGGGGTTAATGAGGCTGTGACAGACTCAGAGAGAGCTCATAATGGTTGCCTGGCAATGCCTAGGAGACAGGTAACCAGGGGCCCCATGCTGGGGCCTGGTAGGCAATGGGGCAGATGAGATGGCATGTTTCTGGTTTTGATATGTCCTTGTCTCCACATCAGGATCCTTCCTGGGTGGCCTGATTCTTCCTTTGAGGTTGTGGATGTCTCAGGCCCCTCGTGACCTCTGCTGGGGGTGTTGCCCTCAGCTACCATCTGAACCCTGATGACAGGGCACCTTAAGGCACCTTCCTGGATCCATGGGCAAGAAGACTCGAGGTTTTGGGGAGCCCTTCAGCTCCCATCAATCAAAGTCAGAGACTGGAGCCCTCCCAAGGGCACACAGCTGTCTGCTCTGCTTCCATGGCTGAGCCTCCTTCTGCCAGGTGGGAAAGCCTTGCGGGGCTTCCTGGAACCCCTTCGGGAGGTGTGGTCTTCTCTCCTGACAAGTCATCTGCCCATGCTCCCCTGTGTCCTGATCTCTGCTACACCAGGATCCTGCTGCCCTACCAGCCAAGGTTCAGGCTGCCAGGGGATGGCGTAGGGTAGGGTGAGGGTCTTTGGCAGGTGGCCTTGACCTGGGACACTGTTGTCAACAGGCTCCCACAGAGTTAGCACACCCAAGTTCTGCAAGGCAGCTCTCTTGGTCATGCAGATGGAGTGAGTTCAGTCCAAGGCAGCTGGATCCTGCCTGGGTGCACCGAATCAAGACCCAGCTCCTGGTCCCCTCGTCCCCTGGTCCTGGAGTCCACCTTGTTTGAGTCTGTGGGTGCCCCCCATGTGGTCCATATTGCCATGGGGTTCTCCTACGATTCCCTCTGGGATCTCATCAGAGAGGACCTTCAGGGACTCCCTGGCACCCAGAATGGCTTGGAGTGTCACATGGCATTGCATTTGAGGAGAACCCACCTTCCCACCCCCTTATTCCGCTCCCCACTGTGGTCTGCTACACTCAGGTCCTAGGCTCACCACGTTTCCGGACCAATCCCCTGTTGGCGAGAAGCCCCTATCCGGCCTGCAGACCTCCCCACGTGGTTAGGATCACCCAGGTACAGGGTTTGTGCCACATCTCTGACCAGTCCCTGCCCAGAACATTGGTGGCCATTTTGAAGTCCAGTGGCTGCTGAGCCAGCGTAGGGCTCTTCTTTTTTTCTTGAAAAGTTTTTCGCTCAGGTATAGGCCTTGGGAGTGGAGCCAGGCTCCACTCCCTAGGTAGTCGGCTTTCTGGACATACTACTGCCATCAAGCAGAATGGTTATGCTGATCCCACCAGCAGGTCCCTGTTCTGCTCCTGGACATGGAGGCAAGCAGGCTAAGCACCGCCAGGGTCTTGGCTGCAGCAGGACTACTGGGTCTCCCTTCAGCAGACTTGGCACCCCAGGAGAGCCGTGGGAAGAAACTGGGTCTTGGAGACCCGTGACCTGGGAGGCCACAGCCTGCCCCAGAGGTAGCAGGGAACCACAGGGCTTAGCCTGCTCCAGGAAGGAAGCTCCTCCTCCCGGTACTGTGGCAGCCACGTCTGCTCCCATGTGTGGATCTTCCTGCCAGGGACCCTGGGTCAGGGGATGTGTGTGGGTTGAGGCTGTGGAATTAATGTAGCCTGCCAGTGGGCAGGAGCCCACTGGGGAGGACGCCATATCTTTTGGTTTAGGCTCGCCAGCAGCACCCACAACTCACACATTGCTCTCGCTCCCTCTTCCATAACAACACCTCAGAATCTTTTCAGGGCTGTTCTCAGGCTATCAAGACCAATAGCCAATGTCACCAAAGGACCTCCATCCATTTCACTCCATCCCTGTCTTCCTCATTCCCTCCTCTCCTCTCTCATCTCCGTCTGCATCACATTCTCTCTGCCTTCCTAATTTTTTCTTTGTATTTCATTTTCCCCCCCAAATTTATTTTTTATATATTACTTGTTTGCTTTTTGGTTTTTTTTTGTCCTTTGGACATTGAGGATTCTGTTTGAGTAGGACTGAAGGTAAAGTTGAAGGACAAGGCCCTGTCAGGAAATGTACCTATCCAACAGACACATGCCCAGAGTCTTAGAAGCAGACTGGGAGGCAACAGCAAGGACAGAGGCCACCTGGTTGTGTGTAGTTGGTGGGCCCAAGGCAGGCTAGTGTGTGGCTCAGGGTAAGTCTTAGTAGAAGCAGCCAGAGTGGGGTGTGGACTGAAGGGCGCCCTGCCTCCCCTAAAAAACCCCCTCCCTGCGATGCCCTACACCTATGCCGGCAGCCCACTTGCGGGTTCAATGGCGAGGTCAGCTTGCCTAACCGCCAGGGAGAACTAACACCGAGGTCGAAGGGTGGACAAGCCCCTTGTCCTGCTCTTCCCTGTCCAGGGATCTCGGGTGGAAGAACGGTTAGTTAGAGGACGCTCTAAAGTGAACAGACTGTATTCTGTGAACAGAGGGTTCCAAGGAGACCTTGTCTGTTTGGATTAGGGTGTTGTGAGTGTGTGTGTGTGTATTTTTGTGTGTTTGTGTCGTCCTGGGAGTTTGTGGCCGTGCTTGTGGGTGTTTGTGTTTATACCTGATGAGTCCACTGGAGAGGAAGGTAGGCCCCAGGGAGCATAGGGGCAGCTCCATAGATTCCAGGTGTGTGGCAGTCATGGTGGTCAGCTCGGAGCAGTGGGGGAAGTAACAGGTGAGTTTGAAGGGGAGGACCCTCGGGGCCCTATACCTCATCAGCCGCTCAGGTTGGCATGAGATAGGGACTGATCCAGGCTGGCATGGCTGTGAGATCCTGTGAGTGGGCCTGGCCTAAAGATCAGACCGGTGGCGTGGCAATGGTATGGGAAGTGGCAAGACCCATCCTCGGGTGGCAGGCCTGTCACCTCTGAGAACTTGGAACAGGCCTGGCACCAGGTAGCTAGCTAGCTTGCTCCCTTTCCAGCATCAGGGAGACTGCCTAGGTGAGGCGTGGCAGAGAGGGAGAGTAGGAAAGCAAGGACTGGGCCTATTCCTGGGGGCAGCTAAAGAGGTCTGTTTCTACAGGGCATCCTGGAAGTTCTCAGGCCTGTGGAGGCAGGCGTCTGGACTCTCTCTCAGCTCCTAGAAGGAAGAAGAGGTTCCTGTTGGGTCGTGGTGTGCCTTCCCCAAGGGAACAGGGTATACGGTCTGGCATCAGACAGGCCTGTCTGCCCTGGATAGTCTCTGGCTAGCACTGTATATAGGAGAGTTGTAGGTTGAGGGGAAAGGAGATAAAGGGAGAGGGTCTGAGAGAGAGAGAGAGAGAGAGAGATCTTATTATAGGGAAGTGAGAAGGAGGGGAGAGAGAGAGAGACACAGAGAGACACAGAGACAGATGTGTGTGTGTGTGTGGGTGTACAATCCCTGCTTGTGAGGCTGGGGGATGTATTTGACTTTGTTGTTGATTTTGCATGTAGCCTGGTAGTCATCTCATTCGTTCACATGAGTGCTCTGTGGACTCTGGTCCCTGGGCCTTGGGCATGGGCCCCTGGAGAGAAAAGATGAAGGCACCTTTAGAGAGCTTCCAGCGAGGAGGTCACTGAGGAGTGCCACCCTGGTGGCACCAGTGAGAATTGTGTTGTGCCTTGTGTGTAGGTGCCCCTGGGACCTTTCGACAGTCTTCAGAGAGCTCACAGTTGCATGTGTGCCTTGACCCGGCCACAGGCATGTGAAAGACACATATGTGCCTGAGAGTGACTTGGGTGTTTGTAGACAGGAAAGGGAACTCAGGATCCTGAGTGGTGCCTGCTGGTTAGGGTGGGTGGGGGCTGAGGGGATGGGGCTATGTGGGGGGTTAATGAGGCTGTGACAGACTCAGAGAGAGCTCATAATGGTTGCCTGGCAATGCCTAGGAGACAGGTAACCAGGGGCCCCATGCTGGGGCCTGGTAGGCAATGGGGCAGATGAGATGGCATGTTTCTGGTTTTGATATGTCCTTGTCTCCACATCAGGATCCTTCCTGGGTGGCCTGATTCTGCCTTTGAGGTTGTGGATGTCTCAGGCCCCTCGTGACCTCTGCTGGGGGTGTTGCCCTCAGCTACCATCTGAACCCTGATGACAGGGCACCTTAAGGCACCTTCCTGGATCCATGGGCAAGAAGACTCGAGGTTTTGGGGAGCCCTTCAGCTCCCATCAATCAAAGTCAGAGACTGGAGCCCTCCCAAGGGCACACAGCTGTCTGCTCTGCTTCCATGGCTGAGCCTCCTTCTGCCAGGTGGGAAAGCCTTGCGGGGCTTCCTGGAACCCCTTCGGGAGGTGTGGTCTTCTCTCCTGACAAGTCATCTGCCCATGCTCCCCTGTGTCCTGATCTCTGCTACACCAGGATCCTGCTGCCCTACCAGCCAAGGTTCAGGCTGCCAGGGGATGGCGTAGGGTAGGGTGAGGGTCTTTGGCAGGTGGCCTTGACCTGGGACACTGTTGTCAACAGGCTCCCACAGAGTTAGCACACCCAAGTTCTGCAAGGCAGCTCTCGTGGTCATGCAGATGGAGTGAGTTCAGTCCAAGGCAGCTGGATCCTGCCTGGGTGCACCGAATCAAGACCCAGCTCCTGGTCCCCTCGTCCCCTGGTCCTGGAGTCCACCTTGTTTGAGTCTGAGGGTGCCCCCCATGTGGTCCATATTGCCATGGGGTTCTCCTACGATTCCCTCTGGGATCTCATCAGAGAGGACCTTCAGGGACTCCCTGGCACCCAGAATGGCTTGGAGTGTCACATGGCATTGCATTTGAGGAGCCCCCCACCTTCCCACCCCCTTATTCCGCTCCCCACTGTGGTCTGCTACACTCAGGTCCTAGGCTCACCACGTTTCCGGACCAATCCCCTGTTGGCGAGAAGCCCCTATCCGGCCTGCAGACCTCCCCACGTGGTTAGGATCACCCCAGGTACAGGGTTTGTGCCCCATCTCTGACCAGTCCCTGCCCAGAACATTGGTGGCCATTTTGAAGTCCAGTGGCTGCTGAGCCAGCGTAGGGCTCTTCTTTTTTTCTTGAAAAGTTTTTCGCTCAGGTATAGGCCTTGGGAGTGGAGCCAGGCTCCACTCCCTAGGTAGTCGGCTTTCTGGACATACTACTGCCATCAAGCAGAATGGTTATGCTGATCCCACCAGCAGGTCCCTGTTCTGCTCCTGGACATGGAGGCAAGCAGGCTAAGCACCGCCAGGGTCTTGGCTGCAGCAGGACTACTGGGTCTCCCTTCAGCAGACTTGGCACCCCAGGAGAGCCGTGGGAAGAAACTGGGTCTTGGAGACCCGTGACCTGGGAGGCCACAGCCTGCCCCAGAGGTAGCAGGGAACCACAGGGCTTAGCCTGCTCCAGGAAGGAAGCTCCTCCTCCCGGTACTGTGGCAGCCACGTCTGCTCCCATGTGTGGATCTTCCTGCCAGGGACCCTGGGTCAGGGGATGTGTGTGGGTTGAGGCTGTGGAATTAATGTAGCCTGCCAGTGGGCAGGAGCCCACTGGGGAGGACGCCATATCTTTTGGTTTAGGCTCGCCAGCAGCACCCACAACTCACACATTGCTCTCGCTCCCTCTTCCATAACAACACCTCAGAATCTTTTCAGGGCTGTTCTCAGGCTATCAAGACCCAATAGCCAATGTCACCAAAGGACCTCCATCCATTTCACTCCATCCCTGTCTTCCTCATTCCCTCCTCTCCTCTCTCATCTCCGTCTGCATCACATTCTCTCTGCCTTCCTAATTTTTTCTTTGTATTTCATTTTCCCCCCCCCTTTATTTTTTATATATTACTTGTTTGCTTTTTGGTTTTTTTTTGTCCTTTGGACATTGAGGATTCTGTTTGAGTAGGACTGAAGGTAAAGTTGAAGGACAAGGCCCTGTCAGGAAATGTATCTATCCAACAGACACATGCCCAGAGTCTTAGAAGCAGACTGGGAGGCAACAGCAAGGACAGAGGCCACCTGGTTGTGTGTAGTTGGTGGGCCCAAGGCAGGCTAGTGTGTGGCTCAGGGTAAGTCTTAGTAGAAGCAGCCAGAGTGGGGTGTGGACTGAAGGGCGCCCTGCCTCCCCTAAAAAACCCCCTCCCTGCGATGCCCTACACCTATGCGGGCAGCCCACTTGCGGGTTCAATGGCGAGGTCAGCTTGCCTAACCGCCAGGGAGAACTAACACCGAGGTCGAAGGGTGGACAAGCCCCTTGTCCTGCTCTTCCCTGTCCAGGGATCTCGGGTGGAAGAACGGTTAGTTAGAGGACGCTCTAAAGTGAACAGACTGTATTCTGTGAACAGAGGGTTCCAAGGAGACCTTGTCTGTTTGGATTAGGGTGTTGTGAGTGTGTGTGTGTGTATTTTTGTGTGTTTGTGTCGTCCTGGGAGTTTGTGGCCGTGCTTGTGGGTGTTTGTGTTTATACCTGATGAGTCCACTGGAGAGGACAGGTAGGCCCCAGGGAGCATAGGGGCAGCTCCATAGATTCCAGGTGTGTGGCAGTCATGGTGGTCAGCTCGGAGCAGTGGGGGAAGTAACAGGTGAGTTTGAAGGGGAGGACCCTCGGGGCCCTATACCTCATCAGCCGCTCAGGTTGGCATGAGATAGGGACTGATCCAGGCTGGCATGGCTGTGAGATCCTGTGAGTGGGCCTGGCCTAAAGATCAGACCGGTGGCGTGGCAATGGTATGGGAAGTGGCAAGACCCATCCTCGGGTGGCAGGCCTGTCACCTCTGAGAACTTGGAACAGGCCTGGCACCAGGTAGCTAGCTAGCTTGCTCCCTTTCCAGCATCAGGGAGACTGCCTAGGTGAGGCGTGGCAGAGAGGGAGAGTAGGAAAGCAAGGACTGGGCCTATTCCTGGGGGCAGCTAAAGAGGTCTGTTTCTACAGGGCATCCTGGAAGTTCTCAGGCCTGTGGAGGCAGGCGTCTGGACTCTCTCTCAGCTCCTAGAAGGAAGAAGAGGTTCCTGTTGGGTCGTGGTGTGCCTTCCCCAAGGGAACAGGGTATACGGTCTGGCATCAGACAGGCCTGTCTGCCCTGGATAGTCTCTGGCTAGCACTGTATATAGGAGAGTTGTAGATTGAGGGGAAAGGAGATAAAGGGAGAGGGTCTGAGAGAGAGAGAGAGAGAGAGAGATCTTATTATAGGGAAGTGAGAAGGAGGGGAGAGAGAGAGAGACACAGAGAGACACAGAGACAGATGTGTGTGTGTGTGTGGGTGTACAATCCCTGCTTGTGAGGCTGGGGGATGTATTTGACTTTGTTGTTGATTTTGCATGTAGCCTGGTAGTCATCTCATTCGTTCACATGAGTGCTCTGTGGACTCTGGTCCCTGGGCCTTGGGCATGGGCCCCTGGAGAGAAAAGATGAAGGCACCTTTAGAGAGCTTCCAGCGAGGAGGTCACTGAGGAGTGCCACCCTGGTGGCACCAGTGAGAATGTGTTGTGCCTTGTGTGTAGGTGCCCCTGGGACCTTTGACAGTCTTCAGAGAGCTCACAGTTGCATGTGTGCCTTGACCCGGCCACAGGCATGTGAAAGACACATATGTGCCTGAGAGTGACTTGGGTGTTTGTAGACAGGAAAGGGAACTCAGGATCCTGAGTGGTGCCTGCTGGTTAGGGTGGGTGGGGGCTGAGGGGATGGGGCTATGTGGGGGGTTAATGAGGCTGTGACAGACTCAGAGAGAGCTCATAATGGTTGCCTGGCAATGCCTAGGAGACAGGTAACCAGGGGCCCCATGCTGGGGCCTGGTAGGCAATGGGGCAGATGAGATGGCATGTTTCTGGTTTTGATATGTCCTTGTCTCCACATCAGGATCCTTCCTGGGTGGCCTGATTCTGCCTTTGAGGTTGTGGATGTCTCAGGCCCCTGGTGACCTCTGCTGGGGGTGTTGCCCTCAGCTACCATCTGAACCCTGATGACAGGGCACCTTAAGGCACCTTCCTGGATCCATGGGCAAGAAGACTCGAGGTTTTGGGGAGCCCTTCAGCTCCCATCAATCAAAGTCAGAGACTGGAGCCCTCCCAAGGGCACACAGCTGTCTGCTCTGCTTCCATGGCTGAGCCTCCTTCTGCCAGGTGGGAAAGCCTTGCGGGGCTTCCTGGAACCCCTTCGGGAGGTGTGGTCTTCTCTCCTGACAAGTCATCTGCCCATGCTCCCCTGTGTCCTGATCTCTGCTACACCAGGATCCTGCTGCCCTACCAGCCAAGGTTCAGGCTGCCAGGGGATGGCGTAGGGTAGGGTGAGGGTCTTTGGCAGGTGGCCTTGACCTGGGACACTGTTGTCAACAGGCTCCCACAGAGTTAGCACACCCAAGTTCTGCAAGGCAGCTCTCGTGGTCATGCAGATGGAGTGAGTTCAGTCCAAGGCAGCTGGATCCTGCCTGGGTGCACCGAATCAAGACCCAGCTCCTGGTCCCCTCGTCCCCTGGTCCTGGAGTCCACCTTGTTTGAGTCTGAGGGTGCCCCCCATGTGGTCCATATTGCCATGGGGTTCTCCTACGATTCCCTCTGGGATCTCATCAGAGAGGACCTTCAGGGACTCCCTGGCACCCAGAATGGCTTGGAGTGTCACATGGCATTGCATTTGAGGAGCCCCCCACCTTCCCACCCCCTTATTCCGCTCCCCACTGTGGTCTGCTACACTCAGGTCCTAGGCTCACCACGTTTCCGGACCAATCCCCTGTTGGCGAGAAGCCCCTCATCCGGCCTGCAGACCTCCCCACGTGGTTAGGATCACCCCAGGTACAGGGTTTGTGCCCCATCTCTGACCAGTCCCTGCCCAGAACATTGGTGGCCATTTTGAAGTCCAGTGGCTGCTGAGCCAGCGTAGGGCTCTTCTTTTTTTCTTGAAAAGTTTTTCGCTCAGGTATAGGCCTTGGGAGTGGAGCCAGGCTCCACTCCCTAGGTAGTCGGCTTTCTGGGCATACTACTGCCATCAAGCAGAATGGTTATGCTGATCCCACCAGCAGGTCCCTGTTCTGCTCCTGGACATGGAGGCAAGCAGGCTAAGCACCGCCAGGGTCTTGGCTGCAGCAGGACTACTGGGTCTCCCTTCAGCAGACTTGGCACCCCAGGAGAGCCGTGGGAAGAAACTGGGTCTTGGAGACCCGTGACCTGGGAGGCCACAGCCTGCCCCAGAGGTAGCAGGGAACCACAGGGCTTAGCCTGCTCCAGGAAGGAAGCTCCTCCTCCCGGTACTGTGGCAGCCACGTCTGCTCCCATGTGTGGATCTTCCTGCCAGGGACCCTGGGTCAGGGGATGTGTGTGGGTTGAGGCTGTGGAATTAATGTAGCCTGCCAGTGGGCAGGAGCCCACTGGGGAGGACGCCATATCTTTTGGTTTAGGCTCGCCAGCAGCACCCACAACTCACACATTGCTCTCGCTCCCTCTTCCATAACAACACCTCAGAATCTTTTCAGGGCTGTTCTCAGGCTATCAAGACCCAATAGCCAATGTCACCAAAGAACCTCCATCCATTTCACTCCATCCCTGTCTTCCTCATTCCCTCCTCTCCTCTCTCATCTCCGTCTGCATCACATTCTCTCTGCCTTCCTAATTTTTTCTTTGTATTTCATTTTCCCCCCCCCCTTTATTTTTTATATATTACTTGTTTGCTTTTTGGTTTTTTTTTGTCCTTTGGACATTGAGGATTCTGTTTGAGTAGGACTGAAGGTAAAGTTGAAGGACAAGGCCCTGTCAGGAAATGTATCTATCCAACAGACACATGCCCAGAGTCTTAGAAGCAGACTGGGAGGCAACAGCAAGGACAGAGGCCACCTGGTTGTGTGTAGTTGGTGGGCCCAAGGCAGGCTAGTGTGTGGCTCAGGGTAAGTCTTAGTAGAAGCAGCCAGAGTGGGGTGTGGACTGAAGGGCGCCCTGCCTCCCCTAACCAACCCCCTCCCTGCGATGCCCTACACCTATGCGGGCAGCCCACTTGCGGGTTCAATGGCGAGGTCAGCTTGCCTAACCGCCAGGGAGAACTAACACCGAGGTCGAAGGGTGGACAAGCCCCTTGTCCTGCTCTTCCCTGTCCAGGGATCTCGGGTGGAAGAACGGTTAGTTAGAGGACGCTCTAAAGTGAACAGACTGTATTCTGTGAACAGAGGGTTCCAAGGAGACCTTGTCTGTTTGGATTAGGGTGTTGTGAGTGTGTGTGTGTGTATTTTTGTGTGTTTGTGTCGTCCTGGGAGTTTGTGGCCGTGCTTGTGGGTGTTTGTGTTTATACCTGATGAGTCCACTGGAGAGGAAGGTAGGCCCCAGGGAGCATAGGGGCAGCTCCATAGATTCCAGGTGTGTGGCAGTCATGGTGGTCAGCTCGGAGCAGTGGGGGAAGTAACAGGTGAGTTTGAAGGGGAGGACCCTCGGGGCCCTATACCTCATCAGCCGCTCAGGTTGGCATGAGATAGGGACTGATCCAGGCTGGCATGGCTGTGAGATCCTGTGAGTGGGCCTGGCCTAAAGATCAGACCGGTGGCGTGGCAATGGTATGGGAAGTGGCAAGACCCATCCTCGGGTGGCAGGCCTGTCACCTCTGAGAACTTGGAACAGGCCTGGCACCAGGTAGCTAGCTAGCTTGCTCCCTTTCCAGCATCAGGGAGACTGCCTAGGTGAGGCGTGGCAGAGAGGGAGAGTAGGAAAGCAAGGACTGGGCCTATTCCTGGGGGCAGCTAAAGAGGTCTGTTTCTACAGGGCATCCTGGAAGTTCTCAGGCCTGTGGAGGCAGGCGTCTGGACTCTCTCTCAGCTCCTAGAAGGAAGAAGAGGTTCCTGTTGGGTCGTGGTGTGCCTTCCCCAAGGGAACAGGGTATACGGTCTGGCATCAGACAGGCCTGTCTGCCCTGGATAGTCTCTGGCTAGCACTGTATATAGGAGAGTTGTAGATTGAGGGGAAAGGAGATAAAGGGAGAGGGTCTGAGAGAGAGAGAGAGAGAGAGAGATCTTATTATAGGGAAGTGAGAAGGAGGGGAGAGAGAGAGAGACACAGAGAGACACAGAGACAGATGTGTGTGTGTGTGTGGGTGTACAATCCCTGCTTGTGAGGCTGGGGGATGTATTTGACTTTGTTGTTGATTTTGCATGTAGCCTGGTAGTCATCTCATTCGTTCACATGAGTGCTCTGTGGACTCTGGTCCCTGGGCCTTGGGCATGGGCCCCTGGAGAGAAAAGATGAAGGCACCTTTAGAGAGCTTCCAGCGAGGAGGTCACTGAGGAGTGCCACCCTGGTGGCACCAGTGAGAATTGTGTTGTGCCTTGTGTGTAGGTGCCCCTGGGACCTTTCGACAGTCTTCAGAGAGCTCACAGTTGCATGTGTGCCTAGACCCGGCCACAGGCATGTGAAAGACACATATGTGCCTGAGAGTGACTTGGGTGTTTGCAGACAGGAAAGGGAACTCAGGATCCTGAGGGGTGCCTGCTGGTTAGGGTGGGTGGGGGCTGAGGGATGGGGCTATGTGGGGGGTTAATGAGGCTGTGACAGACTCAGAGAGAGCTCATAATGGTTGCCTGGCAATGCCTAGGAGACAGGTAACCAGGGGCCCCATGCTGGGGCCTGGTAGGCAATGGGGCAGATGAGATGGCATGTTTCTGGTTTTGATATGTCCTTGTCTCCACATCAGGATCCTTCCTGGGTGGCCTGCCTCTGCCTTTGAGGTTGTGGATGTCTCAGGCCCCTGGTGACCTCTGCTGGGGGTGTTGCCCTCAGCTACCATCTGAACCCTGATGACAGGGCACCTTAAGGCACCTTCCTGGATCCATGGGCAAGAAGACTCGAGGTTTTGGGGAGCCCTTCAGCTCCCATCAATCAAAGTCAGAGACTGGAGCCCTCCCAAGGGCACACAGCTGTCTGCTCTGCTTCCATGGCTGAGCCTCCTTCTGCCAGGTGGGAAAGCCTTGCGGGGCTTCCTGGAACCCCTTCGGGAGGTGTGGTCTTCTCTCCTGACAAGTCATCTGCCCATGCTCCCCTGTGTCCTGATCTCTGCTACACCAGGATCCTGCTGCCCTACCAGCCAAGGTTCAGGCTGCCAGGGGATGGCGTAGGGTAGGGTGAGGGTCTTTGGCAGGTGGCCTTGACCTGGGACACTGTTGTCAACAGGCTCCCACAGAGTTAGCACACCCAAGTTCTGCAAGGCAGCTCTCGTGGTCATGCAGATGGAGTGAGTTCAGTCCAAGGCAGCTGGATCCTGCCTGGGTGCACCGAATCAAGACCCAGCTCCTGGTCCCCTCGTCCCCTGGTCCTGGAGTCCACCTTGTTTGAGTCTGAGGGTGCCCCCCATGTGGTCCATATTGCCATGGGGTTCTCCTACGATTCCCTCTGGGATCTCATCAGAGAGGACCTTCAGGGACTCCCTGGCACCCAGAATGGCTTGGAGTGTCACATGGCATTGCATTTGAGGAGCCCCCCACCTTCCCACCCCCTTATTCCGCTCCCCACTGTGGTCTGCTACACTCAGGTCCTAGGCTCACCACGTTTCCGGACCAATCCCCTGTTGGCGAGAAGCCCCTCATCCGTCCTGCAGACCTCCCCACGTGGTTAGGATCACCCCAGGTACAGGGTTTGTGCCCCATCTCTGACCAGTCCCTGCCCAGAATATTGGTGGCCATTTTGAAGTCCAGTGGCTGCTGAGCCAGCGTAGGGCTCTTCTTTTTTTCTTGAAAAGTTTTTCGCTCAGGTATAGGCCTTGGGAGTGGAGCCAGGCTCCACTCCCTAGGTAGTCGGCTTTCTGGGCATACTACTGCCATCAAGCAGAATGGTTATGCTGATCCCACCAGCAGGTCCCTGTTCTGCTCCTGGACATGGAGGCAAGCAGGCTAAGCACCGCCAGGGTCTTGGCTGCAGCAGGACTACTGGGTCTCCCTTCAGCAGACTTGGCACCCCAGGAGAGCCGTGGGAAGAAACTGGGTCTTGGAGACCCGTGACCTGGGAGGCCACAGCCTGCCCCAGAGGTAGCAGGGAACCACAGGGCTTAGCCTGCTCCAGGAAGGAAGCTCCTCCTCCCGGTACTGTGGCAGCCACGTCTGCTCCCATGTGTGGATCTTCCTGCCAGGGACCCTGGGTCAGGGGATGTGTGTGGGTTGAGGCTGTGGAATTAATGTAGCCTGCCAGTGGGCAGGAGCCCACTGGGGAGGACGCCATATCTTTTGGTTTAGGCTCGCCAGCAGCACCCACAACTCACACATTGCTCTCGCTCCCTCTTCCATAACAACACCTCAGAATCTTTTCAGGGCTGTTCTCAGGCTATCAAGACCCAATAGCCAATGTCACCAAAGGACCTCCATCCATTTCACTCCATCCCTGTCTTCCTCATTCCCTCCTCTCCTCTCTCATCTCCGTCTGCATCACATTCTCTCTGCCTTCCTAATTTTTTCTTTGTATTTCATTTTCCCCCCCCCCTTTATTTTTTATATATTACTTGTTTGCTTTTTGGTTTTTTTTTGTCCTTTGGACATTGAGGATTCTGTTTGAGTAGGACTGAAGGTAAAGTTGAAGGACAAGGCCCTGTCAGGAAATGTATCTATCCAACAGACACATGCCCAGAGTCTTAGAAGCAGACTGGGAGGCAACAGCAAGGACAGAGGCCACCTGGTTGTGTGTAGTTGGTGGGCCCAAGGCAGGCTAGTGTGTGGCTCAGGGTAAGTCTTAGTAGAAGCAGCCAGAGTGGGGTGTGGACTGAAGGGCGCCCTGCCTCCCCTAACCAACCCCCTCCCTGCGATGCCCTACACCTATGCGGGCAGCCCACTTGCGGGTTCAATGGCGAGGTCAGCTTGCCTAACCGCCAGGGAGAACTAACACCGAGGTCGAAGGGTGGACAAGCCCCTTGTCCTGCTCTTCCCTGTCCAGGGATCTCGGGTGGAAGAACGGTTAGTTAGAGGACGCTCTAAAGTGAACAGACTGTATTCTGTGAACAGAGGGTTCCAAGGAGACCTTGTCTGTTTGGATTAGGGTGTTGTGAGTGTGTGTGTGTGTATTTTTGTGTGTTTGTGTCGTCCTGGGAGTTTGTGGCCGTGCTTGTGGGTGTTTGTGTTTATACCTGATGAGTCCACTGGAGAGGAAGGTAGGCCCCAGGGAGCATAGGGGCAGCTCCATAGATTCCAGGTGTGTGGCAGTCATGGTGGTCAGCTCGGAGCAGTGGGGGAAGTAACAGGTGAGTTTGAAGGGGAGGACCCTCGGGGCCCTATACCTCATCAGCCGCTCAGGTTGGCATGAGATAGGGACTGATCCAGGCTGGCATGGCTGTGAGATCCTGTGAGTGGGCCTGGCCTAAAGATCAGACCGGTGGCGTGGCAATGGTATGGGAAGTGGCAAGACCCATCCTCGGGTGGCAGGCCTGTCACCTCTGAGAACTTGGAACAGGCCTGGCACCAGGTAGCTAGCTAGCTTGCTCCCTTTCCAGCATCAGGGAGACTGCCTAGGTGAGGCGTGGCAGAGAGGGAGAGTAGGAAAGCAAGGACTGGGCCTATTCCTGGGGGCAGCTAAAGAGGTCTGTTTCTACAGGGCATCCTGGAAGTTCTCAGGCCTGTGGAGGCAGGCGTCTGGACTCTCTCTCAGCTCCTAGAAGGAAGAAGAGGTTCCTGTTGGGTCGTGGTGTGCCTTCCCCAAGGGAACAGGGTATACGGTCTGGCATCAGACAGGCCTGTCTGCCCTGGATAGTCTCTGGCTAGCACTGTATATAGGAGAGTTGTAGGTTGAGGGGAAAGGAGATAAAGGGAGAGGGTCTGAGAGAGAGAGAGAGAGAGAGAGATCTTATTATAGGGAAGTGAGAAGGAGGGGAGAGAGAGAGAGACACAGAGAGACACAGAGACAGATGTGTGTGTGTGTGTGGGTGTACAATCCCTGCTTGTGAGGCTGGGGGATGTATTTGACTTTGTTGTTGATTTTGCATGTAGCCTGGTAGTCATCTCATTCGTTCACATGAGTGCTCTGTGGACTCTGGTCCCTGGGTCCTTGGGCATGGGCCCCTGGAGAGAAAAGATGAAGGCACCTTTAGAGAGCTTCCAGCGAGGAGGTCACTGAGGAGTGCCACCCTGGTGGCACCAGTGAGAATTGTGTTGTGCCTTGTGTGTAGGTGCCCCTGGGACCTTTGACAGTCTTCAGAGAGCTCACAGTTGCATGTGTGCCTAGACCCGGCCACAGGCAGGTGAAAGACACATATGTGCCTGAGAGTGACTTGGGTGTTTGCAGACAGGAAAGGGAACCAGGATCCTGAGGGTGCCTGCTGGTTAGGGTGGGTGGGGGCTGAGGGATGGGGCTAAGTGGGGGGGAATGAGGTTGTGACAGACTCAGAGAGAGCTCATAATGGTTGCCTGGCAATGCCTAGGAGACAGGTAACCAGGGGCCCCATGCTGGGGCCTGGTAGGCAAGGGGGCAGATGAGATGGCATGTTTCTGGTTTTGATATGTCCTTGTCTCCACATCAGGATCCTTCCTGGGTGGCCTGCCTCTGCCTTTGAGGTTGTGGATGTCTCAGGCCCCTGGTGACCCCTGCTGGGGGTGTTGCCCTCAGCCACCATCTGAACCCTGATGACAGGGCACCTCAAGGCACCTTCCTGGATCCATGGGCAAGAAGACTCGAGGTTTTGGGGAGCCCTTCAGCTCCCATCAATCAAAGTCAGAGACTGGAGCCCTCCCAAGGGCACACAGCTGTCTGCTCTGCTTCCATGGCTGAGCCTCCTTCTGCCAGGTGGGAAAGCCTTGCGGGGCTTCCTGGAACCCCTTCGGGAGGTGTGGTCTTCTCTCCTGACAAGTCATCTGCCCATGCTCCCCTGTGTCCTGATCTCTGCTACACCAGGATCCTGCTGCCCTACCAGCCAAGGTTCAGGCTGCCAGGGGATGGCGTAGGGTAGGGTGAGGGTCTTTGGCAGGTGGCCTTGACCTGGGACACTGTTGTCGACAGGCTCCCACAGAGTTAGCACACCCAAGTTCTGCAAGGCAGCTCTCGTGGTCATGCAGATGGAGTGAGTTCAGTCCAAGGCAGCTGGATCCTGCCTGGGTGCACCGAATCAAGACCCAGCTCCTGGTCCCCTCGTCCCCTGGTCCTGGAGTCCACCTTGTTTGAGTCTGAGGGTGCCCCCCATGTGGTCCATATTGCCATGGGGTTCTCCTACGATTCCCTCTGGGATCTCATCAGAGAGGACCTTCAGGGAATCCCTGGCACCCAGAATGGCTTGGAGTGTCACATGGCATTGCATTTGAGGAGCCCCCCACCTTCCCACCCCCTTATTCCGCTCCCCACTGTGGTCTGCTACACTCAGGTCCTAGGCTCACCACGTTTCCGGACCAATCCCCTGTTGGCGAGAAGCCCCTCACCGTCCTGCAGACCTCCCCACGTGGTTAGGATCACCCCAGGTACAGGGTTTGTGCCCCATCTCTGACCAGTCCCTGCCCAGAACATTGGTGGCCATTTTGAAGTCCAGTGGCTGCTGAGCCAGCGTAGGGCTCTTCTTTTTTTCTTGAAAAGTTTTTCGCTCAGGTATAGGCCTTGGGAGTGGAGCCAGGCTCCACTCCCTAGGTAGTCGGCTTTCTGGGCATACTACTGCCATCAAGCAGAATGGTTATGCTGATCCCACCAGCAGGTCCCTGTTCTGCTCCTGGACATGGAGGCAAGCAGGCTAAGCACCGCCAGGGTCTTGGCTGCAGCAGGACTACTGGGTCTCCCTTCAGCAGACTTGGCACCCCAGGAGAGCCGTGGGAAGAAACTGGGTCTTGGAGACCCGTGACCTGGGAGGCCACAGCCTGCCCCAGAGGTAGCAGGGAACCACAGGGCTTAGCCTGCTCCAGGAAGGAAGCTCCTCCTCCCGGTACTGTGGCAGCCACGTCTGCTCCCATGTGTGGATCTTCCTGCCAGGGACCCTGGGTCAGGGGATGTGTGTGGGTTGAGGCTGTGGAATTAATGTAGCCTGCCAGTGGGCAGGAGCCCACTGGGGAGGACGCCATATCTTTTGGTTTAGGCTCGCCAGCAGCACCCACAACTCACACATTGCTCTCGCTCCCTCTTCCATAACAACACCTCAGAATCTTTTCAGGGCTGTTCTCAGGCTATCAAGACCCAATAGCCAATGTCACCAAAGGACCTCCATCCATTTCACTCCATCCCTGTCTTCCTCATTCCCTCCTCTCCTCTCTCATCTCCGTCTGCATCACATTCTCTCTGCCTTCCTAATTTTTTCTTTGTATTTCATTTCCCCCCCCCCTTTATTTTTTATATATTACTTGTTTGCTTTTTGGTTTTTTTTTGTCCTTTGGACATTGAGGATTCTGTTTGAGTAGGACTGAAGGTAAAGTTGAAGGACAAGGCCCTGTCAGGAAATGTATCTATCCAACAGACACATGCCCAGAGTCTTAGAAGCAGACTGGGAGGCAACAGCAAGGACAGAGGCCACCTGGTTGTGTGTAGTTGGTGGGCCCAAGGCAGGCTAGTGTGTGGCTCAGGGTAAGTCTTAGTAGAAGCAGCCAGAGTGGGGTGTGGACTGAAGGGCGCCCTGCCTCCCCTAACCAACCCCCTCCCTGCGATGCCCTACACCTATGCGGGCAGCCCACTTGCGGGTTCAATGGCGAGGTCAGCTTGCCTAACCGCCAGGGAGAACTAACACCGAGGTCGAAGGGTGGACAAGCCCCTTGTCCTGCTCTTCCCTGTCCAGGGATCTGGGTGGAAGAACGGTTAGTTAGAGGACGCTCTAAAGTGAACAGACTGTATTCTGTGAACAGAGGGTTCCAAGGAGACCTTGTCTGTTTGGATTAGGGTGTTGTGAGTGTGTGTGTGTGTATTTTTGTGTGTTTGTGTCGTCCTGGGAGTTTGTGGCCGTGCTTGTGGGTGTTTGTGTTTATACCTGATGAGTCCACTGGAGAGGAAGGTAGGCCCCAGGGAGCATAGGGGCAGCTCCATAGATTCCAGGTGTGTGGCAGTCATGGTGGTCAGCTCGGAGCAGTGGGGGAAGTAACAGGTGAGTTTGAAGGGGAGGACCCTCGGGGCCCTATACCTCATCAGCCGCTCAGGTTGGCATGAGATAGGGACTGATCCAGGCTGGCATGGCTGTGAGATCCTGTGAGTGGGCCTGGCCTAAAGATCAGACCGGTGGCGTGGCAATGGTATGGGAAGTGGCAAGACCCATCCTCGGGTGGCAGGCCTGTCACCTCTGAGAACTTGGAACACTGGCCTGGCACCAGGTAGCTAGCTAGCTTGCTCCCTTTCCAGCATCAGGGAGACTGCCTAGGTGAGGCGTGGCAGAGAGGGAGAGTAGGAAAGCAAGGACTGGGCCTATTCCTGGGGGCAGCTAAAGAGGTCTGTTTCTACAGGGCATCCTGGAAGTTCTCAGGCCTGTGGAGGCAGGCGTCTGGACTCTCTCTCAGCTCCTAGAAGGAAGAAGAGGTTCCTGTTGGGTCGTGGTGTGCCTTCCCCAAGGGAACAGGGTATACGGTCTGGCATCAGACAGGCCTGTCTGCCCTGGATAGTCTCTGGCTAGCACTGTATATAGGAGAGTTGTAGGTTGAGGGGAAAGGAGATAAAGGGAGAGGGTCTGAGAGAGAGAGAGAGAGAGAGAGAGATCTTATTATAGGGAAGTGAGAAGGAGGGGAGAGAGAGAGAGACACAGAGAGACACAGAGACAGATGTGTGTGTGTGTGTGGGTGTACAATCCCTGCTTGTGAGGCTGGGGGATGTATTTGACTTTGTTGTTGATTTTGCATGTAGCCTGGTAGTCATCTCATTCCTTCACATGAGTGCTCTGTGGACTCTGGTCCCTGGGTCTTGGGCATGGGCCCCTGGAGAGAAAAGATGAAGGCACCTTTAGAGAGCTTCCAGCGAGGAGGTCACTGAGGAGTGCCACCCTGGTGGCACCAGTGAGAATTGTGTTGTGCCTTGTGTGTAGGTGCCCCTGGGACCTTTGACAGTCTTCAGAGAGCTCACAGTTGCATGTGTGCCTAGACCCGGCCACAGGCAGGTGAAAGACACATATGTGCCTGAGAGTGACTTGGGTGTTTGCAGACAGGAAAGGGAACCCAGGATCCTGAGGGGTGCCTGCTGGTTAGGGTGGGTGGGGGCTGAGGGGATGGGGCTAAGTGTGGGGGGAATGAGGTTGTGACAGACTCAGAGACAGCTCATAATGGTTGCCTGGCAATGCCTAGGAGACAGGTAACCAGGGGCCCCATGCTGGGGCCTGGTAGGCAAGGGGGCAGATGAGATGGCATGTTTCTGGTTTTGATATATCCTTGTCTCCACATCAGGATCCTTCCTGGGTGGCCTGCCTCTGCCTTTGAGGTTGTGGATGTCTCAGGCCCCTGGTGACCCCTGCTGGGGGTGTTGCCCTCAGCCACCATCTGAACCCTGATGACAGGGCACCTCAAGGCACCTTCCTGGATCCATGGGCAAGAAGACTCGAGGTTTTGGGGAGCCCTTCAGCTCCCATCAATCAAAGTCAGAGACTGGAGCCCTCCCAAGGGCACACAGCTGTCTGCTCTGCTTCCATGGCTGAGCCTCCTTCTGCCAGGTGGGAAAGCCTTGCGGGGCTTCCTGGAACCCCTTCGGGAGGTGTGGTCTTCTCTCCTGACAAGTCATCTGCCCATGCTCCCCTGTGTCCTGATCTCTGCTACACCAGGATCCTGCTGCCCTACCAGCCAAGGTTCAGGCTGCCAGGGGATGGCGTAGGGTAGGGTGAGGGTCTTTGGCAGGTGGCCTTGACCTGGGACACTGTTGTCGACAGGTTCCCACAGAGTTAGCACACCCAAGTTCTGCAAGGCAGCTCTCGTGGTCATGCAGATGGAGTGAGTTCAGTCCAAGGCAGCTGGATCCTGCCTGGGTGCACCGAATCAAGACCCAGCTCCTGGTCCCCTCGTCCCCTGGTCCTGGAGTCCACCTTGTTTGAGTCTGAGGGTGCCCCCCATGTGGTCCATATTGCCATGGGGTTCTCCTACGATTCCCTCTGGGATCTCATCAGAGAGGACCTTCAGGGAATCCCTGGCACCCAGAATGGCTTGGAGTGTCACATGGCATTGCATTTGAGGAGCCCCCCACCTTCCCACCCCCTTATTCCGCTCCCCACTGTGGTCTGCTACACTCAGGTCCTAGGCTCACCACGTTTCCGGACCAATCTCCCGTTGGCGAGAAGCCCCTCACCGTCCTGCAGACCTCCCCACGTGGTTAGGATCGCCCCAGGTACAGGGTTTGTGCCCCATCTCTGACCAGTCCCTGCCCAGAACATTGGTGGCCATTTTGAAGTCCAGTGGCCGCTGAGCCAGCGTAGGGCTCTTCTTTTTTTCTTGAAAAGTTTTTCGCTCAGGTATAGGCCTTGGGAGTGGAGCCAGGCTCCACTCCCTAGGTAGTCGGCTTTCTGGGCATACTACTGCCATCAAGCAGAATGGTTATGCTGATCCCACCAGCAGGTCCCTGTTCTGCTCCTGGACATGGAGGCAAGCAGGCTAAGCACCGCCAGGGTCTTGGCTGCAGCAGGACTACTGGGTCTCCCTTCAGCAGACTTGGCACCCCAGGAGAGCCGTGGGAAGAAACTGGGTCTTGGAGACCCGTGACCTGGGAGGCCACAGCCTGCCCCAGAGGTAGCAGGGAACCACAGGGCTTAGCCTGCTCCAGGAAGGAAGCTCCTCCTCCCGGTACTGTGGCAGCCACGTCTGCTCCCATGTGTGGATCTTCCTGCCAGGGACCCTGGGTCAGGGGATGTGTGTGGGTTGAGGCTGTGGAATTAATGTAGCCTGCCAGTGGGCAGGAGCCCACTGGGGAGGACGCCATATCTTTTGGTTTAGGCTCGCCAGCAGCACCCACAACTCACACATTGCTCTCGCTCCCTCTTCCATAACAACACCTCAGAATCTTTTCAGGGCTGTTCTCAGGCTATCAAGACCCAATAGCCAATGTCACCAAAGGACCTCCATCCATTTCACTCCATCCCTGTCTTCCTCATTCCCTCCTCTCCTCTCTCATCTCCGTCTGCATCACATTCTCTCTGCCTTCCTAATTTTTTCTTTGTATTTCATTTCCCCCCCCCCTTTATTTTTTATATATTACTTGTTTGCTTTTTGGTTTTTTTTTGTCCTTTGGACATTGAGGATTCTGTTTGAGTAGGACTGAAGATAAAGTTGAAGGACAAGGCCCTGTCAGGAAATGTATCTATCCAACAGACACATGCCCAGAGTCTTAGAAGCAGACTGGGAGGCAACAGCAAGGACAGAGGCCACCTGGTTGTGTGTAGTTGGTGGGCCCAAGGCAGGCTAGTGTGTGGCTCAGGGTAAGTCTTAGTAGAAGCAGCCAGAGTGGGGTGTGGACTGAAGGGCGCCCTGCCTCCCCTAACCAACCCCCTCCCTGCGATGCCCTACACCTATGCGGGCAGCCCACTTGCGGGTTCAATGGAGAGGTCAGCTTGCCTAACCGCCAGGGAGAACTAACACCGAGGTCGAAGGGTGGACAAGCCCCTTGTCCTGCTCTTCCCTGTCCAGGGATCGTGGGTGGAAGAACGGTTAGTTAGAGGATGCTCTAAAGTGAACAGACTGTATTCTGTGAACAGAGGGTTCCAAGGAGACCTTGTCTGTTTGGATTAGGGTGTTGTGAGTGTGTGTGTGTGTATTTTTGTGTGTTTGTGTCGTCCTGGGAGTTTGTGGCCGTGCTTGTGGGTGTTTGTGTTTATACCTGATGAGTCCACTGGAGAGGAAGGTAGGCCCCAGGGAGCATAGGGGCAGCTCCATAGATTCCAGGTGTGTGGCAGTCATGGTGGTCAGCTCGGAGCAGTGGGGGAAGTAACAGGTGAGTTTGAAGGGGAGGACCCTCGGGGCCCTATACCTCATCAGCCGCTCAGGTTGGCATGAGATAGGGACTGATCCAGGCTGGCATGGCTGTGAGATCCTGTGAGTGGGCCTGGCCTAAAGATCAGACCGGTGGCGTGGCAATGGTATGGGAAGTGGCAAGACCCATCCTCGGGTGGCAGGCCTGTCACCTCTGAGAACTTGGAACAGGCCTGGCACCAGGTAGCTAGCTAGCTTGCTCCCTTTCCAGCATCAGGGAGACTGCCTTGGTGAGGCGTGGCAGAGAGGGAGGGTAGGAAAGCAAGGACTGGGCCTATTCCTGGGGGCAGCTAAAGAGGTCTGTTTCTACAGGGCATCCTGGAAGTTCTCAGGCCTGTGGAGGCAGGCGTCTGGACTCTCTCTCAGCTCCTAGAAGGAAGAAGAGGTTCCTGTTGGGTCGTGGTGTGCCTTCCCCAAGGGAACAGGGTATACGGTCTGGCATCAGACAGGCCTGTCTGCCCTGGATAGTCTCTGGCTAGCACTGTATATAGGAGAGTTGTAGATTGAGGGGAAAGGAGATAAAGGGAGAGGGTCTAAGAGAGAGAGAGAGAGAGAGAGATCTTATTATAGGGAAGTGAGAAGGAGGGGAGAGAGAGAGAGACACAGAGAGACACAGAGACAGATGTGTGTGTGTGTGTGGGTGTACAATCCCTGCTTGTGAGGCTGGGGGATGTATTTGACTTTGTTGTTGATTTTGCATGTAGCCTGGTAGTCATCTCATTCCTTCACATGAGTGCTCTGTGGACTCTGGTCCCTGGGTCTTGGGCATGGGCCCCTGGAGAGAAAAGATGAAGGCACCTTTAGAGAGCTTCCAGCGAGGAGGTCACTGAGGAGTGCCACCCTGGTGGCACCAGTGAGAATTGTGTTGTGCCTTGTGTGTAGGTGCCCCTGGGACCTTTGACAGTCTTCAGAGAGCTCACAGTTGCATGTGTGCCTAGACCCGGCCACAGGCAGGTGAAAGACACATATGTGCCTGAGAGTGACTTGGGTGTTTGCAGACAGGAAAGGGAACCCAGGATCCTGAGGGGTGCCTGCTGGTTAGGGTGGGTGGGGGCTGAGTGGATGGGGCTAAGTGTGGGGGGACTGAGGTTATGACAGACTCAGAGACAGCTCATAATGGTTGCCTGGCAATGCCTAGGAGACAGGTAACCAGGGGCCCCATGCTGGGGCCTGGTAGGCAAGGGGGCAGATGAGATGGCATGTTTCTGGTTTTGATATGTCCTTGTCTCCACATCAGGATCCTTCCTGGGTGGCCTGCCTCTGCCTTTGAGGTTGTGGATGTCTCAGGCCCCTGGTGACCCCTGCTGGGGGTGTTGCCCTCAGCCACCATCTGAACCCTGATGACAGGGCACCTCAAGGCACCTTCCTGGATCCATGGGCAAGAAGACTCGATGTTTTGGGGAGCCCTTCAGCTCCCATCAATCAAAGTCAGAGACTGGAGCCCTCCCAAGGGCACACAGCTGTCTGCTCTGCTTCCATGGCTGAGCCTCCTTCTGCCAGGTGGGAAAGCCTTGCGGGGCTTCCTGGAACCCCTTCGGGAGGTGTGGTCTTCTCTCCTGACAAGTCATCTGCCCATGCTCCCCTGTGTCCTGATCTCTGCTACACCAGGATCCTGCTGCCCTACCAGCCAAGGTTCAGGCTGCCAGGGGATGGCGTAGGGTAGGGTGAGGGTCTTTGGCAGGTGGCCTTGACCTGGGACACTGTTGTCGACAGGCTCCCACAGAGTTAGCACACCCAAGTTCTGCAAGGCAGCTCTCGTGGTCATGCAGATGAAGTGAGTTCAGTCCAAGGCAGCTGGATCCTGCCTGGGTGCACCGAATCAAGACCCAGCTCCTGGTCCCCTCGTCCCCTGGTCCTGGAGTCCACCTTGTTTGAGTCTGAGGGTGCCCCCCATGTGGTCCATATTGCCATGGGGTTCTCCTACGATTCCCTCTGGGATCTCATCAGAGAGGACCTTCAGGGAATCCCTGGCACCCAGAATGGCTTGGAGTGTCACATGGCATTGCATTTGAGGAGCCCCCCACCTTCCCACCCCCTTATTCCGCTCCCCACTGTGGTCTGCTACACTCAGGTCCTAGGCTCACCACGTTTCCGGACCAATCTCCCTGTTGGCGAGAAGCCCCTCACCGTCCTGCAGACCTCCCCACGTGGTTAGGATCGCCCCAGGTACAGGGTTTGTGCCCCATCTCTGACCAGTCCCTGCCCAGAACATTGGTGGCCATTTTGAAGTCCAGTGGCCGCTGAGCCAGCGTAGGGCTCTTCTTTTTTTCTTGAAAAGTTTTTCGCTCAGGTATAGGCCTTGGGAGTGGAGCCAGGCTCCACTCCCTAGGTAGTCGGCTTTCTGGGCATACTACTGCCATCAAGCAGAATGGTTATGCTGATCCCACCAGCAGGTCCCTGTTCTGCTCCTGGACATGGAGGCAAGCAGGCTAAGCACCGCCAGGGTCTTGGCTGCAGCAGGACTACTGGGTCTCCCTTCAGCAGACTTGGCACCCCAGGAGAGCCGTGGGAAGAAACTGGGTCTTGGAGACCCGTGACCTGGGAGGCCACAGCCTGCCCCAGAGGTAGCAGGGAACCACAGGGCTTAGCCTGCTCCAGGAAGGAAGCTCCTCCTCCCGGTACTGTGGCAGCCACGTCTGCTCCCATGTGTGGATCTTCCTGCCAGGGACCCTGGGTCAGGGGATGTGTGTGGGTTGAGGCTGTGGAATTAATGTAGCCTGCCAGTGGGCAGGAGCCCACTGGGGAGGACGCCATATCTTTTGGTTTAGGCTCGCCAGCAGCACCCACAACTCACACATTGCTCTCGCTCCCTCTTCCATAACAACACCTCAGAATCTTTTCAGGGCTGTTCTCAGGCTATCAAGACCCAATAGCCAATGTCACCAAAGGACCTCCATCCATTTCACTCCATCCCTGTCTTCCTCATTCCCTCCTCTCCTCTCTCATCTCCGTCTGCATCACATTCTCTCTGCCTTCCTAATTTTTTCTTTGTATTTCATTTCCCCCCCCCCTTTATTTTTTATATATTACTTGTTTGCTTTTTGGTTTTTTTTTGTCCTTTGGACATTGAGGATTCTGTTTGAGTAGGACTGAAGATAAAGTTGAAGGACAAGGCCCTGTCAGGAAATGTATCTATCCAACAGACACATGCCCAGAGTCTTAGAAGCAGACTGGGAGGCAACAGCAAGGACAGAGGCCACCTGGTTGTGTGTAGTTGGTGGGCCCAAGGCAGGCTAGTGTGTGGCTCAGGGTAAGTCTTAGTAGAAGCAGCCAGAGTGGGGTGTGGACTGAAGGGCGCCCTGCCTCCCCTAACCAACCCCCTCCCTGCGATGCCCTACACCTATGCGGGCAGCCCACTTGCGGGTTCAATGGAGAGGTCAGCTTGCCTAACCGCCAGGGAGAACTAACACCGAGGTCGAAGGGTGGACAAGCCCCTTGTCCTGCTCTTCCCTGTCCAGGGATCGTGGGTGGAAGAACGGTTAGTTAGAGGATGCTCTAAAGTGAACAGACTGTATTCTGTGAACAGAGGGTTCCAAGGAGACCTAGTCTGTTTGGATTAGGGTGTTGTGAGTGTGTGTGTGTGTATTTTTGTGTGTTTGTGTCGTCCTGGGAGTTTGTGGCCGTGCTTGTGGGTGTTTGTGTTTATACCTGATGAGTCCACTGGAGAGGAAGGTAGGCCCCAGGGAGCATAGGGGCAGCTCCATAGATTCCAGGTGTGTGGCAGTCATGGTGGTCAGCTCGGAGCAGTGGGGGAAGTAACAGGTGAGTTTGAAGGGGAGGACCCTCGGGGCCCTATACCTCATCAGCCGCTCAGGTTGGCATGAGATAGGGACTGATCCAGGCTGGCATGGCTGTGAGATCCTGTGAGTGGGCCTGGCCTAAAGATCAGACCGGTGGCGTGGCAATGGTATGGGAAGTGGCAAGACCCATCCTCGGGTGGCAGGCCTGTCACCTCTGAGAACTTGGAACAGGCCTGGCACCAGGTAGCTAGCTAGCTTGCTCCCTTTCCAGCATCAGGGAGACTGCCTTGGTGAGGCGTGGCAGAGAGGGAGGGTAGGAAAGCAAGGACTGGGCCTATTCCTGGGGGCAGCTAAAGAGGTCTGTTTCTACAGGGCATCCTGGAAGTTCTCAGGCCTGTGGAGGCAGGCGTCTGGACTCTCTCTCAGCTCCTAGAAGGAAGAAGAGGTTCCTGTTGGGTCGTGGTGTGCCTTCCCCAAGGGAACAGGGTATACGGTCTGGCATCAGACAGGCCTGTCTGCCCTGGATAGTCTCTGGCTAGCACTGTATATAGGAGAGTTGTAGATTGAGGGGAAAGGAGATAAAGGGAGAGGGTCTGAGAGAGAGAGAGAGAGAGAGAGATCTTATTATAGGGAAGTGAGAAGGAGGGGAGAGAGAGAGAGACACAGAGAGACACAGAGACAGATGTGTGTGTGTGTGTGGGTGTACAATCCCTGCTTGTGAGGCTGGGGGATGTATTTGACTTTGTTGTTGATTTTGCATGTAGCCTGGTAGTCATCTCATTCCTTCACATGAGTGCTCTGTGGACTCTGGTCCCTGGGTCTTGGGCATGGGCCCCTGGAGAGAAAAGATGAAGGCACCTTTAGAGAGCTTCCAGCGAGGAGGTCACTGAGGAGTGCCACCCTGGTGGCACCAGTGAGAATTGTGTTGTGCCTTGTGTGTAGGTGCCCCTGGGACCTTTGACAGTCTTCAGAGAGCTCACAGTTGCATGTGTGCCTAGACCCGGCCACAGGCAGGTGAAAGACACATATGTGCCTGAGAGTGACTTGGGTGTTTGCAGACAGGAAAGGGAACCCAGGATCCTGAGGGGTGCCTGCTGGTTAGGGTGGGTGGGGGCTGAGTGGATGGGGCTAAGTGTGGGGGGACTGAGGTTATGACAGACTCAGAGACAGCTCATAATGGTTGCCTGGCAATGCCTAGGAGACAGGTAACCAGGGGCCCCATGCTGGGGCCTGGTTGGCAAGGGGGCAGATGAGATGGCATGTTTCTGGTTTTGATATATCCTTGTCTCCACATCAGGATCCTTCCTGGGTGGCCTGCCTCTGCCTTTGAGGTTGTGGATGTCTCAGGCCCCTGGTGACCCCTGCTGGGGGTGTTGCCCTCAACCACCATCTGAACCCTGATGACAGGGCACCTCAAGGCACCTTCCTGGATCCATGGGCAAGAAGACTCGATGTTTTGGGGAGCCCTTCAGCTCCCATCAATCAAAGTCAGAGACTGGAGCCCTCCCAAGGGCACACAGCTGTCTGCTCTGCTTCCATGGCTGAGCCTCCTTCTGCCAGGTGGGAAAGCCTTGCGGGGCTTCCTGGAACCCCTTCGGGAGGTGTGGTCTTCTCTCCTGACAAGTCATCTGCCCATGCTCCCCTGTGTCCTGATCTCTGCTACACCAGGATCCTGCTGCCCTACCAGCCAAGGTTCAGGCTGCCAGGGGATGGCGTAGGGTAGGGTGAGGGTCTTTGGCAGGTGGCCTTGACCTGGGACACTGTTGTCGACAGGTTCCCACAGAGTTAGCACACCCAAGTTCTGCAAGGCAGCTCTCGTGGTCATGCAGATGAAGTGAGTTCAGTCCAAGGCAGCTGGATCCTGCCTGGGTGCACCGAATCAAGACCCAGCTCCTGGTCCCCTCGTCCCCTGGTCCTGGAGTCCACCTTGTTTGAGTCTGAGGGTGCCCCCCATGTGGTCCATATTGCCATGGGGTTCTCCTACGATTCCCTCTGGGATCTCATCAGAGAGGACCTTCAGGGAATCCCTGGCACCCAGAATGGCTTGGAGTGTCACATGGCATTGCATTTGAGGAGCCCCCCACCTTCCCACCCCCTTATTCCGCTCCCCACTGTGGTCTGCTACACTCAGGTCCTAGGCTCACCACGTTTCCGGACCAATCTCCCGTTGGCGAGAAGCCCCTCACCGTCCTGCAGACCTCCCCACGTGGTTAGGATCGCCCCAGGTACAGGGTTTGTGCCCCATCTCTGACCAGTCCCTGCCCAGAACATTGGTGGCCATTTTGAAGTCCAGTGGCCGCTGAGCCAGCGTAGGGCTCTTCTTTTTTTCTTGAAAAGTTTTTCGCTCAGGTATAGGCCTTGGGAGTGGAGCCAGGCTCCACTCCCTAGGTAGTCGGCTTTCTGGGCATACTACTGCCATCAAGCAGAATGGTTATGCTGATCCCACCAGCAGGTCCCTGTTCTGCTCCTGGACATGGAGGCAAGCAGGCTAAGCACCGCCAGGGTCTTGGCTGCAGCAGGACTACTGGGTCTCCCTTCAGCAGACTTGGCACCCCAGGAGAGCCATGGGAAGAAACTGGGTCTTGGAGACCCGTGACCTGGGAGGCCACAGCCTACCCCAAAGGTAGCAGGGAACCACAGGGCTTAGCCTGCTCCAGGAAGGAAGCTCCTCCTCCCGGTACTGTGGCAGCCACGTCTGCTCCCATGTGTGGATCTTCCTGCCAGGGACCCTGGGTCAGGGGATGTGTGTGGGTTGAGGCTGTGGAATTAATGTAGCCTGCCAGTGGGCAGGAGCCCACTGGGGAGGACGCCATATCTTTTGGTTTAGGCTCGCCAGCAGCACCCACAACTCACACATTGCTCTCGCTCCCTCTTCCATAACAACACCTCAGAATCTTTTCAGGGCTGTTCTCAGGCTATCAAGACCCAATAGCCAATGTCACCAAAGAACCTCCATCCATTTCACTCCATCCCTGTCTTCCTCATTCCCTCCTCTCCTCTCTCATCTCCGTCTGCATCACATTCTCTCTGCCTTCCTAATTTTTTCTTTGTATTTCATTTCCCCCCCCCCTTTATTTTTTATATATTACTTGTTTGCTTTTTGGTTTTTTTTTGTCCTTTGGACATTGAGGATTCTGTTTGAGTAGGACTGAAGATAAAGTTGAAGGACAAGGCCCTGTCAGGAAATGTATCTATCCAACAGACACATGCCCAGAGTCTTAGAAGCAGACTGGGAGGCAACAGCAAGGACAGAGGCCACCTGGTTGTGTGTAGTTGGTGGGCCCAAGGCAGGCTAGTGTGTGGCTCAGGGTAAGTCTTAGTAGAAGCAGCCAGAGTGGGGTGTGGACTGAAGGGCGCCCTGCCTCCCCTAACCAACCCCCTCCCTGCGATGCCCTACACCTATGCGGGCAGCCCACTTGCGGGTTCAATGGAGAGGTCAGCTTGCCTAACCGCCAGGGAGAACTAACACCCAGGTCGAAGGGTGGACAAGCCCCTTGTCCTGCTCTTCCCTGTCCAGGGATCTAGGGTGGAAGAACGGTTAGTTAGAGGACACTCTAAAGTGAACAGACTGTATTCTGTGAACAGATGGTTCCAAGGAGACCTTGTCTGTTTGGATTAGGGTGTTGTGAGTGTGTGTGTGTATTTGTGTGTGTTTGTGTCGTCCTGGGAGTTTGTGGCCTTGCTTGTGGGTGTTTGTGTTTATACGTGATGAGTCCACTGGAGAGGAAGGTAGGCCCCCGGGAGCATAGAGGAAGCGCCATAGAGTCCACGTGTGTGGCAGTCATGGTGGTCAGCTCGGAGCAGTGGGGGAAGTAACAGGTGACTTTGAAGGGGAGGACCCTCGGGGCCCTATACCTCATCAGAGGCTCAGGTTGGCATCAGATAGGGACTGATCCAGGCCGGGATGGCTGTGAGATCCTGTGAGTGGGCCTGGCCTGAAGATCAGACCGGTGACTTGGCAATGGTATGGGAACTGGCAAGACCCATCCTCCGTGTCAGGCCTGGCACCTCTGAGAACTTGGAACAGGCCTGGCCCCAGGTAGCTAGCTAGCTTGCTCCCTTTCCAGCATCAGGGAGACTGCCTAGGTGAGGCGTGGCAGAGAGGGAGAGTAGGAAAGCAAGGACTGGGCCTATTCCGGGGGGCAGCTAAAGAGGTCTGTTTCTAGAGGGCATCCTGGAAGTTCTCAGACCTGTGTAGGCAGGCGTGTGGACTCTCTCTCAGCTCCTAGAAGGTAGGAAAGGTTCCTGTTGGGTCGAGGTGCGCCTTCCCCAAGGGAACAGGGTATATGATCTGGCATCAGACAGGCCTGTCTGCCCTGGATAATCTCTGGCTAGCACTGTATATAGGAGAGTTGTAGGTTGAGGTGAAAGGAGATAAAGGGAGAGGGTCTGAGAGAGAGAGAGAGAGAGAGAGATCTTAGTATAGGGAAGTGAGAAGGAGAGGAGAGAGAGAGAGACACAGAGAGACACAGAGACAGATGTGTGTGTGTGTGTGGGTGTACAATCCATGCTTGTGAGGCTGGGGGATGTATTTGTCTTTGTTGTTGATTTTGCATGTAGCCTGGTGGTCAAGCTCATTCGTTCGCATGAGTGCTCTGTGGACTCTGGTCCCTGGGCCTTGGGCATGGGCCCCTGGAGAGAAAAGATGAAGGCACCTTTAGAGAGCTTCCAGCGAGGAGGTCACTGAGGAGTGCCACCCTGTTTGCACCAGTGAGAAGTGTGTTGTGCCTTGTGTGTAGGTGTCCCTGGGACCCTTTGACAGTCTTCAGAGAGCTCATAGTTGCATGTGTGCCTAGACCCGGCCACAGGCAGGTGAAAGACACATATGTGCCTGAGAGTGACTTGGGTGTTTGCAGACAGGAAAGGGAACCCAGGATCCTGAGGGGTGCCTGCTGGTTAGGGTGGGTGGGGGCTGAGTGGATGGGGCTAAGTGTGGGGGGACTGAGGTTATGACAGACTCAGAGACAGCTCATAATGGTTGCCTGGCAATGCCTAGGAGACAGGTAACCAGGGGCCCCATGCTGGGGCCTGGTAGGCAAGGGGGCACATGAGATGGCATGTTTCTGGTTTTGATATATCCTTGTCTCCACATCAAGATCCTTCCTGGTTGGCCTGCCTCTGCCTTTGAGGTTGTGGATGTCTCAGGCCCCTGGTGAACCCTGCTGGGGGTGTTGCCCTCAGCCACCATCTGAACCCTGATGACATGGCACCTGAAGGCACCTTCCTGGATCCATGGGCAAGAAGACTCGAGGTTTTGGGGAGCCCTTCTCATCTCCCATCAATCACAGTCAGAGACTGGAGCCCTCCCAAGGGCACACAGCTGTCTGCTCTGCTTTTATGGCTGAGCCTCCTTCTGTCTGGTGGGAAAGCCTTACCGGGCTTCCTGGGACCCCTTCGGGAGGTGTGGACTTCTCTCCTGACAAGTCTTCTTCCCACACAGTAGGGATCCTGCTGCCCTACCAGCCAAGGTTCAGGCTGCCAGGGGATGGCGTAGGGTAGGGTGAGGGTCTTTGGCAGGTGGCCTTGACCTGGGACACTGTTGTAGACAGGCTCCCAGAGAGTTAGAACACCGAAGTTCTGCAAGGCAGCTCTCGTGGTCATGCAGATGGTGTGAATTCAGTCCAAGGCAGCTGGAACCTGCCTGGGTGCACTGAATCAAGACCCAGCTCCTGGTCACCCCGTCCCCTGGTCCTGGAGTCACCTTGTTTGAGTTTGAGGGTGCCCCCCATGTGGTCCATATTGCCATGGGGTTCTCCAACGATTCCCTCTGGGATCTCATCAGAGAGGACCTTCAGGGAGTCCCTGGCACCCAGAATGGCTTGGAGTGTCACATGACATTGCATTTGAGGAGCCCCCCACCATCCCACCCCCTTATTCCACTACCTACTGTGGTCTGCTACACTCAGGTCCTAGGCTCACCACGTTTCCTGACCCATCCCAGGGGGCAAGAAGCCCCTCACCCTCCTGCAAAGCTCCCCACGTTGATAGGATCCCCCCAGGTACAGGGTTTGTGCCCCATCTCTGAACAGTCCATGCCCAGAACATTGGTGTCCATTTTGAAGTCCAGTTGCGGCTGAGCCAGCATATGGCTCTTCTTTTTTTCTTGAAAAGTTTTTCGCTCAGGTATAGGCCTTGGGAGTGGAGCCCGGCTCCACTCCCTAGGTAGTCGGCTTTCTGGGCATACTACTGCCATCAAGGAGAATGGTTATGCTGATCCCACCAGCAGGTTCCTGTTCTGCTCCCGGACATGGAGGCAAGCAGGCTAAGCACCGCTAGGGTCTTGGCTACAGCAGGACTAGTGGGTCTCCGTCCAGCAGACATGGCACCCCAGGAGAGCCGTGGGAAGAAACAGCGTCTTGGAGATCCGTGACCTGGGAGGCCACAGCCTGCCCCAGAGGTAGCAGGGAAACACAGGGCTTGGCCTGCTTCAGGAAGGAAGCACGTCCTCCCGGTACTGTGGCAGCCACAACTGCTCACATGAGTGGATCTTCCTGTCAGGGACCCTGGTTCAGGGGATGTGTGTGGGTTGAGGCTGTGGAATTAATGTAGCCTGCCAGTGGGCAGGAGCCCACTGTGGAGGTCCCCCTATCTTTTGGTTTAGGTTCGCCAGCAGCACCCACAACTCACACACTGCTCTCGCTTCCTCTTCCATAACAATACCTCAGAATCTTTTCAGGGCTGTTCTCAGGCTGTCAGGGCCCAATAGCCAATGTCAACAAAGAACCTCCATCCATTTCACTCCATCTATGTCTTCCTCATTCCCTCCTCTCCTCTCTCATCTCCGTCTGCATCACATTCTCTCTGCCTTTCTAATTTTTTCTTTGCATTACATTTCCCCACACCCCTTTATTTTTTATATATTGCTTGTTTGCTTTTTGGTTTTTTTTTTGTCCTTTGGACATTGGGGATTCTGTTTGAGTAGGACTGATGGTAAAGTTGAAGGACAAGGCCCTGTCAGGAAATGTATCTATCCTACAGCCACATGCCCAGAGTCTTACAAGCAGACTCGGAGGCAACAGCAAGGACAAAGGCCACCAAGTTGTGTGTAGTTGGTGGGCCCAAGGCAGGCTAGTGTGTGGCTCAGGGTAAATCTTAGTAGAAGCAGCCAGAGTGGGGTGTGGACGGAAGGTGCCCTGCGTCCCCTAACCCACCCCCTCCCTGCGATGCCCTACACCTATGCGGCAGCCCACTTGCATGTTCAATGGCGAGGTCACCTTGCCTAACGGCCAGGGAGAACTAACAACCAGGTCAAGGGTGGACAAGCCCCTTGTCCTGCTCTTCCCTGTCCAGGGATCTTGGGTGGAAGAATGGTTAGTTAGAGGACGCTCTAAAGTGAACAGACTGTATTCTGTGAACAGACGGTTCCAAGGAGACCTTCTCTGTTTGGATTAGGGTGTTGTGAGTGTGTGTGCGTGTATTTGTGTGTGTTTGTGTCGTTCTGGGAGTTTGTGGCCGTGCTTGTGGGTGTTTGTGTTTATACCTGATGAGTCCACTGGAGAGGAAGGTAGGCCCCAGGGAGCGTAGAGGCAGTGCCAAAGAGTCCACGTGTGTGGCAGTCATGGTGGTCAGCTCGGAGCAGTGGGGGAAGTAACAGGTGACTTTGAAGGGGAGGATCCTCGGGGCCCTATACCTCATCAGAGGCTCAGGTTGGCATGAGATAGGGACTGATCCAGGCCGGGATGGCTGTGAGATCCTGTGAGTGGGCCTGGCCTGAAGATCAGACCGGTGACTTGGCAATGGTATGGGAAGTGGCAAGACCCATCCTCGGTGTCAGGCCTGGCACCTCTGAGAACTTGGAACAGGCCTGGCCCCAGGTAGCTAGCTAGCTTGCTCCCTTTCCAGCATCAGGGAGACTGCCTTGGTGAGGCGTGGCAGAGAGGGAGGGTAGGAAAGCAAGGACTGGGCCTATTCCTGGGGGCAGCTAAAGAGGTCTGTTTCTACAGGGCATCCTGGAAGTTCTCAGGCCTGTGGAGGCAGGCGTCTGGACTCTCTCTCAGCTCCTAGAAGGAAGAAGAGGTTCCTGTTGGGTCGTGGTGTGCCTTCCCCAAGGGAACAGGGTATACGGTCTGGCATCAGACAGGCCTGTCTGCCCTGGATAGTCTCTGGCTAGCACTGTATATAGGAGAGTTGTAGGTTGAGGGGAAAGGAGATAAAGGGAGAGGGTCTGAGAGAGAGAGAGAGAGAGAGAGATCTTATTATAGGGAAGTGAGAAGGAGGGAGAGAGAGAGAGACACAGAGAGACACAGAGACAGATGTGTGTGTGTGTGTGGGTGTACAATCCCTGCTTGTGAGGCTGGGGGATGTATTTGACTTTGTTGTTGATTTTGCATGTAGCCTGGTAGTCATCTCATTCCTTCACATGAGTGCTCTGTGGACTCTGGTCCCTGGGTCTTGGGCATGGGCCCCTGGAGAGAAAAGATGAAGGCACCTTTAGAGAGCTTCCAGCGAGGAGGTCACTGAGGAGTGCCACCCTGGTGGCACCAGTGAGAATTGTGCTGTGCCTTGTGTGTAGGTGCCCCTGGGACCTTACGACAGTCTTCAGAGAGCTCACAGTTGCATGTGTGCCTAGACCCGGCCACAGGCAGGTGAAAGACACATATGTGCCTGAGAGTGACTTGGGTGTTTGCAGACAGGAAAGGGAACCCAGGATCCTGAGGGGTGCCTGATGGTTAGGGTGGGTGGGGGCTGAGTGGATGGGGCTAAGTGTGGGGGGACTGAGGTTATGACAGACTCAGAGACAGCTCATAATGGTTGCCTGGCAATGCCTAGGAGACAGGTAACCAGGGGCCCCATGCTGGGGCCTGGTTGGCAAGGGGGCAGATGAGATGGCATGTTTCTGGTTTTGATATATCCTTGTCTCCACATCAGGATCCTTCCTGGGTGGCCTGCCTCTGCCTTTGAGGTTGTGGATGTCTCAGGCCCCTGGTGACCCCTGCTGGGGGTGTTGCCCTCAACCACCATCTGAACCCTGATGACAGGGCACCTCAAGGCACCTTCCTGGATCCATGGGCAAGAAGACTCGATGTTTTGGGGAGCCCTTCAGCTCCCATCAATCAAAGTCAGAGACTGGAGCCCTCCCAAGGGCACACAGCTGTCTGCTCTGCTTCCATGGCTGAGCCTCCTTCTGCCAGGTGGGAAAGCCTTGCAGGGCTTCCTGGAACCCCTTCGGGAGGTGTGGTCTTCTCTCCTGACAAGTCATCTGCCCATGCTCCCCTGTGTCCTGATCTCTGCTACACCAGGATCCTGCTGCCCTACCAGCCAAGGTTCAGGCTGCCAGGGGATGGCGTAGGGTAGGGTGAGGGTCTTTGGCAGGTGGCCTTGACCTGGGACACTGTTGTCGACAGGTTCCCACAGAGTTAGCACACCCAAGTTCTGCAAGGCAGCTCTCGTGGTCATGCAGATGAAGTGAGTTCAGTCCAAGGCAGCTGGATCCTGCCTGGGTGCACCGAATCAAGACCCAGCTCCTGGTCCCCTCGTCCTCTGGTCCTGGAGTCCACCTTGTTGGAGTCTGACGGTGCCCCCCATGTGGTCCATATTGCCATGGGGTTCTCCTACGATTCCCTCTGGGATCACATCAGAGAGGACCTTCAGGGAATCCCTGGCACCCAGAATGTCTTGGAGTGTCACATGGCATTGCATTTGAGGAGCCCCCCACCTTCCCACCCCCTTATTCCGCTCCCCACTGTGGTCTGCTACACTCAGGTCCTAGGCTCACCACGTTTCCGGACCAATCTCCCGTTGGCGAGAAGCCCCTCTTCGTCCTGCAGACCTCCCCACGTGGTTAGGATCGCCCCAGGTACAGGGTTTGTGCCCCATCTCTGACCAGTCCCTGCCCAGAACATTGGTGGCCATTTTGAAGTCCAGTGGCCGCTGAGCCAGCGTAGGGCTCTTCTTTTTTTCTTGAAAAGTTTTTCCGCTCAGGTATAGGCCTTGGGAGTGGAGCCAGGCTCCACTCCCTAGGTAGTCGGCTTTCTGGGCATACTACTGCCATCAAGCAGAATGGTTATGCTGATCCCACCAGCAGGTCCCTGTTCTGCTCCTGGACATGGAGGCAAGCAGGCTAAGCACCGCCAGGGTCTTGGCTGCAGCAGGACTACTGGGTCTCCCTTCAGCAGACTTGGCACCCCAGGAGAGCCATGGGAAGAAACTGGGTCTTGGAGACCCGTGACCTGGGAGGCCACAGCCTACCCCAAAGGTAGCAGGGAACCACAGGGCTTAGCCTGCTCCAGGAAGGAAGCTCCTCCTCCCGGTACTGTGGCAGCCACGTCTGCTCCCATGTGTGGATCTTCCTGCCAGGGACCCTGGGTCAGGGGATGTGTGTGGGTTGAGGCTGTGGAATTAATGTAGCCTGCCAGTGGGCAGGAGCCCACTGGGGAGGACGCCATATCTTTTGGTTTAGGCTCGCCAGCAGCACCCACAACTCACACATTGCTCTCGCTCCCTCTTCCATAACAACACCTCAGAATCTTTTCAGGGCTGTCCTCAGGCTATCAAGACCCAATAGCCAATGTCACCAAAGAACCTCCATCCATTTCACTCCATCCCTGTCTTCCTCATTCCCTCCTCTCCTCTCTCATCTCCGTCTGCATCACATTCTCTCTGCCTTCCTAATTTTTTCTTTGTATTTCATTTCCCCCACCCCCTTTATTTTTTATATATTACTTGTTTGCTTTTTGGTTTTTTTTTGTCCTTTGGACATTGAGGATTCTGTTTGAGTAGGACTGAAGATAAAGTTGAAGGACAACGCCCTGTCAGGAAATGTATCTATCCAACAGACACATGCCCAGAGTCTTAGAAGCAGACTGGGAGGCAACAGCAAGGACAGAGGCCACCTGGTTGTGTGTAGTTGGTGGGCCCAAGGCAGGCTAGTGTGTGGCTCAGGGTAAGTCTTAGTAGAAGCAGCCAGAGTGGGGTGTGGACTGAAGGGCGCCCTGCCTCCCCTAACCAACCCCCTCCCTGCGATGCCCTACACCTATGCGGGCAGCCCACTTGCGGGTTCAATGGAGAGGTCAGCTTGCCTAACCGCCAGGGAGAACTAACACCGAGGTCGAAGGGTGGACAAGCCCCTTGTCCTGCTCTTCCCTGTCCAGGGATCGTGGGTGGAAGAACGGTTAGTTAGAGGATGCTCTAAAGTGAACAGACTGTATTCTGTGAACAGAGGGTTCCAAGGAGACCTAGTCTGTTTGGATTAGGGTGTTGTGAGTGTGTGTGTGTGTATTTTTGTGTGTTTGTGTCGTCCTGGGAGTTTGTGGCCGTGCTTGTGGGTGTTTGTGTTTATACCTGATGAGTCCACTGGAGAGGACGGTAGGCCCCAGGGAGCATAGGGGCAGCTCCATAGATTCCAGGTGTGTGGCAGTCATGGTGGTCAGCTCGGAGCAGTGGGGGAAGTAACAGGTGAGTTTGAAGGGGAGGACCCTCGGGGCCCTATACCTCATCAGCCGCTCAGGTTGGCATGAGATAGGGACTGATCCAGGCTGGCATGGCTGTGAGATCCTTTGAGTGGGCCTGGCCTAAAGATCAGACCGGTGGCGTGGCAATGGTATGGGAAGTGGCAAGACCCATCCTCGGGTGGCAGGCCTGTCACCTCTGAGAACTTGGAACAGGCCTGGCACCAGGTAGCTAGCTAGCTTGCTCCCTTTCCAGCATCAGGGAGACTGCCTTGGTGAGGCGTGGCAGAGAGGGAGGGTAGGAAAGCAAGGACTGGGCCTATTCCTGGGGGCAGCTAAAGAAGTCAGTTTCTACAGGGCATCCTGGAAGTTCTCAGGCCTGTGGAGGCATTCGTCTGGACTCTCTCTCAGCTCCTAGAAGGAAGAAGAGGTTCCTGTTGGGTCGTGGTGTGCCTTCCCCAAGGGAACAGGGTATACGGTCTGGCATCAGACAGGCCTGTGTGCCCTGGATAGTCTCTGGCTAGCACTGTATATAGGAGAGTTGTAGGTTGAGGGGAAAGGAGATAAAGGGAGAGGGTCTAAGAGAGAGAGAGAGAGAGAGAGAGAGATCTTATTATAGGGAAGTGAGAAGGAGGGGAGAGAGAGAGAGACACAGAGAGACACAGAGACAGATGTGTGTGTGTGTGTGGGTGTACAATCCCTGCTTGTGAGGCTGGGGGATGTATTTGACTTTGTTGTTGATTTTGCATGTAGCCTGGTAGTCATCTCATTCCTTCACATGAGTGCTCTGTGGACTCTGGTCCCTGGGTCTTGGGCATGGGCCCCTGGAGAGAAAAGATGAAGGCACCTTTATAGAGCTTCCAGCGAGGAGGTCACTGAGGAGTGCCACCCTGGTGGCACCAGTGAGAATTGTGTTGTGCCTTGTGTGTAGGTGCCCTGGGACCTTACGACAGTCTTCAGAGAGCTCACAGTTGCATGTGTGCCTAGACCCGGCCACAGGCAGGTGAAAGACACATATGTGCCTGAGAGTGACTTGGGTGTTTGCAGACAGGAAAGGGAACCCAGGATCCTGAGGGGTGCCTGATGGTTAGGGTGGGTGGGGGCTGAGTGGATGGGGCTAAGTGTGGGGGGACTGAGGTTATGACAGACTCAGAGACAGCTCATAATGGTTGCCTGGCAATGCCTTGGAGACAGGTAACCAGGGGCCCCATGCTGGGGCCTGGTTGGCAAGGGGGCAGATGAGATGGCATGTTTCTGGTTTTGATATATCCTTGTCTCCACATCAGGATCCTTCCTGGGTGGCCTGCCTCTGCCTTTGAGGTTGTGGATGTCTCAGGCCCTGGTGACCCCTGCTGGGGGTGTTGCCCTCAACCACCATCTGAACCCTGATGACAGGGCACCTCAAGGCACCTTCCTGGATCCATGGGCAAGAAGACTCGATGTTTTGGGGAGCCCTCTCATCTCCCATCAATCAAAGTCAGAGACTGGAGCCCTCCCAAGGGCACACAGCTGTCTGCTCTGCTTCCATGGCTGAGCCTCCTTCTGCCAGGTGGGAAAGCCTTGCAGGGCTTCCTGGAACCCCTTCGGGAGGTGTGGTCTTCTCTCCTGACAAGTCATCTGCCCATGCTCCCCTGTGTCCTGATCTCTGCTACACCAGGATCCTGCTGCCCTACCAGCCAAGGTTCAGGCTGCCAGGGGATGGCGTAGGGTAGGGTGAGGGTCTTTGGCAGGTGGCCTTGACCTGGGACACTGTTGTAGACAGGTTCCCACAGAGTTAGCACACCCAAGTTCTGCAAGGCAGCTCTCGTGGTCATGCAGATGAAGTGAGTTCAGTCCAAGGCAGCTGGATCCTGCCTGGGTGCACCGAATCAAGACCCAGCTCCTGGTCCCCTCGTCCTCTGGTCCTGGAGTCCACCTTGTTGGAGTCTGACGGTGCCCCCCATGTGGTCCATATTGCCATGGGGTTCTCCTACGATTCCCTCTGGGATCTCATCAGAGAGGACCTTCAGGGAATCCCTGGCACCCAGAATGTCTTGGAGTGTCACATGGCATTGCATTTGAGGAGCCCCCCACCTTCCCACCCCCTTATTCCGCTCCCCACTGTGGTCTGCTACACTCAGGTCCTAGGCTCACCACGTTTCCGGGACCAATCTCCGTTGGCGAGAGAGCCCCCTTCGTCCTGCAGAACCTCCCCACGTGGTTAGGATCGCCCCAGGTACAGGGTTTGTGCCCTCATCTTGACCAGTCCCTGCCCAGAACATTGGTGGCCATTTTGAAGTCCAGTGGCCGCTGAGCCAGCGTAGGGCTCTTCTTTTTTTCTTGAAAAGTTTTTCCGCTCAGGTATAGGCCTTGGGAGTGGAGCCAGGCTCCACTCCCTAGGTAGTCGGCTTTCTGGGCATACTACTGCCATCAAGCAGAATGGTTATGCTGATCCCACCAGCAGGTCCCTGTTCTGCTCCTGGACATGGAGGCAAGCAGGCTAAGCACCGCCAGGGTCTTGGCTGCAGCAGGACTACTGGGTCTCCCTTCAGCAGACTTGGCACCCCAGGAGAGCCGTGGGAAGAAACTGGGTCTTGGAGACCCGTGACCTGGGAGGCCACAGCCTACCCCAAAGGTAGCAGGGAACCACAGGGCTTAGCCTGCTCCAGGAAGGAAGCTCCTCCTCCCGGTACTGTGGCAGCCACGTCTGCTCCCATGTGTGGATCTTCCTGCCAGGGACCCTGGGTCAGGGGATGTGTGTGGGTTGAGGCTGTGGAATTAATGTAGCCTGCCAGTGGGCAGGAGCCCACTGGGGAGGACGCCATATCTTTTGGTTTAGGCTCGCCAGCAGCACCCACAACTCACACATTGCTCTCGCTCCCTCTTCCATAACAACACCTCAGAATCTTTTCAGGGCTGTCCTCAGGCTATCAAGACCCAATAGCCAATGTCACCAAAGAACCTCCATCCATTTCACTCCATCCCTGTCTTCCTCATTCCCTCCTCTCCTCTCTCATCTCCGTCTGCATCACATTCTCTCTGCCTTCCTAATTTTTTCTTTGTATTTCATTTCCCCCACCCCCTTTATTTTTTATATATTACTTGTTTGCTTTTTGGTTTTTTTTTGTCCTTTGGACATTGAGGATTCTGTTTGAGTAGGACTGAAGATAAAGTTGAAGGACAACGCCCTGTCAGGAAATGTATCTATCCAACAGACACATGCCCAGAGTCTTAGAAGCAGACTGGGAGGCAACAGCAAGGACAGAGGCCACCTGGTTGTGTGTAGTTGGTGGGCCCAAGGCAGGCTAGTGTGTGGCTCAGGGTAAGTCTTAGTAGAAGCAGCCAGAGTGGGGTGTGGACTGAAGGGCGCCCTGCCTCCCCTAACCAACCCCCCTCCCTGCGATGCCCTACACCTATGCGGGCAGCCCACTTGCGGGTTCAATGGAGAGGTCAGCTTGCCTAACCGCCAGGGAGAACTAACACCGAGGTCGAAGGGTGGACAAGCCCCTTGTCCTGCTCTTCCCTGTCCAGGGATCTCGGTGGAAGAACGGTTAGTTAGAGGACGCTCTAAAGTGAACAGACTGTATTCTGTGAACAGAGGGTTCCAAGGAGACCTTGTCTGTTTGGATTAGGGTGTTGTGAGTGTGTGTGTGTGTATTTTTGTGTGTTTGTGTCGTCCTGGGAGTTTGTGGCCGTGCTTGTGGGTGTTTGTGTTTATACCTGATGAGTCCACTGGAGAGGACGGTAGGCCCCAGGGAGCATAGGGCAGCTCCATAGATTCCAGTGTGTGGCAGTCATGGTGGTCAGCTCGGAGCAGTGGGGAAGTAACAGGTGAGTTTGAAGGGGAGGACCCTCGGGGCCCTATACCTCATCAGCCGCTCAGGTTGGCATGAGATAGGGACTGATCCAGGCTGGCATGGCTGTGAGATCCTTTGAGTGGGCCTGGCCTAAAGATCAGACCGGTGGCGTGGCAATGGTATGGGAAGTGGCAAGACCCATCCTCGGGTGGCAGGCCTGTCACCTCTGAGAACTTGGAACAGGCCTGGCACCAGGTAGCTAGCTAGCTTGCTCCTTTCCAGCATCAGGGAGACTGCCTTGGTGAGCGTGGCAGAGAGGGAGAGTAGGAAAGCAAGGACTGGGCCTATTCCTGGGGCAGCTAAAGAAGTCAGTTTCTACAGGGCATCCTGGAAGTTCTCAGGCCTGTGGAGGCATTCGTCTGGACTCTCTCTCAGCTCCTAGAAGGAAGAAGAGGTTCCTGTTGGGTCGTGGTGTGCCTTCCCCAAGGGAACAGGGTATATGGTCTGGCATCAGACAGGCCTGTCTGCCCTGGATACTCTCTGGCTAGCACTGTATATATAGGAGAGTTGTAGGTTGAGGGAAAGGAGATAAAGGGAGAGGGTCTAGAGAGAGAGAGAGAGAGAGAGAGATCTTAGTATAGGGAAGTGAGAAGGAGGGAGAGAGAGAGAGACACAGAGAGACACAGAGACAGATGGTGTGTGTGTGTGGGTGTACAATCCCTGCTTGTGAGGCTGGGGGATGTATTTGACTTTGTTGTTGATTTTGCATGTAGCCTGGTAGTCAAGCTCATTCCTTCACATGAGTGCTCTGTGGACTCTGGTCCCTGGGCCTTGGGCATGGGCCCTGGAGAGAAATGATGAAGGCACCTTTAGAGAGCTTCCAGCGAGGAGGTCACTGAGGAGGGACACCCTGGTGGCACCAGTGAGAAGTGTGTTGTGCCTTGTGTGTAGGTGCCCGTGGGACCTTGCGACAGTCTTCAGAGAGCTCACAGTTGCATGTGTGCCTAGACCCGGCCACAGGCAGGTGAAAGACACATATGTGCCTGAGAGTGACTTGGGTGTTTGCAGACAGGAAAGGGAACCCAGGATCCTGAGGGGTGCCTGCTGGTTAGGGTGGGTGGGGGCTGAGTGGATGGGGCTATGTGGGGGGACTGAGGTTATGACAGACTCAGAGACAGCTCATAATGGTTGCCTGGCAATGCCTAGGAGACAGGTAACCAGGGCCCCATGCTGGGGCCTGGTTGGCAAGGGGGCAGATGAGATGGCATGTTTCTGGTTTTGATATATCCTTGTCTCCACATCAGGATCCTTCCTGGGTGGCCTGCCTCTGCCTTTGAGGTTGTGGATGTCTCAGGCCCCTGGTGACCCTGCTGGGGGTGTTGCCCTCAACCCACCATCTGAACCCTGATGACAGGGCACCTCAAGGCACCTTCCTGGATCCATGGGCAAGAAGACTCGATGTTTTGGGGAGCCTTCTCACTCCCATCAATCAAAGTCAGAGACTGGAGCCCTCCCAAGGGCACACAGCTGTCTGCTCTGCTTCCATGGCTGAGCCTCCTTCTGCCAGGTGGGAAAGCCTTGCTGGGCTTCCTGGAACCCCTTCGGGAGGTGTGGTCTTCTCTCCTGACAAGTCATCTGCCCATGCTCCCCTGTGTCCTGATCTCTGCTACACCAGGATCCTGCTGCCCTACCAGCCAAGGTTCAGGCTGCCAAGGGATGGCGTAGGTAGGGTGAGGGTCTTTGGCAGGTGGCCTTGACCTGGGACACTGTTGTGGACAGGTTCCCACAGAGTTAGCACACCCAAGTTCTGCAAGGCAGCTCTCGTGGTCATGCAGATGGAGTGAGTTCAGTCCAAGGCAGCTGGATCCTGCCTGGGTGCACCGAATCAAGACCCAGCTCCTGGTCCCCTCGTCCCCTGGTCCTGGAGTCCACCTGTTGAGTCTGAGGTGCCCCCCATGTGGTCCATATTGCCATGGGGTTCTCCTACGATTCCCTCTGGGATCTCATCAGAGAGAACTTCAGGGAATCCCTGGCACCCAGAATGGCTTGGAGTGTCACATGGCATTGCATTTGATGAGCCCCCCACCTTCCCACCCCTTATTCCGCTCCCCACTGTGGTCTGCTACACTCAGGTCCTAGGCTCACCACGTTTCCGGACCAATCCCCCTTGGGCGGAAGCCCCTCACCCTCCTGCAGACCTCCCCACGTGGTTAGGATCCCCAGGTACAGGGTTTGTGCCCCATGCTGACCAGTCCCTGCCCAGATCATTGGTGGCCATTTTGAAGTCCAGTGGGCGGCTGAATCAGCGTAGGGCTCTTCTTTTTTTCTTGAAAAGTTTTTCGCTCAGGTATAGGTCTTGGGATTGGAGCCAGGCTCCACTCCCTAGGTAGTCGGCTTTCTGGGCATACTACTGCCATCAAGCAGAATGGTTATGCTGATCCACCACAGGTCCCTGTTCTGCTCCTGGACATGGAGGCAAGCAGGCTAAGCACCCCAGGGTCTTGGCTGCAGCAGGACTACTGGGTCTCCCTCCAGCAGACTTGGCACCCCAGAGAGCCGTGGGAAGAAACTGGGCCTTGGAGACCCGTGACCTGGGAGGCCACAGCCTGCCCCAGAGTAGCAGGGAACCACAGGGCTTAGCCTGCTCCAGGAAGGAAGCTCCTCCTCCCGTACTGTGGCAGCCACGTCTGCTCCCATGAGTGGATCTTCCTGCCAGGGACCTGGGTCAGGGGATGTGTGTGGGTTGAGGCTGTGGAATTAATGTAGCCTGCCAGTGGGCAGGAGCCCACTGTGGAGGACGCCATATCTTTTGGTTTAGGCTCGCCAGCAGCACCCACAACTCACACATTGCTCTCGCTCCCTCTTCCATAACAACACCTCAGAATCTTTTCAGGGCTGTTCGCAGGCTATCAAGCCCAATATCCAATGTCACCAAAGACCTCCATCCATTTCACTCCATCCCTGTCTTCCTCATTCCCCCTCTCCTCTCTCATCTCCGTCTGCATCACATTCTCTCTGCCTTCCTAATTTTTTCTTTGCATTTCATTTCCCCCCCCTTTATTTTTATATATTTACTTGTTTGCTTTTTGGTTTTTTTTGTCCTTTGGACATTGAGGATTCTGTTTGAGTAGGACTGAAGGAAAGTTGAAGGACAAGGCCCTGTCAGGAAATGTATCTATCCAACAGCCACATGCCCAGAGTCTTAGAAGCAGACTGGGAGGCAACAGCAAGGACAGAGGCCACCTGGTTGTGTGTAGTTGGTGGGCCCAAGGCAGAGCTAGTGTGTGGCTCAGGGTAAGTCTTAGTAGAAGCAGCCAGAGTGGGGTGTGGACTGAAGGGCGCCCCTGCTCCCCTAACACAACCCCCTCCCTGCGATGCCCTACACCTATGCGGCAGCCACTTGCGGGTTCAATGGCGAGTCAGCTTGCCTAACCGCCAGGGAGAACTAACACCCAGGTCGAAGGGTGACAAGCCCCTTGTCCTTCTTCCCTGTCCAGGGATCTCGGGTGGAAGAACGTTTAGTTAGAGAGCTCTAATGTGAACAGACTGTATTCTGTGAACAGAAGGTTCCAAGGAGACCTTGTCTGTTTGGATTAGGTGTGTTGTGAGTGTGTGTGTGTGTATTTGTGTGTGTTTGTGTCGTCCTGGAGTTTGCCGTGCTTGTGGGTGTTTGTGTTTATACCTGATGAGTCCACTGGAGAGGAAGGTAGGCCCCAGGGAGCATAGAGCAGCGCCATAGATTCCAGGTGTGTGGCATGTCATGGTGGTCAGCTCGGAGCAGTGGGGAAGTAACAGGTGAGTTTGAAGGGGAGGACCCTCGGGGCCCTATACCTCATCAGCCGCTCAGGTTGGTGAGATAGGGAACTGATCCAGGCTGGATGGCTGTGAGATCCTGTGAGTGGCCTGGCCTGAAGATCAGACCGTGGCATGGCAATGGTATGGGAAGTGGCAAGACCCATCCTCGGGTGGCAGGCCTGTCACCTCTGAGAACTTGGAACAGGCCTGGCACCAGGTAGCTAGCTAGCTTGCTCCCTTTCCAGCATCAGGGAGACTGCCTAGGTGAGGCGTGGCAGAGAGGGAGAGTAGGAAAGCAAGGACTGGGCCTATTCCTGGGGGCAGCTAAAGAGGTCTGTTTCTAGAGGGCATCCTGGAAGTTCTCAGGCCTGTGGAGGCAGGCGTCGGTACTCTCTCTCAGCTCCTAGAAGGAAGAAGAGGTTCCTGTTGGGTCGTGGTGTGCCTTCCCCAAGGGAACAGGGTATATGGTCTGGCATCAGACAGGCCTGTCTGCCCTGGATAGTCTCTGGCTAGCACTGTATATAGGAGAGTTGTAGGTTGAGGGGAAAGGAGATAAAGGAAGAGGAGAGAGAGAGAGAGAGAGAGATCTTAGTATAGGGAAGTGAGAAGGAGAGGAGAGAGAGAGAGACACAGAGAGACACAGAGACAGATGTGTGGTGTGTGTGTGGGTGTACAATCCCTGCTTGTGAGGCTGGGGATGTATTTGACTTTGTTGTTGATTTTGCATGTAGCCTGGTGTCAAGCTCATTTGTTCACATGAGTGCTCTGTGGACTCTGGTCCTTGGGCCTTGGCATGGCCCCTGGAGAGAAAAGATGAAGGCACCTTTAGAGAGCTTCCAGCGAGGAGGTCACTGAGGAGTGCCACCCTGGTGGCACCAGTGAGAAGTGTGTTGTGCCTTGTATGTAGGTGCCCTTGGACCCTTTGACTGTCTTCAGAGAGCTCACAGTTGCATGTGTGCCTTGACCGACCACAGGCATGTGAAAGACACATATGTGCCTGAGAGTGACTTGGGTGTTTGTAGACAGGAAGGGAACTCAGGATCCTGAGTGGTGCCTGCTGGTTAGGGTGGGTGGGGGCTGAGGGGATGGGGCTATGTGGGGGGTTAATGAGGCTGTGACAGACTCAGAGAGACTCATAATGGTTGCCTGGCAATGCCTAGGAGACAGGT
>JAMJFZ010001644.1:45000-91350 GCA_026225945.1 Cricetomys ansorgei | reverse complement strand
TATCAAACCCCAAGGCCTATCCCCCATATTCACTTCCTCTCGCAGGGTTCCACCTCCTAAAGGTTCTACAAGCTGACAGAGCTATGAATCAGTGGTAAGAGCTATATTTCTCATTGTTACAGAGGACATTATAACAAGCAAGAGGAAAAAGGCTAGAATGGGGCCTGTGGTGCTGGATTAGAATTAGGATGGACACACGAATAATTGGTGGTGTGTGTGTGTGTTTTGCGCAGTGTGCTGAGGGATGCTAGAAGCAGTGATTTCCTGTAGCACCACCATCCCCAGGTACAGGATCTACTTGCTGAACCCCATTCTACAGTACCTGGAACCGTTGCTCCTTTGAGAACCTGCTGACTGCAGCTGCGACAAATACAGATGAGTCTGATGATCTAGAATCTCCCGCTAGAAAGGACACGCTCAGAAAAATAAAGAGATGATGTATCTGAGGAACATAAGGAGCTGCTGAAATAGCAGAATAGCTGCTTTGTCCAAATCTGGAGCATTTTGAGCAACAACCTGAAGAACACAGAACTAGATTATAACCAGAGTAAATGATCCAGTAAGGAAATAAACAGGAAAGAAGAAAGGCTTCCTTACAGATGGATACTATGGCTTATGTAGGTGATCCTCTTTGCCTGCTCCATCCCCAGCCTAGAACTGCTTTTAAGACCTGCTTACAAAGAGCAAAGTGTGCAGAGAGTGGCAGGATAAAACACTGCTTTAAAGAAACCTGGCAAAGACTTACCTGTACCAGTTCCGTGCCCACAAATCACTTAATGAGCATTTAGAGCACAAATTGTAGGTCATTTCTAAAGAGCTTCATCATGATTTTTAACAATAAAAAATGAAATGGGTTTGCTCTGACTCACCACAATTAAAGGCTTCGGTCCTTGCTCACTGGCTTTGTGTTTCTAGGCTTGTGGTGTAGAAGCCTATGGTAAAGGGAGACGCTCACCTGGTGACAGCCAGGAAAAGGGGATGAGGGAAGGAGGAGGAGGAGGAGAAGAAGAGAAGGATGGAAGCCAGACAAAGCATACCTTTTGAAGGCACACTCCCAGTGGCCTCCTCCAACAAGGCCTGCCTCCTAGTCATCCACCCAGCTATGAATTTCTCAATGGATTAATCCGCTGATCAAGTTAGAGCCTACATTATTCATAATCACCTCGAAAAAGACTTATTAGCAGACCAACATACCTTTAACCCACTATGCTTCAGGGGAAATTGGTGTATGTGGGGGAGGGGGGTGTGTACATGTGGAGGTGGGGGTATGTGTGTCTGTGGTATGTGTTTATGTGTATGCGTGGTATATGTGTGTCTGTGGTGTGCATGGTATATGGGCGTGTGTGTGTGTAGAGTATGGGCATACACATGCCACAGAATGTGTGTGCATGTGTGAGTGTGTGGTGTATGTGTGTGGTGTGTGTGTGTGTGTGTGAGAGAGAGAGAGAGAGTGAGTGTGTGTATGTGTGAGTGTGTGGTGTATGTGTGTGTATGAGAGTGTGTGTATGGTGTGTGTGTGTGAATGTGTGTGTGTGTACGTGTGTGTGGTGTGAATGTGTGTGAGCGTGTGTGTTGTATGTGTATGTGTGGTGTGTTAGTGTGTGTGTATGGTGCGTATGTGTGAGTGAGTGTGTGTGTGCATGTGAATGTGTGTGTGTGAGTGAGTGTGGTGGTGTGAGTAAGTGTGTGTGTGGTGTGTGAGTGTGGTGTGTGAGTGTGTGTGAGTGAGTGTATGTGAGTGAATGTGTGTGAGAGTGTGTGTGTGGAGTGTGGGCATGTACAAACCACAGCATGTGGTGTGGAAGTCACAGGACACCTTCAGGCGTTGATGTCACCTTCCACCATTAAAGACAGGGTCTTCTCCATTGCTGTGTACAGGTACAAACTGTCATGTCTGGCTTTACATGGACTTGGGGCATCTGAACTTCAGTCCTCACACTCTAGCCCTTTACCCACTGAGTCCTCTCCTGCAGCCTGTCAGGGAATGGTTTCAAATGCAAGCAGAGGATAATCTGAACTCTTCACTCTTTGGGCTGATGACACAGTCAGTCTGTGCCACCAGAATTAACAATATTTGATTGGCTTCTCCTATTTCTATCCAAGTGTACAATTTGAAGTTATTGAAGAAGGCAACAAGAGGCCAGACTCTGTTGGGTAGTGATGGACACATGGGTTGAATGGGGACAGGGAAGTCATGGGGAGCGTGTGACTCACTGCAAACACTCTGCATTTTATCAGATGTTAAGTTGTTAAGTGTATCACACTCAGGAGCTGGAAGATGACTCTCAGCCTGAGAATCAGTGCTGAGTGGATTCTAATCTACTCTATACTCTTTAGAAAACAGCTTCCCCTACTCCTTCTCTGCTCTTTGGGGTAATTCTAAGATATGGCCAATCATCTTTCTCCCCAAAAAGAATAATAATCAAATGTTGGAAGAAAGAACAAATTTCAACAACTGAGCTACTTTTTACCCCAGAGAGATACTGCTGTCTCATCTTCAGTATTAAAATTTATGATCGCTCAGCCCTGAGGCAATAGGTTCAGGCTATAAAGACAAGGGACAAATCACTAGTTACATGAGTCGAGGAATATATATATAGTCTCAAAAGTGGAGTTTTGATACGACCAGTGTCATGAGAAATGCTATTATTGCATCCCTGATTCAAAACCTCTTGATTGCTGCTTGCTCTTTCATAGCTGGATTGCCTCCATGTGGAGAAGTCTTGGAAAGAGGTGCCCATTTCTTTACTTAGCTGATTAAAATGATATGCCATCCATGGATATCGTTTGTATGGCTTCAGTTTTCACTGTCCCCAAACTGAACTCGAATCAAAATCAAGATGCCTGGTTGTTTCTCAGCATACACAGAGCAAACTGCTATCAATCGAAGTGACCCTGTGATGGTTCATTTATGGCCTTGACTCATCAGGAAAGCCCCAGGGCTCTCATAAGCACACCCTTGGGTTTGTCTACAAGAGCATTTCCAAAGAGGGTCAACTGAAGAGGGAGACTCGCCCTGATGGTAGGTAGCACTATCCCATAGACGGGAGATTCAGACTAATTAATTTAGGAATGGGGGAGAGGAGGAAGTCAGCCAAATGTCAACATGCCCCTCTATTTCCTGCCCCATGGAGATCTTTGGAAGCAACAAGGCCCGTTCTCAACACCTCCAACAAATCCAATCCCAGCTTCTGTCCCTCAACACCTCCAATAAATCCAATCCCAGCTTCTGTCCCTTCTCTGCCATGATGGACTGTGTTGCCCTTAAACTATGAGCCAGAATAAACTCTTCTTGCTTAAGTTGCTTCTATTGGGTGAGTGTTTTGTCCCAGCATTGAGAAGAGTAACTAATGGAACCTCCACATCACCCCACACACAGAGAGACAGAAAGGACAGTTTCTAAGACTCTCCTATGCATCACACAGACCCCACTAGCTAAGTCATACTCTGAGCATGAGGCCTTATGCTAATCGCTCCTTCACTGTATTGCCTGTGCTGTCCACCAGTACCATGTTTTAACAGCATTTTTCAGTGACTCTTTCAACCCCTGCTTTCTGCTTTCCTTCGGTGTATTTATCTTTGGCTGTTTCTCTAGGCTTCCCTTCCACAGGGTAACTAGCGCCTCTTTTTCTTACAGAAACTGCAACCCTGGATGACATCTCCATCACTCTGCCGGGTCTTCTACCTAAAGCATCAATATCAGCATGCTGGGTGTTCACTCCATATGCTGTTGGGCTAGATGCAGATATAACACAAGAACTTGGAAGAATCCATATGGGACTCTGACTATGGCGTATCAGCAACAAGAGGGAAATGATTGCCAGCCGTAAAATCCAATTTCTATTTCATTATCAGACTCCCTTGCATTCCTCTTTGACAAACTTTGCGCTTGTTCTTGTCCCTGTAGTCACTGTCTACATTCCAGTGGCAGCTTTCGTCTTTCCGTTCTCAGCGACTACTTCCAAGCCATCTAGCCTTCTTTGTCAGCTGGGAAAATACGGCATTACGTTTCCAGTCACGAAAAATCTCCATAAACGTTGCTTTCAAGTTTCCAGTGGGTTTTGATTAGAAGTATTCTCTTCTCCCTCTTCTAGATGTTATAATACAGAGGTGCTAAGAATGGGTGCCGATTTCAACCCATGCAAATGACATGCAAATCACATAGAAATGCACTCACGTGAAGACCTGAATTCAAATGCTGCAGGCGGTCGGCATTGTGAGAGCACATTCATACACAGCCTTTGTTAAGCACAGACTCAACCTTTGAGAAGAATGGTGCAGCTCAAATCACAACCAAGGGCCAGCAAGATGGCTCAGTGGGTAAAGGCGTGTGTGGCCAAGCCTGAAGACTTGAGTTGAGTCTTGCGAAACCCACATGGGAGGAGAGAATTCATTTCCAAAAGTTGTCCTCTGACCTCCACACCCACCATGGCACACAGTAAATAGATAAGTAATAAGAAAAAAAAATTAGTCACGGTTAGACTTGCAAATGTGTGAACTGTCATGAATACCAGGTTCCAGGGCTTGTTTGTTTTTGTAACACCAGTGACTCACTGATCAGAGTAGCCTTTGATTACTAGCCTGAGGCTACTCTGATCACTAGAGGTCCCTCACCCAGCTATGTATGAGTTGTACTATTTGTGCAATCTTGTTTTTCCTAAGGCTAAGTCAGAACTCCCCGTTCTCGTTTTGGTTAGGTTTCTCTTCAAACTACCAAGTCCAACTATTTGCATGTTTCGTGCAGGACAGGATAGAGGACTCTCATGGGCCCTGAGGGGGGGTCTGTGGCTCCTGTGAACCAGGGAGACCCAGTGTCAGTCAAGAGGCACCTGGGCTTCTTGACTAAAGCACCTGGCCAGGCCCCAGTTTGGGAGACCATGGGAGGTCCTTCCTTCTCCAGCCACATGGATAGGGAGAGGGTCAGCCAAACAGAGAGGGTTCCCTAGGGGACAGGAGTCATGGAGGCAGAAACCTACAGCCTTAGGAACAGTGAGGATGGATTAGCAGGAAACCAGGCTCCTCCCAGGTCTGCGGGCTTGCTTCTCCTCAGTGTTACAGGAAACATGGTTTCTGCAAGTCCACACCTGTACTTGGTAGTGCACTCGAGATGACCAGGCTCCCCCAGGGAACCACACTGTCACATCAGCCCTAACTCAGCAGAGAGGAGGGAACAGGAGCTCACACAGTATACTTGGACCAACATCTTCTCAGAGACTCCGGCATCCTTGGCTGGCTCCCACGGAAAACCATCCTTTAAGTTTGTCTAAAACAGGAAAATGTCACATCCCACGAGAACTCCGTGCTTCTCCCCAGCAGAAGAGAAAACTCAATCCCTGCGGCAGAGTTGCCAGGCTCTTCATTCCAATTCTCCAGACACATTACACACGGACGTAGACAGACTGGGGCGCAGCATCACTGTTGCACGCGGGCTTGCCTTTTCCCATGCAGCTGCACGTCTCTTCCAGTGTCTTCCTATTTACTCAGGTTGACACCTCCTGGAGGAAGCCGTCCCTAAACCCCGAGGGTAGGTTAGATACCCTCCTCAGAGCTCCCAAAGCACTTTGTGGGAACCTGCCACAACATCTCCCACAAGTGATATTGACCATCTGGTGTGCTGCCGTCTGGTGTGCTGCCGTCTGGTATGCTGTCCCCTACCAAGCTGTCAGTGTTCCTGATTGGAAGCTTTGACTGTTTAGGAGTCCTCCTGCCCAGCACAATGCCAGCCACAGGGCGTGGTCCCAGGATGTTACCTGTGGAATTAAATCAAACCTATGTCACAGTTTCTAACTCCACTGAAATGCCCGTCTTTTACAATCATCCAGAAAATGTCCTGAGAACGCTTACTGAGTTCAGTTAAAATGTATTCTTTACATGAAGAAGGATTTTTTTTTTTCATTATTTGACATTCAGTATTGCGTTTCAAAGCCATTTGAAAAAGCTTTCATCCCAGCACTAGGGAGGCTGAGTCAGAAGGCACATTCATTTAAGGCTAGCCTGGGCTACATAATAAGACCTTGACGCACACACCATTAAAATAGTACCTGGCCTCAGGTTTCTACAGAGAAAATGCCTTTGCCAAGTGATCAGACAGTCTTGCTCATCTAGGCCAGGAGAACTTGTTCACATCAGGTTCTCCTAGCTGGGCCTCAGGGTAGCAAAGTCACATCACAGCTGTGAAGTAGGCCAGTGCGCTGCCATCAGCAGAGCAGGAAGCTTATCCTGGCAGAGGACATGGCTGCTTCGCCAGCGGGATCCATTCAATCAGACTGGTGTCACTCTGTCTCTGAGTAACGCCCGTTTTCCAGCCCATTGCTATGCGTGCTGCCCCAAATCCCTTTTTACCTGGCCTGATTAACAGCTGTCGCCTCGCCAGCTGTGTTAATTGCCACCACCGCACATTTAGCCCCAGTTGTCGTGGTTCACAGACAGTAGGGGTAGAAAGGGGGAAAGAAGAAAGAAAAAAAAAACCAACCAACTTTGAAGTGTCCAAATAACTGAGTTTGAAGAAAAAGGAGAAAATGGAGGGGGCGTTGCTTAGAGTAAATTTTCACACTTAGCAGAAAGTATATTTCATGAATGTGACAAACAGGCCTCCAAGATGGCTCGGTTTCCTAGGAGATGAGGACTGAACTTTTGTGGATGTTTGTCCACATAGACACCACCATGGCAAGCCATCGTCAGAGACTATAACTTTGACCTTCCCGCTCCCGGATCGCTTAGAAAGTCCCTCTAACAGAAAGTGGTGTTCAGATATGAGCGCTAACGTTGTCTGCCTCTGACTTCCCTCCCTAAACACCAGAGGCTGCGTTCCTGACTCTCATTCTCCTGTTAAACATGAGGTAGCCTTGTTCGTAGAACTCGCCAGAATTTTTAACATCAATTGTCACTGAGCTTGAGAGGTATTTCTAAGTGATGGAAGTAAAAAGTGATCCTGCTTCAGTTACAAATCTCATTATTTAAGGAAATTATTCACTGGGGAGAAATAGATCACGAGGTGATTCAGCGGGACAGCACCTGCCTCGCATGAATAAAGACCCTGGGTTCAATCTCCAGCACAGCACAAAAAAATTATGTAACATTTCTGATGACAATAATAATAATAATAATAATAATAATAATAATAATAATAAAATAATAAAGAACTTCTATATGAAGGAACATTTGAGAGACTCACAAACCAGAGGAAACTAGTGAGATCAGGGATCCAAATTCAACAGAGATCTTGGGACAGAGAAGGACGTTAGCGGGAAACTGGTGAGATTCCAATAAAGTCTGGGGTTTAGTCAATAATTACCAGTGTTGGTTTCTTAGAACGGGAAAAGGTTATGTAAGACATTTGTAACATCAGGGAAAGAGGTAACATAGACCTCTCTCAGACTATTGCAGTGTCTCTGTAAATCTGAAATTATTACAAGAGAAAACATTTGTGTCCATTTTGAAATGCATAAGAACCTTGAAATTCAGAGGAAAACGCTTCCCCTAAGGGTCTCGAGTGCATTCGCCTTTTTAACCACACATACCCATAGCTCACTGTCTGTTCAGAATGCTCAGAGCTGGGAACAGCAAGATGGCTCAGCATGAGCAGGTCTGGCAACTAAGTTTGGTCCCCAGCACCCACATAGAGATGGAAGAAGAAAGCACGAAGTTGTCCTCTACCATCTGCAACATGCACTGTAGCATGTGCAGCACCACCTCGCCCCCCATACACACATCATGCATACTACAGTAGTAATTTTTAAATGATTATTAAAAACAAACAAAAGATGCTCGGAGCCCATCCTGCGCTGGAGGTCATCCCTTCCATTGTCCCTCTGTGCTGTGTGTTTACTTCCCTGTTTCTCTTGATCACTATTTCCCTTTTGATTCAGAAACAAAACCTCACCTTGCTACCTTTCTGCTGTTGTCATAAACCAACTCTCATCCTTTCAGGAGGGCGACTCTGCATTAATCATAGACTTGAAAATTGTCCAAAGGAAGGAAGCAAGATCGTGAAGGCTCAGGAAACCGTGGGTCACGATGTGCGGCTGGAGGAATCAGGCTCCTTTAGGCAGAGATGACTCAGGGGAGAAAAAGATAGTTATCTTCAAAAGGTTGAACATTGCCCTTGAGCAAGCAGGACTGGCTGGCTTGCTCAGTGCTGCACCGTAAGGCTGAATCCCAAGTCTGGGTGTGCAGCAAGGGACCGAAGACCTCACCTAGGGAAAGGAAGAACTAGGCAAGCCCAGGCACCCCTAAAGATGCCTGAGGGGCCACCAGAGTAGGATCCCAGGTGAGCACACACTGTACTCACTGTTAGTCAAAAGCCTGTACTGATGGCAAACCCCTAGTCCACACCATCCAACAGAAAGTCCTCCTTGAAGGGGTTAACGTACAAGATCTCTGAGCTTTTCCATCTGCAAATGCCCAGACAGTCAAGGTAGACCACCTGAAGTTTCTGCGTGATGGCCATTAAATGCAATGCTTTTTCTAGTTGGGAACTGCAGGCAAGGTGCCCTCTGTAACTGTGACCCCTTTAATGGTCCAGCAGCTTCTCTAGTTGATCCTGCAGGAAAGTTCCTGTGCCTTCCCACCGCTCTTGTCTACAGCAAAAGGCTTGTCAGCTGGCTGCATCCTGACACCCCAGAGGGAGAGCCTGGGGCACGTGCTGATGTTGATTCAGAGAGAGTGATGGGTGACTGAGCCAGGTGGACGCATTCAGTCAGCAGCCACAGCCCTTGCAACTCACTGAAATGTGTTTAGAAGATTCCAGAAGGAAACCATCTTGCCTGAGTATCCCTAGCTTCAAGCACTTCCTCTCCTCTGGATTTAGGTTGGGGTCGTGTTCCATACCAGTGCCACAATGTGGTCCCCACTGGCTACATGACCTGACTTTTGAGCAGTCACTCTACCTACACCTTATGTTATCCAGGGAGACTCACAAGCATTTCTGAGGACTCTTAGATAATGTTGTCTATTATAAATGAAGCTGAATCCATATTCCAATAACATCTTAAGCTCAAAAATGAGCCAAGGATCATTTAAATGCTTCTGAAGGGGGAAAGAGAAATAATGAGGGCATGAGATTTAAGTAGGGAGGGGCCTAGGAAGGTAAAGAAGAAGAGGGATGACTGCCACTAAGGAAGCGTGAAATGGCTGAATGGAAGCTTACTGTTGTATACACTTCTACGGATGTGTGTGCGTCTAAAGCTGCATGAATGACCCTGCGTGAGAGATGATGTTCCTCCCAGAAGCTGTAGGCTGCAGAACATAAATCTCAGGGCCCCAGGGACAGGTGCAGGGGGTCTGAGAGATCCTCAAAACAATGCATGCTATTTGCCTTTGCTCTTGGTTTCCCACCAGAACCTGATGGTAAGATCTTACTGCTGAAGAACTTCATACTTTGATCGTTAGACTTACAGAAACTAAGCTACTACTGACCTGGAAGCTTCCTCCCTGCTGGCTAGCCTTCACAGTACCAGAAGATACTATACAGGCTACTAGGGGAGAAAAGTCATCAATAATCTTATCCAGCTACAAACCTTTGAGCTATGATGACTGCTCTGGGATGATATATCATGTTATGGGGATAACCAAGTAATTTCTGATTGGATTTAATTCCCACAGGAGAAAACTAATTTTTTGTACTGTAAATTTTGCCAAGAAGTCATGGCAGGGAAGCTCATAGGCCTTAAGGGTGAACCCACTTCTATGATTTTGCCAGATGGACATTGTATCATGAGCTTTAAGCTCTCCTTTAAGAAGTCTTCTGTTACTAGAGGTTTCATTTTTATCCTTGACATCCCCTGAGAAGCAATTCTTGATTCTCAGTTTTAACATCTGCAGAATGGTTCTGTAGAATTAATTCACCCAGGGGTCCACTCTTGGGGTGCTGGTGGGTTGCCATGGTCAACTTCAACAGAGAGGAAACAGACTCTGTGATCACAGCTTCTGCAGCAGAAAAAGGGCTGGTGACAGTGGCTGTTTGCACAGGTGGAGGAAGAGAGGCATTGGCCTATGAAGGCTCACAATGATGGTGTCAGAGAAAGTGACATTGGTTGCCAAGAGGTACAGACACAGTAGGAAAATGTAACTGATGTCTGCATTTCAAGTGAGTGATAAAAGATTTGACAGTTCTTCCCAGACTGCTCAAGTACCATGTACAAGCTGTTGATGGAGAAGACAAGGAAAAGACATAAATGAAGCACCAGGGTTACACGTAATAATAGCATTACAAAGAAATGCATCTGCTCATAGAAACATGGGTAAGTTTATTAAGCCAGGCCTTCGATATGGCAAGTGTTTTATCAATGAGGCCACAGCGGGAGGAGAGGGAAGAGGAAGATCTGAACCAGAAAGGTGAGTTATAAATAAAGACGCAGAAGCAGAAAGACTAAAGCTGACTTTCTGTGGATTAGATGCAGGAGCTCAGAATGAAAAGCAGGGCTAAAGGGTACGGTGCATGCTAAGAAAATTCTGCCTTGCTTGGAGGCACAGAAAAAGGGGGAGGTGGTCCGTTGTCCCGAGCAGAAGTCTCCAGGAGCACTGAGGAGACTGCAAGCACCAGCAGCACAGAAAGGAAACTCTTTACAAAAGTTCAAGTTCCCGGTGTGAGTGGTTCAATGGGCATGGAGCAGGGAAACTGGAAATGGCCCACTGTGGTCAGTGTAACACCAGCGTCTGAGGTCCAGGCTTCTTAAAAGTCGTGATGGTAGCATTAAGAATGGATACATTGCTACAGCATATCAGGTTCCATACCATGTTCCCTCATCTCTCATACCTGGGCTACAACCGTCTCCCTGGAGTGTCATGACCGACCAGTTCCTTCTCCCCATCAGCCATTCCCCAGCCTCCCTTTCCTACCCCGCTCAAGGACTTTGTGCCGGTCCTGGTTCAGTTCCTCGGGTTCCAGGCAGACAGTGGAGAGGAAGGTCATGTGACTACTAACCATCATCTCACTTCATCACCTTCTGTATGGGCTACCATGCCTGCCAGCCATGTTCTAGTCTCCAGCACAGATGAGCCCTGGTTGAACACTGGCCCTGGTGTGTCCTCGTCTTGTCTGTTCTGTCCTTCTGCAGCCTTTCAGTGGCCCTCACATCCCTCCAAATGCCCCACTATGATCTTAAGTAGGCTCATGTTAAAATTTTTTTCTCTGACATGGAATGTTGGAGGAGGGCCAGTCTGGAAGAAGTATGTCCCTAAGGGCTTTTAAAGGTTATGGACTGAGGACTGGAGAGACGGCTCAGTAGTTAAGATCTTGTTCTGCTGTTGGAGAAGATCCAAGTCCAATTCAGTTCCCAGCACCCACATCAGGCTGTTCACATCTGCCTAGAACCCCAGTTCTAGGGGATCTGACACCACTGGCTTCTATGGGCATCTGCACATGCAACACACACACACACACACACACACACATGCACGTACAATACACATAACTATGAATAAAAATTAATTAAGGTTGCAGACTGCCTTTTGGCCTACACCGCCCTGTTAACAGTTTTGTCTTCCGTGCACTAAGCCACTTTGCTACTCCTTCCTCGCTGCGATGGACTACAGTTCCCTGAAACCATGGGCAAAGCAAAGCTTCCCCTCCTTATGTCATCTGTGCCAGGTACTTTGTCACAGCAACACAAATATAACGAAGAGACCCACCTCCTCGGGGGACAGCTTGTTGAGGGTTGCCTCAATTCCAGCGCTCAGATGACATGCACGACCTAGATATAAGCTCCCAGTTTGGGCTCCCTAGTCTCCTCACTGCTGAAAACTAATAACCCTAAAGTTGCTCCTACTTCCCAAGAGGCTCTCTTCTAGCTGGTATGATCATGGCTCTGTAAATCACCCCCACCAAGATGGTGGAAGACAGAACTCTGCCTACTGCAGAAGTTCCCACCCCCACCAAGTCCCTGGCTGTGACTTCCTATCCATCCTCCAGGGAGCTAGCAGGATGCCAGCCTGACCGCCCAGAGTCACCCGCTATCCTTGATACAGACTGACAGAAACGATGAAGGCCGAGACTTCACCAGCACCGCAGAGCAAGATAAATCCTGCTGATAAGTGAAGGTAGAAACTCTTCAATGGCAGCGGTCTGTTAATGACCTTGGGAACAGGAGATAAGAGGAATCAAAGCTACAGATAACCCCTTAGTTTAATTATTTTATTTTTAAAAAGACTTTGCACAAATCTGCCACTCCAAGCTTGCAAGACACAAAGCAGGCCGGCAAAGGGTTTTCAGGAAGAAAATAAAATTCAAAGAATGGGAAAGACACGATAGATTCCTGGCAAATGCTAAGGGTGGCCCAAGGTGGTTATTAGCCACAATTCTGTACATCCTCGCTCCCATTAGTGGTAAGGCTCAACTGACATCCCATCACTCCCTAGACAGTCTGTTCTTTAGCCACTTAACAGTCACAATAAATTTTTCTGCAGTCCCATTTAAAACATTATCCCCTGGGGGATATTCTAGTTTACTTCGAGCGCACGATAACAAATATATCCCAGCCCAGGAGCTGAAACGGCAGACAGAAGAGTCTGCCCAGCCTGAGTGACTCCCTACACAATGGTGAGGTGGGGTGGGGTGGGGAGCCAGGCCTCTCCGGCTCTAACTCAGCCCCCTTGCCCATTGAGATGAGCACAGAGAGTCCCAAGGCCCAGATTCTCACACTCGCTCATAGTGTGAATCTATGCCAGTCCGGCTCCCTTAAATCTCAGAGCACACTAATGTAAGTGATGTTCTCTTTCTGCTCTCCACATGCTTCTAGAATAGCCTGAGTAGACAGAAGATGTGGCTTCTCCACCTCCTCTGTGAAGGAAGGGGTGTATTCACCTGTGAGCAGCATGGCTGGCTGTGGCTGCCAGTTCTCAGCTGAACCACTAAGGCCACACCTTTCCCACACCCTCCACAGCCAGGGGTAGTGAAGCGGGAGCAGAAGGTGAATGTATTTCTTTGCTCCAAGGGTGACAGAGTCCCGTCTGTCTGGAGCAGCTTCCTGTCTCCTTGACCCATGATACTACCCATCATGGAAGAATGATGAGATGACTAGACATCTTTTCAGTCTTTTACATATAATACCCAGGATTCTGGAACCCCTTTGGCCCTCAAAGTTTCACCAGGAGTCCAGGTCTGATGTTAAAACAAGGAGTCTTGATTCTGCAGAGTAAACCAGCATGCTGGGGTCAGGCACCAGGTAGCATGGCCGACCCTGAACAAAGGCTTGTTGGCCTTTTTATAGACAGTAAGAGGGGGTTTTAACACAGGTGAGGTAGCCTGGTTTCTAATTGGGGGACAGAAATGCAGTTTACAAATGTTTAGTTTTGATTGGCTTAAGGGGGTAACTGTCCACATTCTTAAGCTATATCTGGTTAGCCATCAAAGTCAAGACATTTGGTTTATGGCCCCCTAGGCCATCGGGCCAGATAAGGTAGGGGGCCATTCCTGCTCTGCTTCTTCTCTCAGATTGGTTGCCCTCATAGTGGGGATCCTTTTTTAAGTTATCTAAGCCCCATTTATCTGGCAGGTATATCCTGGCTCCTGTTAGTCTACCATTTGGTTCAGGGAAGGGACTTTTGCAGTTTTTCCAGGAACCAGGGTGGCGGTGGGTCCCTTTTGAGTCCTAAGGGCCCATGGCTCTTCCATGGTGGAAGCCCTTTCCCTCAGAAAGACTCATCCGGGTCTAACACTACCCATTTTCCCCACAGCTGTACACAGTCCTCAGACAATGAGCTGAGATCCAGGGAGTCACCAAGGAACTGGCCATGAGAACCCTGGGAAGCAATGGTCTGCTCCTATCCTATGGTTCAGTGAAAACTTGTTGGCTTTGCTTAAAGAGGTAGGAAGGCGTTGCTGGTGCCCATTCACGGGACCCTTGCGGGAGGGGGTGAGCTGGCGCAGAACCAACAACACAGGCTCTTGGGAGTCCTGTAAGTGGCAAAAGCAGACTCGTTTATTTCAGGAAGGGGAAGCCCTTTTATACCCTCTGCCCAGCCCAGCATCCCCTTGGTTCCCAGACTGCAGGCTGGTGCTATGGCTCTTCTCGTCTTTGGGCGTGTCAGGGCAGGTCTCAGGCCTTGTTCCAGTGGCAGGCCTTGTTCTTCCTACAGGGCAGAGCTGGATATATATGTCAAGATAGAGCATATGTTAGCACATGCAAGGCCCTAGGTTTCATCCGTAACCCAGCAACACATATGCATAACACACATACAGACTAGAGAGGGGATAAGTTTAAAAATTAAGAACTTGGTGCACTGGAAGGATGCAAAATATTTGGGTTCCAGGCAAGTCTGGCAATACGTGGGGAGGATGACCTTAGCCTCCTATATGTGGTTGAGAATACCAATTAAAGTAATGGGGAGACAAACAATCCTTGGCTACTCTTGCTGCAGGCTGCCTCCCAAGAGTGTGGGAAGGTAAGCCTCTGCCCAAGCACCTGGAAGTAAATGGCCCTGACCACGGCATCTGCAGGCAGGCCACCCACAGCACGCAGTTTCTTTTCATTGCCAATTACAACTGTCATCTCCACCTGCATCTTAATCTCTGGAATTCATTTTGTAGGCTCTGCCACCTCTTGGGATAATGGTTCTGTAAGCTTCCTTCCTACGAGAGTCCTTCCAGAATTTGAAAAACAAATGTGTGTCCACTTGATCCCCTGCACTTGCCAGTTCAGACTCTATGATCCCATCCATGCTTTGGCTTCAGCTTTGCGCCCCAAGGCATCCTTCCCCTGATGGCAAACCAGCGTGGTACCCTAAACCATCATGCCCCACTCAGTCACTGCTAACGTCCAGTGACATAGAATTTAACCAAGTTGCTTATGTATAAATACAGGGCAGGTTTTAATGGGCTTTAAAGACAAAGAGTGGGTTTAATTTGGTACTAAATGCAGAACCCACTGAAATACTTTTAAAGAAATGCATGATGTTCTGACTGAAGGTTGAAGCTATTACACCTGATTTCTGTTAAACACTCTAAACTAACTTTTCTCCTGTGCGAATAAACGTCACATTTACAGTAGAGAGATGCAGGAAAATGCTTGCATGCGTCAATGTACCATGCCAGCCCCTGATTAAAACCCTTCAGGGATGCTGTAGGGTGCCCTCAGGGTAGAGTTGATAGCACTCGGACTGACATGTGGCCTTAATCAGATCTCTGCTTCTCTACAAAGCATCAGCTATGACGGTGGTTCTCAACCTTCCTAATGCTGTGACCCTTTAATACAGTTCCTCATGTTGTGGTGACCCCCCAACCATAAAATTATTTTTGTTGCTACTTCATAGCTGTAATTTTGATACTGTTATATATAGTAATGTAACTATCTGGTATGCAGATGGTCTTAGGTCACCCCTGTGAAAAGGTCATTCCACCCCTAAAGGGGTCCCGACCCACAGGTTGAGAACTACTGAGTTATATGACTCCACCCAAGCGTGGCATGCTATGTCTCCCTGCTGCATGCGTTTGCCAACCCTACCCTCCACAGCTGTGGGCTCATCTGTCCACTCACTCCTGAAAGTCCCCCAGTGTGTCTCTTCCTTTGACTTCTAACTATTCATGAGGACTGGTATGTATGACTTTTTTTGTAGGAGATCCTCCAACCATCTTCCAAAAAATAATATTTGCACACAAATTATCGAACCAAACTTATTTCATCTTGCAATGGCCATAACAGTTCACTGAATCCCATCTCACCCAAAGACACTCTATCTAAGGGATGATAGGAACACAGCGATCCCTCTTCTCCTATGTCTTGAAGCATCTTCCTGTTGTGTTATCCTGGAGACTGTCATTCTTCACTGTCACAGCTGTGCCAGGTGTAGAAGTGACATTTTAATGGAAGAATGATGGCCGAGCCTGGGAAAATGATGACACAGGGAAGAACACACCTTGCATTTTCTGAGTGAGTGTGTGTGTGTGTGAGAGAGAGAGAGAGAGAGAGAGAGTTTGTATATGTGCACACCCTGTTTGTGCATGTGTAAAGGCCAGAGGACACCTCAGGTATCTTTCCTCAATGTCATCTGCCTAGTTTCTTTTGAGACAGAGTCTCACTGGCCTGGAATTCACCAGATAGGCTGAGTACACTGGCCAGAGAGCAGCAGGGATCTACCATCTCCTCTCCAGTGCCAAGATCAAATCTAGGTCCTGGTAAAAGCTTTAGCGACTGAGCAACCTCCCCGGCCCACCCTCCTGCTTTCAAATTGTCCAAAGAATGACATCATCTCTCACGGAAGTGTGAAAGAAGACAGACAGGAGATACTATCTTTGTGGTCTACTTTTAGCCTTCACAGAACATAATTAACGATTCAGAATTTTTCATTTCCTACCTTTAAAGGCAAAGAAAAGAAAATGGACAGAGAAAGACTTTTCAAATTATTAGATGAACCAGAAGATAAGAGGAACAGCACTCTCGATCCTAATAATGGGGGTAAAATGTACTTTTTAAGTAAAGTCTCAGACTATGAGTCCTCAGATGATTCTACCCTGAGTGAATTTTCTCAAACAAAAGAATTAGCGCATGAATAATACATATTTGTGGAGTATGTGGGAGAGTATAGCATGTCTTACCCTGCTAGACAACAGGAAGGACTCCATCATGCTGTCATTTGGAACAAGAACCTGGACCACCTCATCTTGCTGAAAGTCCACGTGACCAGGTCGTTTTGCTTCAGAAATGTGCTTTCTGCACTTGCAAGTTCACTTGATGCAGAGGCCCGAATGCTTGAATTCCTACCAGCGCTTCTCATGGAGTTGTGCTCGATGCCCTCTGTTCCTGCTTCTATACAATAGTCATAGAATGACTTTGAAATATGAAAATGAGTAAATTATCCAGTGGACTCTGATGATAGAACAGCAGTGCTCTAAGGACTGAAGTCCTGGTGGAGTGCCTTCTACCTTCTGGAACTTTCTGATGCTGTTCCAGTCCTTTTGCTGTTCCAAGAACCTCCCCCAAAACAAAGCCTTAGGGTGAGTGATATTCTTACTCCCTCTCCCTCTCCTGATGTGTGTGTGTGTGTGTGTGTGTGTGTGTGTGTGTGTGTGTGTGTTACACATGCAGAGGCCATAGGAGGACCTTGGGTTTCCTGCTCTATTTTCTCTACCTTACTCCCCTGAGACAGGATCTCAGACTGACAGCTCCTGGCCTATCTCTGTCCTACTCTAGCACTAGGGTCAAAGGTCCGTGTGGAACCATGTCCATGACATGGGTTCTGGGGATTTGAACTCAAGTCCTCATGCTTGTATAGTAAGTGCTCTTACCCAGTGAGCCATCTTCCCAGCTCTTATCATCTTGGTTTCTTATCTAAGCCAAATGGTAAGGCCCTCTAGGGCAAAGATAGGGACTCAACAAACAAACATAGTCCTAGCACTATGGCTAGGACTGTGACCATCCATGGAGACACAGTGGTGGGAAAATAAACATTATCTCACCCTCGGACCTCTTTCCAATTAAAAAAAAAAAGAAAACTCAGCCCTTCAGTGTGGCGGACCTGCTTCTGCTCTCCGCCATCCCCACTTCTGCAAGATCTTGGGATCTGAGCTGTGTTCTCTTCTTTGCCCAGTGGAGGCCCAGCTTGATTTTTTTGAAGGATGTATGCTAGTTTGCATAGCAAGATACTATAGAGTCCCAGTGAAACATCAGACCTTTGTTCTCACAGTTCCAGGGTCTGGAAGTCCAAGACAAAGGCGTGAGCAGAGCTCAGCATCCCTCTTCCAAGCCTGCAGACACTCTCAAGCCTCTTCTCCTCAGGGCCTCTCCTCTGTGTGTCCTTTCATCGTCGCACCAGTTGCATTGTGTGCACTGGCACACACCTACATGACCTCTTTACGCCTCAGTCATTTAAAATGGACTGCCTCCCCTTACAGCTGAGTCAGAGGCTAAGACTTCAGCGTGCACGGAGCGGGAGAGGGTACAGTACAGCGCTACAAAGATTTAGAGCATACATATAATGTACTTAGTGAGCCACAGATGCTCAACTTAAAGCATCTAATCATTGCTTGTGTTGATGTCCAAGTCAACATCATTTTTGCAAAATTCTTGGATCAAAGGGGAAGAACAGAACGCATCCAACCGCCACGCTTGTGAAATCTTCTCCTGTTCTCCAAGCTGACGGAGTCCACTTCTTCACATCAGCCTTTCCTCCTTGCCCCTCTCTCACAAATGAGATCATAAAGTTCTGAAACCATGGGAAACTTGTCTTTCATTCATTGGCTAGATTAGAAAATCCATCGTTACTGGCACACAGTGCTTGGCCACTGTATCCTTGAATTCCTCATGAGGTGGCCGACATATAATAGGTGCTTAGGCGTGTCTGGTGATGAACTCTGTCAGAAGAACAGATTGTTTTCACACCCAGCCTCGCAGGGAATAGGCGAGAAATTGCCAGATGTGGGGTCTGGCGAGTTGGATTCAAGTAAGAACTGAGCTGCTTGCCTGCCTGTGGCTGTGAGCAGGTTACCCATACTGGAACCCCTTTCTCCATGCTGATAGTAAAATAACAGCACCTATTTAGCATAATTGTTTTGAAGCCTCCATCTGTGAAATCCACTATTCCAGCACAGAGTAGGAGATCGGTTTTAGCCAAACGTGTAAAGTTTATCCAACTATAAATAACATCGTGTATGTTTCTACTGGATCCAAACGAATAGCAGATGAAAATTTGAAATGGAACTATGAGCTATCCATAAAGGGGTGATACGAGAAAGGATTAGGTTAGACACTGTGTCCTTGTTTTGGTATCCTGGGATACTAAATCCCCCAGATTTTCCTAGCATCCACAGAGCACACACACATAGACTGGCACGCATAAGCACACACAGGCAGAAATATTGATTCTGTGAGGCCCTTTTTCTGACCGATCCTTCACCACGGCCATTGGAATAATGGGGGTGAGGGACGAATAGATTCATGTTGAACCATTCAGGTTCTCTCCTAGTTGCTCTCTGATCTGGGGCACTAGAGACCATGGTAATTCTAGGATATCTTGTGCCAGAAAGCACAACATTCCATCAAAAACCGATAGGGTCAGTCTGAGACATGAGAATGATTGTCAAATTTGGGCCAGTTTGAACATCAAAAAATAATATTGTGCTAAGTATGAATGAACCGTTGAGGATCCAGGGGTGGGTTCGCTGCTAGAAATCAAGCCTAGGGCCACATGTATTTCACTATATCCCTCGACCATTGTTGTAAGAGCTGTACATCAGTGCCCAGAAAGGTGTGGAGATCATAGCTTGCCTTGCGTGCACATAATCTTGGACTAGAACCATAGCACTGCATCAAATAAATTAAAATGAACAAACAAATAGATGTACTTTACAGAGAGAGAAAAAGGAAATAAGAAAGAATAGAAAAGAAACCAGTAAGAAGCACAGAAAAAAAATCAGAAAAAGCATCACTTTGCAACTCCCAAGGAAACCTGATTCAGGTAAAGATCCTTTTTAAAAAATGCTGGATAAAATGTTACATAATGAGACATGGCTTAGCAGTTAAGACCACATACTGCTTCTGAGAAGAATCTGTTCAGTTCCCAGGACCCATGTCAGGTGGGTCACAACTTCCTGTAACTTCAACTCCAAAGGATTTGAAGCCCTTCTGGAAAAAAAGCACTTTGGGGTGGGGATTGTTTGTTTTGGTTTGGCTTTTTTGTGGGAGGGTTTATTGCTGTTGTTGTTGTCCATTTGTTTGTTTTCCAAGACAAATTTCTCTGTTGTAACTCTGGTTGTCTTTGAACTGTCTTTGAACTCACTCTCTAGACCAGGCTGGCCTCGAACTCACGGAGATCCGCCTGCCTCTGCTGGGATTAAAGGTGAGCGCCACCACTGCTCAGCTAAAAGAGCACTTTTAAAGTTATATAGAAACAAAACATGCACAGGATCTCCACGTTACCCCTTCGTGGGTTTCTAGATGATTAGGACGGCATCTAGTTCCATCATGTGATCTGTCAGCTCCTCCCTCTACTCAGGAATCCTGACAGCCGTTGCTCACTGTATAATGATGCAAGAAATACACAGTGCTACTTACATAATTGTTTTGCAAAGAAAACGTTTAATATGAATCCAATCAAAACGAAGAAACACCAGTAAAATCCATAGTGATGAGCACTCAATAGACAACTGAGCAGAAAACATCAAAAGGTCTCTGTCAAGCACAAATTAAGACACGAGGATGTTCTGGCTTTTGATGATTTTAAAAAGTGACCCAGAAATACAGTATATAACAATTGGATCCTGAATATTTTTTAAGTCATAAAAGAAATATTGGGGACCCTTGGGAAGCTTTGCATATATATTGGATTTTAGATGATGTTGAATTGTGATTGATGAGGGTTTGGGGATGGGAAGGACAGTGTATTAATCTTAGTTGGTACCCAACGAGGGAAGTGATAATACGTAATTCAGATTTCAAACGATTCCACGAGCAACGAGGAGAGGGGGAGGGGAAGATGGGAGTGGCTGTGATCAAGTTCCATTGTATGATATGTGTAGGAATTGTCAAAGAATTATTTCTAAAATATTAACAATAATACTGATTATTATTATGCTGTGACCATGGGCTTTAAAGATATATGCCTTTTTTTAAAGTTTAAAATCGACACTACCAAATAGTAATATCAGTAGCCTCCGGGGAAGTCCAAGTAACTCTTTTATTTTCACTTTATGATTTGTGTATAGTTTGAACTTTTCCTCACAATGAGCATGTGTTGGTTGTGTAGTCGGGGACGGGAGGAAATTCTCGTTTGCGAAGAAAATATGTTTCCTGTTCCCTAAGTGATCTCTCCAGCTGAGGACGCTCCTGAAGCAGATGCTCTGTGGTGGCTTCGGCACGAAGGAACATCATATTGCTTGCAAAGACTGGCTACTTTTTTTTTAAGTCCTCACTTCCCCTTAGCATGTCCACTGTCACTGCTTAAATATTACTCTAATCACGTGAAACGAAATTTTGCAAAGAGAGACCACCGCATGCATGCAGGCGCGCTTGCCTCCCACCGGTCCGCATCTGCAAAATCTTCTCCAGCCCTCTTCTGAATCTACGCCTCATTAATTTAAAACCATCTGGCTACTGCTCACATTGGGACGTGTCCTGCTTTATGTTTCTACAAACTGCATTTGACAGGCTCAGAGGGGTCCAGGGTGTCATTGAACGGCTCGCGTCTCGCTTTGTGTGCCCAGCCCTGGGCACAGCCCCTGGTACCAGGAAGCTTTGCTGTATACGTGTCAATGAACAAATAAGAATACATGGAATTACGCTGGTAAGGGAGGCTTGCTTGTGTCTTGATGAAAGTATACACATGCAGGAAGCTATGGAATACAAATCAGTGTTCCCACCCCACCCCTGAGCCCCACGCAGAGCCCTCTAGTGCCTTTTGTCTCCAGGCAGCAGGGAATTCAAGCAGAAAATTCACTATTAATGGTTCCATAAAACATTCAGGTCCCGGATGCAGCCCCATGGAGGCCATGTGACAGCCCAGAATACAGATGTATTTCCTCAGTGGGGAGCCCGCTCTCAGTCAGTACTCTGTGTGTTAGGGCATGAGCCTGGCCTCCCAGAGCCAGGCCTGGGGAACCCTGACCTCTTTAGTGGGCAATAGATATGAAGAGATGGATCCAAGTGACTCTGGGGAAGTTCTTGTCCTGGAGCAGGTACTGGGCTATGTGACATTCAACACAAGTGATTAATCACCTTCCTTCCCTTTGAGAAATAACTCCATTGTCTTAACCAACCATTTGGCTCCGTGTGGATCTTTGGTTCTGTACTTACGCATTTCCACAAGTAAATTCCAAAGATGTCAGCTCGTGTGGGTGAGTAGTAATTGCCCTGGAATGATGTGGCTGTGTGCACATGTCTCCAGGTCCATCTAGAGGCTGCAGTAGCCCACAGGTGGAAGAGACTGCAGAGGACCAAGAAGGTCACAAGAAGACGCTTCATTCATTGACTTTTCACTGATACAGGGGAGGGGAAAGGACTTTGAAACATGTTATTTTATATTACAAAGGACTGAAACTACTTTCTCTCTTCCTCCTCCAGAATTGTATTTTGTATTTTCCTCTTCAGAACCATGAAATAGCTTTGGGAAGATAGTCATCTCGCATAAAGAACACAATTTTGTGAAACAGCACCGCCCCAGCAGTAAGTCAACCACTGTCTGATGTGAAGCAAGGGAAAAGGAGGGGGAAGATTCTTCCCACTGAATCACTGGTGGGTGCTGCAGCCAGTCACGCCTCTGACTGGGGTTAAGGGGAGATTGGACAACAGAAATTTCCTGATCTAGAAATAGGGAATAGGGGGAAAAAAATTTCATGAAACGCTATTTTCAGGAGTTATGGGAAGCTTTCCACGCGGTTGCTTGACTATTTGTTTATTCTGGTGAAACTCTAGAGCTGCAGGCAGCCCCCCAGAGCCAGCCACAAACACAGGAGCACCCCCTTACTCCTGCTCTTTCCAATCAAAGAATATTGTGTGCCCAGATGAATACCCTAAAGTATCGAGCAAAAAATACTGCCATGGTTTCCTCAGGCCCAGGAGCGTGAGTTCCTGAAGCCATTCCTCCAGGCACCTGCTGCCTTATGGACACACACTCTCAGTGGATCTGAATTCACACTGCCTGTCCACTCTTTCTGCCCACCCAGATCTCACTTGCTCTTTAAGACCCCACTCACTTCCTTCCCATCCACTGAGCCTTTCCACAGTCCCTATAAGAGAGGAACCAAGTCCTTTCAGGGCCCAACTCTCTTTGCGGATATTCTAAACATCTTACGCTCTTCTGTTACTTCTAACCCATCTTTTAGTATTTGTGAAGCCATATTCAGAATCCCCAGCACCGCATAAACCAGGTGTGGTGGTGCAGGCTCATGATCCCCCAACTAAAGAAGATGGAAGTCCAAGGCTATCTTTCATTACAAGTTAGGTCCTAGGAGCGAATGGGACACTAGAAGCTCTGACAAACAACAATAAATATGAATTGATTGCATTAGATAATATCTGGAAACAAGGATGAAGGAAGGAACAAGCAGGAAGATGACTTTGTTTGTTTGTTTGTTTGTTTGTTTTAATACCATATGAGGGTGAAGATACTGCTCTAGTAAAGAATCTGGGTTTGATGCCCACATGGCAGGTCACAACTGTCCATAACTCCAGTTCTGGGGATCTGATACCTTCTTCTAGATTCCACAGGTATAAAGCTTACACACAGTGCACATACACATGCTCAGGAAAAATACTCATACCCGTAAAATGAAAGCAATCAGTCTTTTAAAAACTACTATAAACTTAGACGGTGAGAATGACTATGGCACAGAAAACGTGGACAAGGGCTCCCAGGGGTGTGACGTCATTGTGAACATCGACACCGGATGAGAGCTTCCTGAAGGCACCGGGAGATCTGTGAAGAAAGAAGAGACTTGGGATGTCCACGAGCTACCATGTGAAACTTTCTACTTAACAAGGGAACAGGTGGGAGTAGGGCTTGTGTGAACAATGCGGAACGTGTGTCTATTTCTGGAAATATATAAAAACACAAGGACATCAGAGCCATCACCCTGCATTCCGGCCAACTACATTCTGCAGAGTTTTCCAGGGGCCGTGGTCAGGCCCTGGCATGGTCTGATGCCGTCTTACTCTAAACACCACTACTTCCAATGCTTTTATGGTCTCAGCATTCAGGGTTCAGGGTTCAGCGTAGCAGCATGACTGGAGACGGAGCTGAGTGCTACACAGTTCAGGGTCCAGCTCTTAGAGCGACAAGGCCTCTAATATGGAGCCACAAGGTATAAAGCCTGGAGGTATGAGGACCTCCAGGGACACTCTGACATGGCTAACCAGAGGAGCATTGTCATCTTAGAACCAGCAGCCCCCAACTCCTGTGGGTAGCAGTACGGGAGGCTTGGCAGGACAAGCAATAGGAAAATCCCCCTGACCATCGTTCACCCATGTTCCACAGTGAACTTCCATCCCTCTCAGTGATTGTATCCCTACTCTCTGGTGGCCATGGTTTCATTTTCCCGTTATAGGCTGCAATTCCCTCCCCACAAATTCCTATGTTGAAGATCACAGCCCAAGTGCTCAGAATGCCTTTGAAGTCAGGGCCTTTGTGGATGTAGTTAAGGGCAAAGGTAATCTTTAAAATGGACCTTAGCCCATACGGCTGGTGTCCTTGTGAGAAGACTATGACAGAGACAAAAGGCCAACTGTGTGAAGTCTCCGAGAGAAGAAGGTGGCCAATCAACTGAAAGGCTCCAGAGCAAACCAACCTGGCCGCTAGAACAGTAGGATAATAAGTACCTGTGGTCAAAGCCAGGCAGTCAGAAGGACTCTGCTACAGCAACCCAAACAAGCCGCTACCCCCCCCTGACCCTGAGCCCTGGCTGTGTTGAAGGCAGGCTGACGCTTCTCAGCCCACTCAGAACCTGTGATTTGTCTCTAGTATCTTAACATTTTGTTCAGACGTGATAAACATCATGTCATTTCTCTCCTCGCTTGAACCTCTATTTCATTCCATCCTGCACTACAATTAGCGCCTATTGTGGGCCTTCTAACTCTCTAATCATCTGAACCACTATGGCACAGGATGTGTTGATCAGCACTCATTAGCATAATTCTTGTAGCCCAGGTGAGCCTATCCGGGGTTAGGATCCCTTCTGTTCTCAGGCACCGAGCGCAGTACTCAGTCCCGCGGTCAATTCCACGCTTCCATAGGCAATCGCTGGCTCTTTGCATGAAAGTTCCACGCACTTAAAATCTACCTTTTATGTCCTCTTATTCCAATTTAAAATGTCACCAAAAGGGGGGGCGGGAGGTGCAGACAAAGGAGAATTCACCTGATGCTATTGGTGGAGATGTAAATTAGTAAAGCCCTGACAGAAAACAGTTTTGCATTTCCTCCAAAAAATGAAAATAGAACAACCATATGATCAGCTCTCCATTATCGCATGTACATCCCATGAAATAAGAATCAGTCTGTCAAAGTGATAAGGGAATTTCCACATTCCGTGTTCACTATTCACAATAGCTAAAATATGTAATGTATGTAAGTGCTGACGTACCCATAAATACATTTTTAAAGTGGCATATCTCTACAGGAAAGCAAGGGAGTCCTGTTTGTATACAGCAATGCGTATAGGACTGCAAGGCACGATGTCAAGTGAGACAAGCTAAGCACAGAAAGACAAGCACCAAATGTTCACCTTCATCTGAAGGAGCCTTAAGCATCTGATCCCATGTTAGAAGGAGAGAACCAGCTCCTAAAAGTAGTCCTATCATCTCCACATGCACACACACACATACTAATAACACATAATAAATACTTCTTAAAACTGCTAAGTTGAACTAAGCCCACTGTGGTGGTGCATGCCTATAGTCCAGGATACTCGGGAAGCTGATGCAGGAGGATCACTTAAGCCTAAGAGTCGAGACCAGCCTCGGCAGCCCAGCAAGACCCTATCTGAACAACAATAACAAAGTTGAAGTCACAGAAGTAGAAATAGCGATTAATTATCAGAGAGTCAGAGAGTGAGGGGAAGAGGAGGGAACATATGGAAGTGGTTAAGAGATACAAAAAGAAAGTTAGATAAGAGAACTAAGTTCTAGTGTTCTGTAGCACCATTAGCAATGATCTATTGTGTATTTTAAAATATCTAGAGCAGAGGATCGGGGTGTCCATAACAAAGAAACGGTGAGTGTTTGAAGTAGCAAAGATGATAACTTCATCCCACGTCGTAGACAAATCACGACCATGATGCTGTGATGAAGTTGCTAACTACCTTGACTTGGTTATTCCACGTTGTAGACATGAGTCTCTGTCACTCAGAAACCTTAAATATGGACAGTTCTTATGCATCCTGTGTGTGTGTGTGTGTGTGTGTGTGTGTGTGTGTGTGTGTGTGTGTGTGTGTGTATAAACATTTTGGGCTGGAGGTGTGTTTCGGTAGTACAGCATTTCCTTTGCACGTGCAGGCTCCTGGGTTCCATCTTCAGCACTGAATTAATAAACCAACAAACGAGTAGATTTAATGGGGAGAATCTATTCCTTATACATCTCTGACATTCACCTTGCCCTCAGTATTTCAAAAACCCATCCTTATTTTGATACAAAGTTGTGGAGAGATGTATCTATTTTTAATGTCCTCTTTATGTTGCAACTTGAAAGAGTCTTAAAATGTAAAGCCAGGTTGCCCTCTTTAGAAAAAACAGAAGCAGGTTTTCTAGCCAGGAAAACCTGGCTGATATAACCATAACCCTGCTGTTATGGTTACTAAGGAGACCAATTGGCTGTAGGTGCCTTAATTCATCAGTAAACCCCCTGGGCAGCCACATACCTGGGAAGAGGGTGCTCTTGGCCTTGAGAGGGAAAAGTAGTTTGGTTGGTGGAGGTTAGTGGAATTGTCCAGAAGAGTCAGCAAGGTTCTGAGCACTTTCTTCCCTAGCAGTTCCTCTCCAGGGAGCGTCTGATGCTTGTTCTAAGAGCTTGCTCCACCCACCTAAGACTTACCTGTGGGAACAGCTAAAGTCTGCTCCTTAGTTACTGCCTCCTACAGCCCTTGGCTTGGGAGAGATGCCGTGAGGTGACCTCCCTTACCAAGTGCATTGCTACTCATTGCTGCTACAAAAAGCTGTCAGAACCGCCTCAGGGGAAGAAGGATTGAGTGTTCAGCGGATAATAGTCCGTCACGGTGGGGTTCATGGTAGCAGCAGCATATGTAGAGTTCTCCTCTTGTGATGGTCAATAAGAACCAGAATTCGGGCAGGAATGGAAGATGGGTATCACCCTCTAAGGCCCACCAACAGTAACCACTCCCACCAGCCCCACATCCCAAGAGCTCCACAGCCTTCCAAGTAACAGGAGATTGAATATTCAAAACAGCCTATCGGGGACATTTCAGACTCCAAACCAGATTATCCTGTGCGTGTGAGTGAGTGCATGGGTGCGAGTGTGTGTGGAGAACAAAGGACAGCCACAGCATCAACCGTCAGCTGCTGTCCACCTTGTTTTTAAGACATAGTCCCTCATTGGCCTAGCATTGGTACTTGACAAGTAGGCCAAGCTGACTGGCCAGGCAGCCCCAAGGATCTACCTGCCTCCACTCCCCAAGGCTAGTATACCATGCCTGACTTTTTTTTTTTTTTTTGACATGGGTTCTGGGGTGTCAAACTCAAGTCTTTGTGCTTACAAGGTAAGCACTTTCCCAACAGAGCTATTTTCCTAGGGTGTCTCTTCAGTCAGGAAAACAAAGGACAGCTTGTGACTGACTCTAACTCTAACGAGTCACCCTGATCACCGTGATCATGCGACAGGAAAGACGGCAGGAAAGACGAAGGCCTCACAGCGTCCCGATTCTGTTACAAGGTACATGGGAGAAAGCCTCACGGAATGACAAACACTGACAGCTCACTCTAATCCTCCCCTTTATTTTGGAAATAGCCTGATGTGGCATGCATCTTCATTCAGCTCCCAGAGAACCTCCAGGCCAGTGGCTTCACCTCTCCCATTTGAAAAACTAGAAAGAAAAGTCCAAGGTCCGAGGTGGTAACTCTTCGCACTTGCTTCTTCTTTCCCTGAGCTGTGGGGGTAGGAACGTATTTAGGTCTCTTGACATTCTAAGAATGAATGACAGGTATGCTACTCAAGAATATTTTCCCCTGGATATAACAGAAAATCCAAATCAATGGCTTAAACAAAAAGTGTCAGCTGGTTCTGTACAGCTGCCTCTTTCTGTCTTGTGACTGTGGTGTCTAGCCTTCCTGGCCCTGAGTAGGCAAGACGTACAGCAAATCCAGGTAATGTCAGCTCCACACTGAGGCCTCAGGAGGACCATGTGTTGTGCTAGACCCTCACCTGGTTGGCTTTGCTTACACTGGTATTTCAGCCTCGTGTGAGATGGTGCGTGCTGGGCCTATGGAGGATTCAGTAAAGAAAGAATTCAGGAGGACTGAGCAAGCCTCTGAAAGCCGACTTGCAGCTGGGTGCAGATGAGTGTGAGCTCCATGCTGAGACCAGAAGAACTACCCTGCTGAGCCTAGTCTGAATCCCCATCTGCAGGATCAGGAGACAAGCAAGGGTTCTGTGGTGTTAAGCTTCTGCCTTTGGCATTAATTGTAACACAGCAACACATAGCTGAGCTCTCAGCCACACTGAAAATAAAGGTTTAAGGGGGTTGAGGGGGGGTTGATTGGTTTTTTTTTTTTCCCTCATAAAACAGTGATTGTTGAAAGTCTAGGATCAATATGGCAGGTTCGTGCCCACGGGGGACCCAGAGCCTTCTATATTTATGTTGAATCCCCTTTAGCCTATGAATTTTGTGACGGATAATATTGTTCGTCAACTTGATGGGGTTTAGAGTCACCATGGAAACAAAACTCTGGGCATGTCTGTGAGGGAATTTCTCGACTAGGTAAACTAAGGCAGAGAGATACACCTTAAGTGTGGGTAACAGTAGTCCTTTGGCTGGGATCCCAGACTGAGTGAAAAAGGAAAGTTGAGTACCAGCATCCAGCATCTCTGCCCCCTGACTGTGGCTACAATATAGCCAGCATATCAAACTCCCCCCTGATACTTCCCACCACGAAAGACCATAGCCTCAAACTGTGAACCAAGATATACCCTGGCTGTCTTACGGTGCTTCCGCAGGGTATTTGTTTCCCAGTAACAGGGAAAGTAGACTTCAAAGTTGCCTCAAGGTCCAAGATAGCTCTAGAACTCCAGCTATGGTATCTGCATTCCAGGAAGGAGAGGGAGGGGAGAGGGAAAGCCTCTGCTGGCTGAGTTAACACCTTAAAAAGAAATTCCTCAAAATCCCACCTTCAAACCAGAGGCTTGACTTTCACCGGCTACCTCAGCTGCATCAAGAGTCAGGAAATGCGGGTTTTTAGCTGAGCATGCTGTCACTTTGAATAAAGACAAAGCCACTGCTTTAACCAAGGGGATGGGAAAATACTAGGCAGGCAGCCAGCACTATCTACCACAGCATGTGTGAGAGGAGGCTGCATACCCAGAACTGTCCCCCCACACCCTGTGTCACACAGAGAGCATACTGATTTCCCAAAGAGTTCAGACTGGCTGCTTTGACCTGTAGTGGCCAAGTGGACTTCAGTGCTCTCAGCACCCAGTGGGCATGCCCCCTCCTCCCTGAACTTTTTCACTGGGAACATGCATGAATGGGAATTTTATCGTCGGGACTTGTTCTTAACCCCAGGTAGGCGCTCACTGTTTGCTTTTTGTGGAGATGTAATTCCTATGGGATAAAATTCACCATTCTAAAGTACACCAAGAGCTCCTTGCATGATGAAAGCCTTGTCTTCTGGAATATTTTAAATCTTCTTCTAAAAACTAAGGACAGGAGCCTGGTACAGTTCTCCTGGGGCAAGGAAAGGATTTCTTAGGGATGCAGTAGACTCTGAGCACTAGAGCCACAGCTGCCCATGAGCCATTTGTCTGAAGGCCACTCCCTGCTTGAGGTGAAAAGAGAATTTGGGTTCTGCAACAAGGGTTAGGGTGTCTTCAACAGCCCCCATACTCTAAGGAGCAGGGGCAGCTCCGAGACAGCCCCCCTCCCCCGGTGCAGATATAAGACCCCAGGTAGCACCAATTAGAAGGAAAAGACGATGAGATGGGAGAGAACACAGCACCAGCATTTACTAAAGTCCTCCATATCCCAGATACAAACAGAATCTCATCACTCTACTCCCATCTTGGGACTTGGCGCACCCATTCTACAGAAGTGAGCCTGAGGCTCACGGGAGATGTACCTGCTTTGAGGGAGAAAGCCGAAACCCTGGAGCTCCTTCTAAGCTCTGTGCTCTGCGGTGTGCACTGTGCCGTGCTGTGGGCACCTGTGGAAATCGCATCCAGAGCTACCCTGGTGTGGCCTAGCACTTGCCACCTCAGTGGAGCCAGGACACTAGGAGGGGGCTCAGCTCAGCCCTTCTCTGAGCCAGTGGGAGCTGGGCATGAGCTCCCCCTCCCTCCTGTGAGCTGCCTGATCCTCACTCCTCAGGCAGAAAGGTTACTGAAGAAGACTCCAGGATTTGGGGTCTGCCTTATCCCTTATCACCAGGAGTCTGTTTTTCTGAGTGACTTGCCAGCTCTCCCGGGCTGGCCATCCTCACAGTGGCTCTGAAAGCAACCGGAGAGGCAGCTGAGGGATTCTGGCTGATCGGGAGTCCAGGTGAAGCAGGCTAGGGGCTGGATTGATGGGGAGGTCGGCGTGTCACAAGTCTGAGACCAAACCAGGGGAGGGGGCCGGCCAGGCAGGACTGTAGCCCGGCTGTTTGGTTGATGAAGGGGGTCAGCGTAGGCATGTGTCATCGTCGAGGTAGGCAGGGAAGGGGAGGGCTGTGCGTGGGGGGGAGGATATATATGCTGGTGTGGCTGACACAGACGAACAAGCCGCACATCTGAGAGAGCCCTGTGACAGACAGCGTCAGGTAGGCGATGCATGTGGCCCCAGCACCAGCCGGCCGGCTCTAACTAGCTGCCCAGAACCTCTCTAGAGAGCAGGGCAGCCTGGCCGGCTCCTCCACCTCTGTCTTTTGTCCACTGTGGCTGCTTTCTGGACTCTTGTGAGATTATGGCTCCATTCATCTTATTCACTGTACCGATGGTAGAGAAGGGGGAGGGAGGGCTGACGGCTGGCTCATCTCAAAGAGAAATGCGAAAGAAAGCTCAACTTGGAAATGAGGAAAAGTTTTGCATCCCCAGTTGTGGCCCCTCCTGGGTGACAGATACACATGGAAGAGGTGACTGCAGGAGAGAGGGCAGACACTGGGAAGGGGCTTGCCATTCAGAGTAGCCCTAGGAAGCCCCTGGCACCCTTATGGGGATTTTTGTTCTGTGGCTTCCTGCCCTTGTGCAAGCTGCTGCTCTGGTGTCATTGAATCTGATGTCATTCTGGGTTGAGTTCTCTTACACCTTCATGGGAATTGTTAATAATGTGGGGGAATAATAATGTGGGGGACCCGAGGGTTGAGCTTCATTCACCTGTGCGCAGTCAGTCTCTGGCTGGGTGAATTTCATGGGCGTTTCTGAAGGCATGACCTTGGTCCTCCGGATCCTGGTATCCTTCTTTCTTGACATCTTTCTCCCACTGCCCATCTGTCCCACCTAAATGTCTCTGCCCAGGTTGCATGGAACTCTCTCACACGTCAGAGTATCTGAACTCTCTCTGCCCTCTCTCTGCCTTCTCTTTCTCCTCCTCCTCTCTTTGTGCATCTCGTCACCCTCCCTCCCTCCTCTACCCATCCTCTGCTCTCCCCCTTCTCCCTTTGAACACAGGCAAGTTTGGGGGCTGGGGAAGGATTTCAAGTAAGGCAGGATGATTCGGAAAGGGGGGCTATTTAAAGCATGCTGCTTTGGACTTGAATACCCCAAGCCTGGGCTTAAACATCTGTGTTTAGCTTCCTCCAGCAGCTCATAATTGCCCCAATTATAACCAATAACATTGTTCAGCAGACTAACAAAAGCTTAGCTCCACACGGCATTTGCCAGCAAGCCCAAACGAGAGTTTTCATCACAGAGAGAGAAAAGTAACTGCCCGACTTCGTATCAAAACCTCCCAAAGAGAAAGCTTTGGTTTCTCACTGCCTGTGGGTGGATGCTGCACACACCCTCCTTTTTCTCGTTTATGAAGCCTAGCAGGGAAACATTCTACACGCTTCCTTCAGTGCCATGATACCTTAACAGAAAGCATTCGTATTCCTTGGGCTTGCTGGGTCTTCTGCAGGGCCAACTGCCCCAGACGTCACCTGAGTAAAAGGAACAGCTGCACTTTTCCAGGTGACACCGGGCGGGCGCTGTCTGTGGAAGGTGCTCTGGTGCTGCTTGAGGGTCGTCTTCTCCAGGTGCTGCAGACCCTGCCGTATCAGCTGAAGACTGAGGGCACTTAGGGCTGCAGAAAACTCAGCAGGTTTTGCATTGCCAAGTGAAGGGAGTAATTGCAGGATTAGACCGTTAGCGGAGCCTGAGAATGGAGCTGTCACCAAGCAATTCCATCTTCAATCAATCAGGTATTTATCAGCTACACCCCACCAGGCAAGGGAGGCGCTGGGGCTCTATAGATTCAGCAGAGGTGCTAATAACAGCACTTTACTCTGTGCAATGATTTACGCGCTTCGCACCCATTATCTCCAGCAACATCCCTGGAAGGCAAAAAATCATTATCTCAGAGTTGCAGGAACAGGACCTAGTTCAGCCGTCCTAGGTCTGGCGCTCACTTGCTTAAGGGGAGCCCCTTAAGGTCTGTGTGCTTGTAAACTAGTAGCAGGCACACAGCACAGACAGGAAGCAGTCTGGGATAATGAGATGATACAGGGCTGGGTATTATCAGTCCTACACTTGTGCTCCAGAGAGTCAATGCTGCAGAAATCTGGGGAAAGGCACTTCCTCCAGGGATTGGGGCCAGTGAGGAGAGGGTAGAATTCTGATGGATCGGCAGTTTGGAGGTATCTAGGACAAAGGCACTAAAGAAAGACAACAGAACTGATATTTCTTAAAACCATGAATGGCAGGCAGTAAGCTAAACTTGTCTATATACTTCATAAACCACACACACACACACACACACACACACACACACACACACACACACAGTGATAATGACAGCTTTGGTCCAGCATTGTGTATTTGCAATAATACAGTTCGAAGACCCTTCTTTCCCCCAACTCCTCTGCTCACACAGTCCACAAGATATTTTAGGATGAACATATGAAAATGAGGGGTCATCATAATGTCAGCTCTGGGGGCTTAAGTTCCTGGGAACTCATTAGACAAATGGGATCTTTGAAACACTTCTGATTCGATACCTATAGTTCTTCCCACCATCTCATGGAGGAGATCTTGCATTCTAACCACAAACTCTAGCTGTGAGATTTGAGGTACACCAATTTGGAGGGAGCTAGGGGGACACAAGTCAATTTTCTGAACATCACCATCTTCGATAAGCTTCAACCACTTTAGTCCTCAACTTTCCATGGTCTTGGGATCTGTCAAAACCCTGGCAGCTGCTTAGGCATTGCAGTAGCATAGACTAGTCAGGGGGAAAAGCTGGCTTGCCTCTCTGCCAAGCAGTGGATGCTCTGTAGCCTGCAGTGTCACAGCCAGCCTCCCTGCTCCTCATGCTGGTCCTGTGATCTTCCCCGCTCCTGTCACCCCATTCATCCTCTCATTCATCCAACTGAGAACGTGTGTGGTGTTCCTGATAGGATCCTACAGTACTCCTGCCAGTAGTGCAGAGCTGCCAGTCATCATCTTTCTCCCAACTCACAAAGTCACAAAATGTGAATGAGCCCAGGCCAGTGATCACCAACGGGGCTCACCTACCTGGATACCTACTAGGTTACTAGAAATGGAGGTGTTATTTTTGTATCTTAGCACCCTTGTCCCTGCAGGCACATGAGGAGCCAGAGGTCAACATCAGGTGTCTTCCTCTGTTGCTCTCTACCTTATTCATCTGAGCAGACTGTCTCACTAAACCTGGAGCTCGAGGTTTGGCTGGACTGACTGGCAAGAAAGCCAGCAGGATGCACTTGTCTCTGCCCTGGGATTACAATACAAGGATTAGCATCAGCACTGGGGTTACAGATGCACAACATCACTCCTGGCTGTTTATATGGGTTCTGAGGATCCGAACTCAAGTCTTCACGCTTGTGCAACAAGCATTTATATACTGGGCCATCTCCCCACACCCTAAGTTTTACCTTTCTTACTTTGTACGGTAGTGGATTTTATAACACATGTAACAGGAATGAATAAAGAGGTTAGGAATGTGTATTCAAAACTGATTGCTACGGTAACTGTGGTTAATGACAATTAATTTTTATTTCAAAATAGCTAGTGTGGAGGATTTAGAACATTCCCTGCACAAAGGAGTGATAAATGTTCAGGGCAATGAATGTGCAGACCACACTAATTAGATTGTTACACATTGCATAGATGTGTGGAAATTACACACTGTACCTCCATAAATATCTATAATTGTGTCAATTAAAACTTTTTTCAAACCGGTTGCTATAAATAAAAAATTTAAAAAGTAGGGAGATCATATGAGTCAAGATTCATTGTTCTCTTCCTATCTGGATTTTCTGGTCATTTTAAAAAGAGCGCAGAGTGATTTTATAAATGTAAATAAAAGCTTTTAAATGTCCATTTAAACTGTCTTGACAGAGTATGTGGAAGCATTCGCCAGAATCAGGAGGGTGAACATTACAAACATTCCCTTCCTATGTGTGACAGCCAAAACGATATGTGTTTGACTTCCCTCCTGGCCCTTCATGAAACCCGGATGCACCTTCATGACCTTCATCTGGGGCTGTTTGATGCCATTGCCTGTGGTCTCCCTTCCTTCCCTCCTTCTTTCTTGCTTCTCTTACTGGTAGAGGGCAATCCTGGCCATTTATAAAACCAAAGGATAGTAACTATCTCATGTAACTGCCTGTTTTCATAGGAAGAGAAACTGGGGCCCAGGAGGGATCAAAAAAGGCCATGCCTAAGATCCCACAAATATCAGCTGTTCTAATCCAGGACCTTGCCTCCAAGAACAGGGCTCTTGGATGAGTAACATCCATACATCTGCTGGGCACCTTGGTCCACATGGGGTGGCAGGTGCTTTGTACCCTGACCCCTGAGCCCTTCCCTTCTCTCTGGATGGAAAGTGAGAGCAGAAGAGTAAATGTATTCATCAAAGTAAAGGAAGACAGCAGTCTTCCTGGGCGAGAGCAAGCCGTACTCCATATGGAAGTTTTAGCTGCTGCCATCCCAGAGTTTCGTTCTCTGGGCTTTCTAGCCTGTGATGTGTGTGTGTGTGTATGTGTGTCTGTGTGTGTTTCTATTAGAGAATGAGGGTGGGGCTCCTTCCTTCTAGAAGCATGTGGCCACTTCCTTTTCATCAATAACATGTATAGAATATTGCTCTTTACAGATTATAGATGACCTTTATATTCATCTACAACCCTGTAATCTAGAGATAACTTAATCTGCCTTTCTGGGGTGAATACAAGTTTATAGGGGTTAAGCAGCTTTCATAATTAATAAATAGCAGAATCCTGCCTGTGATATATCACAGAACCAGGAGATGAGGAAGATCCTGTGCCCTCCTGACGATGCATAGCCAGTAAACTGTCTTTTGGTGAACCAGGGAGAGGGACTGAGCCAGTCCTCCAAATGAATTCACATGAAGACAGATCACCAGAGGTACCCTCAAAGCATAATCTTGGGGGTCCAATCCCAGCTCCACAACTTCACAATGCATCTTTCCCAGCCTCAGTCTCCTCAACTGTAAAATGGAGCTGACAGCACTTAGCCCATAGAATGGAATCTTACAATAGCTTTCAGTCATAGGGATTCTTCCCCAACAAGATTCCATCCCTGTTTGCTATTCTTTTCGAAGCATAAACCTTGTATAGATGTTTAATGGGAAGGTTATGGGAAGTCAGAACCCAGGTTAAGATACCCAAGTTTAAATCCTAGTTCCGCTATTTATCATCTGGATCATCTTAGGTAAATTGCTTAACCTTTGATAATTGATGTTCATCCCAGAAAGGAGGGTAAAATTACCCCCAAGTGTAGATGAAAATGGGTATCATCTACAACCTGTAAGGAACACAATAATTCTGTCTGAGCTACTGGTGAGAAGAGAGGCCCCTTCCCTTCTTCACCAGAAGCAGCCAAGTTGCAGACTTTCTTCTAGGTCAGGAAAGGAAACTCAGAGTCTCACTTCAGCTCTCATTGCACACATCCCTCATCCAGCAGAACAGCAGCTAATTACATTGCCCTTGGAGGCAAGAGTACATGCAAGTAGATTAAGACTAAATCACAGTGGTATCTTATCTTTATAAACAGCAAGATACAATCAAATTTATAAGGTGCCATTACCTAAATAAAAGGTAATTAAACCTTTCTTTATTCAATACAAAATGGCTTGATTATAGGATTGCCACAGTGAATGGTTAATTGCTCTGGGCTCATTTATGAAATGGAAGCCATTAAAAACTCAAACATCCTCAGGTACATTGTGCTTACTGCTGACCAGCCACTATTTCTGGATAATAAACAAATGGGGTGGGGGGAGACTCGCCATCTTTAGCTTGCCATTGAAGAGCCTAAGGCTCTGAGTCACACAGTTACAAGGTGTATGGCTTAAGCGCAAGAATGACTCCAGAATCATGTAACTACCCCTCCCCTCCTACTGGATACCAGTGTGTGTGCGCAGTTCCAAACCAGCACACAGGTGGAGTTCAAGATTCTTTTATTTGTTGTTGTTTGGTGTGTGTGTGTGTGTGTGTGTGTGTGTGTGTGTGTGTGTGTGTGGACTTTCTGAGATAGAATCTCACTCTGTAGCCCAGGTGGCCTCAAACTCCCAGCAATCCCCCTGCTTCAGCCACTCAACTGCTAGGATTATAGTGTTTGCCACCATGCCTGACATGTTGTTCATTATTCTTAAAAATTAATAATAATAATAATAATAATAATAAGCCTTTGGGGGTTGGGGATGTAGCTCAGTCAGTGGGGTGCTTGCCTAGCATGGGTTCAATCCCCAGTACAACATAAACTGGGTACAGTGATACACACCCTTAGCCCCAGCACTTGGGAGGTGGAGGTAGGAGGGCCAGAAGTTCAAGGTCACCCTCATAGTGAGCTGGAGGCCAACCTGAGCTATGGAACACACTGTCTCAAGAATAAAATAATCTTTTTTTTTTTTTTTAAATAAAACCTCCACTTGGCTTTTTATTTTTTTAATGTAACTTTATACAGCACACAACTATCCTGGGTGTCGTGAGGACATGTACACCACAAGTACAAAAGAACAAGATGCCCTCTTTGTGATGTGTTTCCATAGGTTCTTGCACATTTGCTTACACTGATCATACTTACAAACAACAAATCATCTCTGAGTCGAGGTCGGGTTGTCATTCCTATCTCATGGCTTCTTGAACTTGTGAGAGGGAAACCATCCAGTAGATGGGTTTTATTTAGCAGCTGGAGCTGCTTGTTAAAAGGGAGGGTGCAGGGGTGAGGGGCCGCCCATCCCAGACTGATGAGACAGCAGGAAGGATGTGAGTTGGAAGCCAGCCAGGGCTATGTAGTGAGACTGTTTCCAAATGAAAGAAGGAGGTGGCGCACGCCTTTTGCGCACGCCTTTCCCCACACTCGGGAGGCAGAGGCAGGAGGGTCTCTGTGATTTTGATGCCAGCCTGGTCTACAGAGTGAATTCCAAGCCAGCCAAAGCTACATAGTAAGATTCTGTCTCAGAAAGAAGGAAGGGAAAGGAGGTGAAGGAAAAGAAAGAGGAAGAGGAAATTGAGGGTGGGAAGCAGAAGCAAGGCCATTAAGCACAGACAGGAGGAGGTCCTGATTGAAGCCCATTAGATCTGATAAGTTGCCACCAAAGGCCGGCCCCAAAGGGCTTGTGTTTTACGAGTAGCCAGCTGCAGACTACAGTTGTCCCCGGGCCACACCCCTAAATTCCATTTACTCCAAATTGTAAATGACAAACATCAAAAGGCCAACACTTCCCACACATCGAGTCGCTGATGAAGTCCGAGAGTACTCTCAGGAGGGGCTTCTCATTAACATCTGTCCCAGCGTATCAGCCGGGCAAAGGTCTGCATTAAATATTCTAGCAGGAACTAAAGGAAATGGCCCTTTCTTCCGTGACATATGGCCACTGCCATCGTGTGGCGATAAAGGGAACGGCTGTGGTGTTCTGAGTGGATACTACGAAAATGTTCCCTCGCTAGAAATAACAAAGGCTGACCTGCGTTTGAAACACAGAAGCAATTCTCAGTTAACAAGAGAGTCATAAAGGCCTGTTTAAGACTGCCTTTAAGACTGTTCTAGAACATTTGTTTTATATAATAGCTATTTGAGCTGTGTTTTTACCTCAAAGAAGCATTCCAATCGCTGATCTACTGACTCCTACTTAACCCTCATAGACCTAGCATGGGATACACCAGCCACGACCCTTTGTGACCAGTTCCCTAGCAGACACGCATCAGAGTCTCTGTTTAGGGTGACATCTTACCTTACTCGGATGACGTAAAACTGTCGTCTTCTCCCTGCCTTAAACAGGACAGTTCGCCAATGGAGCCTTTGTGGGTGCTGCAGGTCCTGAGGCAACTCCTGTGCCATCAGCGCCTTGGACCCTAATGAGGCAGTAGCTCCAGAATATTCCTAAGCCCTACATTTGCAAGGAACAAAGGGGAAAAGAACTTCTGAGATCTCCCACTACCTTTTGTCAATTTTTCATTGACCAGTTCCTAAAGTTTGTGTCTTATCCTGGGTGCCTGGCCGACAGAGAGAGAGATCGGACATGATCCCTGTCCTCCAGAAAGTCACAGGCCAGTGGGAGAAACAGACCCAGAAGAGCAAGGTTGTAATGGACTGATTGCTCCGTGCAGAGGAGGGGTGTTGACAATACAGTGGCATTGCTGGGTGACTGCTCTGCTCTGAAGTTATATGTTGGGTGCTGTTCTAACTGCTTACAAACATGAACCCACTGATGCTAGCACTCTATATTCATTTTATATTCTATATTCCTAAGACGGTCCCCGTTTTTGCAATGAGAAACTCAGAGGTTGAGTACAGCCGGCAAATTACAAAGCCAATTATCTGAACCCAGGACTTCTCTCTCAAGATGATCAGATAAGAAAACTCACATTCCACAACTCTGCAGGACCATCCCAGTTAGCCCATGTGACAGATGGCACCCCTGAGTCCCAATGGTTTCCCATGGTAATATATTGCCTTGGGATGCCACAGCAGCAGCAAAGACTAGTCTAGCTAAAGCCGGTCTAGTGATGGCTTTCTGGAGGGACCATTCGTGACCTGGGGATATGCTATTCTGGCAGGGGAAACAGTCGGTGACATGCTGTAAAAAAGCATTAGGAATCTGATATAGGTGAGAGATATGCACACAATGCCAGGATGAGTGACAGGGGATGGGGGAGGAGCCAGTGTCCAGCCAAGTCCTTGAAACATCTGACAGCCACAGGCATTATGGAATTATTTTAAGAATGAAGTGGTATCATCCAATGGCTTGGAGGGAGGCCAGATCATTAGTTGGACTAATTAGGAGACTATTACAATAATAAGGCAATAAATCTCAACTAGACACTGGCTATTGGTATAGAGAAGGGAAAAAAATTACATTTGAGAGGCACTCATGGATACAGATGTCTGGGTGTTTTATTTATTAGCTCAAGACATCCCATTGTCTGAAGGATAAAACACAAGCCCCTCTAGGAGAGCAGACAAGACCTGCTTCATCTGGACCCAGCCCCTTTTCAGCAGGTGCTAACCTTGAAGAGTGTGAATGGGTTCCCCAGGCTACCTGTCTGCTCGCCACTCTCACAGGCTGTGATCCCAGGTCTCCTGGGTTCCCTGTTACCAAACACCTGCTTTTGATGCCCACTTCAACTGGTAACTCGCTGACTTAAACATTACTGAGGGCTGGAAATATATCTCAGTTGGTAGAAAGCTTGCCTAGCATTCTACAGTGTTGATACTCAACACTGTATAAACTGGGCTTCCTGGTGAACACTGTAACCCCTGAACTTGGGGGAATCAGGAGTTCAAGGTTATTTTCAGGTACATAGAGAATCTAAGGACAGCCTGGGCTACATGAGCCATTTCAAACAAACAAAAGTACTGAACACCCTGCTAATCATCGTCTCCTTGGTCTGACATGCTTCTTGGTACACAAGAGCCTAGTGGTCTCCCAATAGCTGCTGGGTAGCTTTTGGTGCATGCTGCCTCCTTACCTGTTGACTGGCTTTATCATGTCCTTCTCATCCACACCTCTCAAACTTTGTCATGTAGACCAGTCACCTAGGAATATTACTAAGGACACAGAGTTTAATGTAATAGTTGTAGGTAGGGACCAAGACTGTCAGGCTACTTCTCAGAAGACCCCAGTGCACAGCATTTAAAAGGCAAAACCTCATAGATTAATCAGAATCAATGAAAACAGTTGTTTGGTGTTTGTTTTTTTTTTTAATTCTCTATGCAGAAAAGTTACTTACAGTAAAATGCACAGGCTCTGAATCTGCAATTTGATGGATTTTGGAAAATATATACTCCCTTATGACCCCAATAAGGAATCTCAATATTTCTAGCAAGCTCGTGTTCAAGCTTCATTTCTGTTGCTATGACAGGATACCTGGACACAAAACATTTCAAGGGCCAGAGAGAGAAGCTCCGTAGTTAAGATCATTTGCTACTCTTTGGCTCTCAGCACCCATGTCAAAGAGCTCACAACTGCCTTTGATTCTAGCCTCAGGAGATCCATTGCCCTCTTCTGGACTCTGGAGGCACCACATACAGGGGGTGTACACACTCAGAGATACATACACATAAGTAAAAATTTAAATTTAGAGGCAACTTCTTTATGCTTACAGTTCCAGGTTTCGGTCTCTCATAGCAGAGAAGCCACGGCGACCAGGGCTTGCAGCAGCTGGTCGTATCTCACACATCTGTCTAGAGCAGAGGGAGACAAATGCAACTTTGCTTACCCGCTGGCTCTCGGTTGGCTTTCTCCTCTCTTATACTGTTCAAGATTTCTTGTTCAGGGAATAGTACCGCCCACAGTAGGCTGGGTCTTCCTCCATCAATTAACAATCAAGACAATCCCACAGATATGCCCCAGACCAACCTGATTTAGACAATTCCTCACTAAGATTCTCTTCCCAGGTGACTCTAGGTATTGACAGTTAAAACCAGTTTCCTAGCTGGGCAGTAATAGTGCACACCTTTAATCCTAGGACTTGGGAGGCAGAGGCAGGAGGATCTCTATGAGTTCAAGACCAGCCTGGTCTACAGAGTGAGTTCCAGGACAGCCAGCGCTGTAACAGAGAAACCCTGTCTCCAAAAAAAAAAAAAAAAAACAAAAACAAAAAACAAACAAAACACAAGTTTCCGGTTCCTCTTTCCATATAATCCTCCAAGTAACTCCAATCAACCCAAAATGGCATAGTCGTAGTAGTTTTCTGATTCAAGAAGTTTGATCTAAGGGTATCGTATTAGTCAGTGTTCTCTAAATGAACAGAATTGATAGAATGAATATACGTGTGTATGTGTGTATGTGTGTGTGTGTGTGTGTGTGTGGCTTACAGGCTGTGGCACAGTTAATCCAACAATGGCTGTCTACCAATGGAAAGTCCAAGACTCCAGTTGTTGTTCAATCCCTGAGGCTGGATGTTTCAGTGGGTCTTCAGTATACATTGGAATCCCAAAGAAGTAGGCTTCAATGCCAGTGAAGTAATAAGCTTGCCAGCGAGAGTGAGGGCAAGCGGGAAAAGAGCATTACGTGTCCTGTGTAGGCTGCCTCCAGAAGGTGTGGCCCTGATTAAAAGTGGATCTTCTCACCCCAGAAGTGGGATCTTCCCACTTCAAATGATTTAGTTAAGGAAGATCCATCACAGATATGCCCAGATACGTGGGTTTTATTTAATTCCTGATGTAGTCAAGTTGACAACCAAGAAACAGACATCACAGATGTAGAAAAATTAGAGAAATCACAAATTTTTCATGAAATTCTGCATAAGAATCACAAACTACCAGGCCAACTAACTAATCACTGAATCCTCTATCTTAAAATGGTTTCCTCATTTGTTTTTCTACAAAAATGTCTATATACAGGATGTCAAGGTGAGCATCATAAACCCTGTGTTCAGGAAGCCAGCTTTCATCTGAGTTGTTGTTGACTGCTAAAACAAAATACCCACACTGGATAGTTTATAAACAACAGGAATTCATTCCTCATAGTTCTAGAATCCTGGAAATTCAATGCCAAGATACAAGCATCTGTATTGCCAAGTAGAATCCATTCCCTAATTCATAGACAGCATCTCAAGAGCTAATATCCCTCCAAAGAGCCCACCTATACTGCCATTCTCCTGGGAGTTAGGACTTTAGGCTTCTTCTTTTTCTAATTGCTAATGCCAGACAACAGACAGAAACAACTTTGGGAAGGAGTTGTTTATTTAGCTCACCAGAGGGTTATGGTTTTGAGAAGACCCTCAAGGCAGAGGAACGTCTTCCTGGAAGACAGGAAGCAGAAGAAAGGAGGAATGCAGGGTACTGCATGGGGTCATGTGACCTACTTCTGCCAAGTAGATCCTGACTTCTTTCAGTAGCTCCCAACAATGTTCGCATCTTATGCATTTACCAAGGGACTAACCTAACGGTTATACCACTACCCTCATGATCTCCTTGTTTCTAGAGATATCATCACAGATGAACCATAGAAGTAATTCACTAACATTCTGCCTGATGTGTGTGTGTGTGTGTGTGTGTGTGTGTGTGTGCAGATATGTGTGCTGAATTTGTGTATGGAGGCCCAAGGCTGACTTCAGATATATTCCTCAATCATCAACTAGACTATATAGAGAGAAGCCGGTTCTTTCACTTAGACCTGGATCCACACTGATTCATCATATTCCCCCACCCTGCTCTGGTGATTCTGTCTCCACCTCCCACTGCACTGGGATTACAGGTAGTCCACCATGTCCACTCAGCAGCAAAGCAAGCACTTTCCCCATTGAACCATTACTTCCACCTTCTCCTACTTGTTTTTAATCTGTTAAAGCTGAGTACCAAGATTAACCATCATAGATTTCAACAGATGGATGCAGACCATAGCAGTAGCTCAGTTCTGACATGGGTGACAGAGAGAACCTGTGGAAGCTTCCTAGAAGAGAGAACTGAGGGACAAGCATTCCTGGACAGGCCTGAGAGGCTTGAGAGGATGAGAGGAAATCTTTTAGTCATTCATCCGCCTGCCTCTGCCTCCCGAGAAATGGGATGAGAGGTGCCTACTGCTATCATCTGCCCTGTGATAAGGCAAACGCCGTGCTTAATCTTTCATGGCTACCGAAGCTGAGGTTTGAAGAGGTTGACTTAAAGACACACATCGGTCAGCTAGGAAGCAATGCTTCTGGCCTCCAGGAAAGCTGTTTCCCACCCCACAGCTCTTCCTGGAATGGCAGAGGCCCGCAGGGGGCAGGATCACAAGTGCTCTCCCAGGATCATGACTACACACAGCCTATGCATGAGAGCAGCTTTCGATGGCAGGACTAGCACTCTTGACAGCCTATTCCTTTCAGGTGAATCTCCTCACTGAGGACTAATGATTACTTCCCTGGGCCGTGGTCCCCAGAGCTGACTAGCCCGCTCTCCAAACTGCACGCTAATTGGCATTTGTCCTCCGTGTGTTTCAGCCTCTTGCTTCCCACTGCTGCACCATGAAAATCCTGTTTTGTGATGTTCTGCTGCTCAGCCTGCTCTCCAGCGTATTCAGTGGCTGTCCCAGGGACTGTCTCATCTGCCAGGAGAAGCTCCACCCAGCCCCAGACAGCTTCAACTTGAAGGTAGGTCCAGAAGGTCGAGAGACTTCTCTCTTCCCTAACATCTCCTCCCTCCAACTCCAAAGCAAATGCTAAATGAGACTCAAGTCTCTCCCAGAGGTCTTAGGACTTGTGCAGTGTCATGTGACCAAGAGGAAACAGGTGGAACTGAGTTGCATCTTCCTACTATGCCCCCTATGATCCTCTCTCTTTACTACCAGATCTCTGTGATCCTCTCTACCACCAGATCCCTGACCTCCATCTTTACCACCAGACCCCTGTGGTCCTCCCTCTTTAACTTCCAATAAATATCCACTCGTGATGCCTTTGTCCCAGTGTTAATGCATAATCCATGTATTATATATACAGAAAATTAAAATCTTCTTCAACCCCATGTATTAGTTACTCATCTCTTTGCTGTGACAAAAATCCTCAGCAACTTAAGGAAGGGTTTATTTTGGCTCACAGTTTGAGAGCTCAGTCTATCCTGGAGGAGGCAGCACAGAGGCAGGAACCTGGGGCAGCTGGTCCCACTGTGTCACAGTCAGGCAGCAGGGAGAGGCGAATACTGGAGCTCAGCTCACTCTGTTCAGTCTTGGACTCCAGCTCTTGGGATGGTGCTCCCCATGCTCAGGGTGGGGTTTGCATCCTCAGTAAAACCTCATCAGTTGTATCTCCTACACGACTCTAAACCCCTCAAGTTGACAAGGAAGGTCAACTGTTATACTCCAGCAATCAGAGAGAATCTTCACTTTTTCTTACTTTCTGTAATGTTGCAGAATAATATTCTCATGCTATTGCACATTATTTCAAGTGCTTTCTTTCTAGGCATATATAACTTGCTCTCCGTTCCCCATCTGTTGAACATGTAGATTGCCACCCTTTTTTTTTATATTGCAGATAATTCTACAATGAACATCCAAAATGGTCTCTCATGTTTTAAATTTCCAACTTGAAGTACAAAACATTAAATTATTATTCATTAAATGAACTGCTTTCTTAACTACTTTAATTTCAGTTAAGATAGCTATTCTCGCCTATGAAATCCAGTATAATTCAATTATCTTTTTTTCCTTTGAAGTCAATAAAGCTGATTTCAAGGCGCCGTGTTTCAAACCCCTCAGCCTTTCGAAAACAAGCAAAGTGATTGCTGTTCCTTAAGGCAAACGTGCAGGTGCAAAATCCAGTGTAGCTGGAGCCCAATACACCCTGCTATCTACCAGCTCCAGGTAGAGGTGTGGCCCCAGCCCCATCAGACAAGCTCTCTGCTAGCTCCGGACATACCTGTCTTCTGGGCAGAAAGGCACAGCCATGCAGTCAGGAAGGGCAGCCCAGATAACCCCTCAAAGGGATGTGTTTGTGACACTCGTCCCTCATGTTTTCCTCTAGGCAACTACCTGCCCAGTAGCTCCTCTTTCAAGAAACATCTCTTGCTTCTCTTGCCTGATTCATGGGTCTCCTCTCCCTCTCTCTGTCCACTCTTTCCCAGCCTTCTATAGAGGCTTCTATTCCTCTACCCAATCCCTAAACATAGGGATGGCAAGACGCCTCCTCATTTCCTGGGTCCCTCTCCATCTGAGATTCCACTACGCAGCCTGGCTTCTCCCCCGCAGGCTGCAGGTAACTCTCACAGCTGTACCTCTGGCCTCTCCCTCGGGCCCAGGCCCAGGTCCTAGCCACTCTAGATCACTCTCAGGGAATCCTGCCTTTCTTTGCTGTCCCGCCACCTTGCAGCTGCGTCTCCTTTCCCCCAATCCACTAAACCCCGCTCATACTTCAAGGCCAACGTTAAGTTTCGCCTCCTAGCACACACTTTGTTCACTCACAAAGGTAAAGGTAAGGTTCAAGTGGGGTTTTCACAAAGGAGATTCAGAGGCAGAGCTAAAACAGCACCTAGAAGGAAATGGAGGCTTCTGGGGGACCCAAGCTAAGACAGGAAGTGCAAGAGGGTGAGGGCTAGAGAGATGGCATGGTCAGGTTAATGGTCTCCACTAGACACTGTGGAGCTTGGGGAAGCAGAGCAGCAGCAGAGAGTTCCTGGGGCTCTGAGGACTGGCTTGGGTATGAGAATTAGCGGACTGCATGTTTAGCCCCATATGCCCAACCTGCCTGTATCCCAGGTCGTTGTAGATCACAGAGATAGGGACGGCCAGTGTATGTAGGATGAAAATGAACAGCCGCAGGATTGTTCACTTCACAGCGACCTTTATTTTTCAAAATGCACAAAGGGTTAAAAACCTATTCTTACACCCCCAGTGTCTTTAACCAGTCTGACCTTGGGCTTGATGAGAAAATTAAATAAAATTCTTCTGGGTGATACTCATGGATTGTACTAATTCTGGCTGTTAGTGCCCATTGTTAGTGTGCTCTCTCTTTTCTCTCTCTCTCTCCCTCTCTCTCTCTCTCCCCTTCCCCTCTCTGGCTAAAGTATGAGTTCCTTTGATGATCTATCTAGGTATCCCAGCATGAGGCCCAGTATGTAGCCCATAACAGGGCTGAGGCAGCCTATCTTGTGGAAATTGTACGATTCTCAGACCGTTAGGCTCCTTGCTGGGCACATCCCGGGCAAGCACTGTAAGGTCTTTCCAGGTAGTGAAGAATTGGAAGCGTGTTTCTCTCTCTCCGTTAGCATCTCAAATCTTTGGGGTCCAGACAATATTCGCTTTACTTCCTAGAAACAAGTCAGAAAATGGATTGGTAAAAGCCTCCCAGTTGGAGATAAATGCTTTGCAGCCCTGCTGCTCCCAAGGACCCTGTGGCCTGCTTGTTTTTTGTTTCTATTCCCTTTTAACCCATTTTTAAGTAGAATGAAAAGCCAAGACCATAGCAATTATATCTCAGTTTTCTTGTTTTTGAGTCTGTAAGTCTTGCCTATGTCTGCTTTGATGGGGGCCGGGGGGGGTGTTAATGAAGGGACTCACATTGCAGCCAGGGTCACCTCCTAAGTCTCTCTACCCGATTATGTAATCCTGACTTGTCCAGGATCCTCAGGACACTTGGCTCCATCAGAAATTTTTCTATTTCTATCCTGGTAGGTGGCCCAAGTATGGCTGGCTTTTTG
>JAMJFZ010001644.1:0-40000 GCA_026225945.1 Cricetomys ansorgei | reverse complement strand
TGGAGGTATTTTGAAGATAAGACAAGGTACCAGGCAGTTGTGGGCATGGTGTGATGCAATCAGAGCAATTCGCCTGGAGCTCCCAGGGACCTCACATGGGTCTGAGTGACACTGAGGTGATGGAAAGATCAATGGGTGGCTCCTGTCTTCTGAGAAACACTCAGGCAGTGGCAGAGGGAATGGAAAAGAGAGGCAGATGCATAGTCCTGCATAGATAGGGATGGTGGGGAAAAGGGGGTGGGCAAAAATGTACCTCACTTAGGGCTGGAGAGATGGCTCATTGGTTAAGAGCACTTCCTACTCTTCCAGAGGACTCGAGTTCAAGTCCCAGCACCCACATCCAGCAGTTTACAAATGGCTATAACTCCAGTTTCAGAGGGTCCTCTGCTGGCTCCACAGGCACCCACATCTATATGTGCATACACACACACACACACACACCAATAAAATAAATCCTTTTTTTTTTTTAATTCAACTGTGGAATAACAAACTACTTAGAGAAATCCAGAAAGGGCAAGCAAAACAGCAGACTAAGGTGATGTGATGATTAATTTTATTTGCCAACTTAACACAAGCTAGAATCACATAGCACAAGAATCTCAATAAGGGATGGTCTACATTGGGTTGGCCTGTGAACATATCTGTGGAAGATTGTCTTAATTAAGTCGACTGATGTAAGAAGACCTAGCCCACTGTGGGCAGCACCATTCCCTAGGCAGGGACTCCTGAACTATGTAAGAGTCGAACACAAGCAAGCAAACACAAGCCTGCATGCATTCGCATCTCTTTGCTTCTGACTGTGGGTAAGACATGGCCAGTTGTCCCAAGCTCCTGATGCTGTGACTTCCCTGCAATGATGAAATGTAACCTGGAATAATACATAAACCCTTTCTCCCCTAAGTTGCTTTTTGTCTGGATATTTTATCATAGCAACAGAAATAAAAGTACAGTAAGTAGGGAGAGCATGTAACATGAGAATTAAATTTACCTGCTGGTATCAAAGACCTTACGGTAACAGGGAGCCAAGGAGACAGAGATCGATGATCCATGAAGTGAGTTCAGGGCTGGTGTCACAGCTCTAGGGTCTTCAGTCTTTTGATTCTGCCAGCACATTGTTTCCATTGTTTCATTGGCTTCCAGCACAGGATGCTACCCTCCAAGTCACCTCGAGATTTCAGGATGCCAACAGAAGGACAAAATGCCCACATTCTAAACCAGATGCTGAAGAAAATGGAGAAAGGAGGGAAAAGGGTGCTCTTTCCCACCAAGTCAGTCCCAACTAGTCATTTTCATTCTTGTTGCCAGCCACCTCTGACTACAGGGAGGTGGGGAAGTGCACTATTGCCTTCAGGGAGGAATCAGTGTTCCATACTAGGGAAGAAGAGAGATGCGCTGGGTGGCCAGTGGGTAGCCTCTGTACCACAAGAGCTCCAGGAGCCATGCAGGACCGCCACAGTTTGATGAGGGACTCTTGAAACACCTTTCATCATGATGGCAAGGTCAAGGAGAAGGGAGACTTTCAGCTGGCTAAGGCCAGGAACATGAGAACAAGAGTCAGGAGTGAAGCCAAAATGCACATAGTAAGAATGGGTGGCATTAGAGACTTCCAGGAAACCCAAATAGAGATGGGAGAGCAGGAGAATGAGGTCAAGGCCAGGACCAGCCAGAGGAAGCTGGGAAGGTGGCATGGTCCACCTGCTGGTCTCCACTAGAGGATGAGGAGCTTGGGAAGGCAGGCCTGTAGCAGAGAGTTCCTGGAGCACTGCCTGGCTTGTACCTAAGTAATACAAGTCCAGTAGATTGCAGGTGTAGCTCCAAATGCCCAACCTTCCTGCAACCAGAGTCTGTTCAATATCACTTGCTATAAATGATGTACAAATAAAACAGAATGGAAATTAGTGACACTGGAGTTGATCTTTCCATAGTGGCTTTAGTTTGCTTCCCACGCACTTGCGTGTACATGTGTGCAGTGTGTTTGTATGTGTGTGCATGTGTGTCTTCTTCTATCATTTCCCACCTTGCTTTTTGAGACAGTCTCTCTCAGTGCATCCGGAGCTCATCAACTGGTTAGAATAGCTGACTCTGTAGCTCCAGGGATCTGCCTACCTCCACCCTCTCACCTCTCCCACTAGGGTTATAGACAAGCACCACTGTGCCCAGCTATTACATGGGTGCAAGGGACCTTAACTCAGGTCCTCCTGCTTTCACAGCAGGCAATTTACCAACCAATCCATCTCTCCAGCTAAAGGATGACCTTAAAATACATACACAGGAGATGTAATCCCATGCTTCCCCTGTTTCTGTAACTAGTCTTTTATAGAATTCTCCTACCTGAATGACACTCGTTAGCTGTGCTAAAATATAGCAGGGTATAGTCTGGAATGCCTCTATTCTGTGTTAACTTGCTGAATCACCTGAAGATAAATTATCCACAGCTCTTAACCGTAGTTTCTTTTTTGGTAAAATAATGAAACAGGGTCGGAAGGTTCTCTCTTTCCAACTCTAAAACTCTACAGAATCTGGGGAGAAAACTGTATGTAAAGCTGCTGCACTCAGGTTTGGGAGGCGGTTCATCAAGTGTGCTGGATAGTTTTATGACAACTTGACACAAGCTAGAGTCATCTGAGAGAAGGGAACCTCAACAGAGAAAATGTCTCCATAAGATCAGACTGTAGGCAAGCCTGTAGGGGATTTTCTCAATTAGTGATTGATGTGGAAGGGTCCAGCCCATTGTGGACGGTGCCATCCCTGGGCTGGTAGTTTGGGTTCTATAAGAAAGCAGACTGAGCAAGCCAGTAAACAGTGTTGCTCCATGGCCTTTGCATCAGCTCCTTCCTCTAGGTTCCTGCCCTGTTTGAGTTCCTATCCTGACTTCCTTCAATCATGGACTATGATACGGAAGTGTAAGCCAAATAAACCCTTCCCTTGCTAAGTTGCTTTGGCCATGGTGTTTCATCACAGCAATAGAAACCCTAACTAAGACATCAGTAAAGTGATTGCTACACAGGCATGAGAATCTGTGTATAACCCCCAGCATCTACATAAAAGCCAAGCATAGAAGCACATACCTGTGATCATAGCACCAGGGAAGCAGAGACAGGAAGATCCCCGGGGCTTGCTGACCAGCCAGTCTAGCCAAACTGGATCAGGTCATTCCAGGCCAATAAGAGACCTTCTCTCAAAAAGTAAGGTTGGAGGAGACAGTGAGACGGCTCAGTGGAAGAAGATGCATCATCACCATCATCACCATCATCATCACCATCATCACCATCATCATCACCATCATCACCATCATCACCATCACCATCATCATCATCACCACCATCATCATCACCATCATCACCATCATCATCACCATAATGTTTAAAGAAAATTATATTAAAAATTAAATGGAGAGTGATAGAGAAAGATAACAAATATTGACCCTCTGGCCTCCCCACACACGTGCACATACAGACGTGCACCCACACACATCAGCTGCTGCAAATACTTGAAAAATAGCACTTCAGAATAAATGATCCTGTAACTTAGCTCATCCCTAGCTTTGACCCTTTTCTCCTCCTCCTGCCTGTGTCTTTGCAGGTGTGCATCCACCAGTGTGAAGAGAAAGTCTTCCCCCGCCCTCTCTGGACCACATGCACCAAAGTCATGGCCAATGGCTCTGGGCAGCTCAGCCCTGTTGACCCAGAGCTCGTGTCAGCTGCTCTTTACCAGCCGAAAGCCTCGGAGATGCAGCATCTGAAGCGAATGCCCCGTGTCAGGAGCTTGGTGCAAACGCGAGATACAGATCCTGGCGCAGATGATGCTGAGGAGGTGGAGCAGAAGCAGCTGCAGAAGAGGTTTGGGGGCTTCACTGGGGCCCGGAAGTCAGCCCGGAAGTTGGCGAACCAGAAGAGGTTCAGTGAGTTTATGAGGCAGTACCTGGTCCTGAGCATGCAGTCAAGTCAGCGCCGGCGCACTCTGCACCAGAATGGTAATGTGTAGCCAGAAGGAGCCCCTCCCAGCTGCACCGGCCACTGCAACCCATGAGTGAGTTGGGCACCAGTTAGCTGGGGGCAAGAAGTGACCTCATACCCCAACTGTCTCAGGCTTCTTCTCAGGCTTCTACCCAGGTCTAGAAACAGATTAACCAGCCCCAAACACACACGCACACACACTCCAATCCCTTTCCCTTCTCCCCACACACGTTTCAAGGACTCCAGCTCTTGAGAGGTTTGGTGGAGAAATTCACATCTCTGCCTCCTACCCCTTTCTCCAGGTAGCAAAGATTTTCCCACCCTTCTTCTTGAGGCTGACCACTCCCATTCAGAGACTGGTTACCATGGGGATAATAGTAGTATGTTAAGACAACTAATTCCTCTATAGCTCTCCAGGAGCTTAGTTACTATGGGGACAGTTAAGTGGACCAATTCTCCCAGCCAGTTACCATAGCAACCATTCAGCTCACCTTTCCTCAGAGATTTTATCTGCAAAAAAAACCAATAGCCAGTCCTCCTCTTAGCCATTTGCAAAAAAGCTGATTACTGCTCTGCTTCAAAGACAGCTTATCTACCTCACCCTACATCTCAAGGTGGCTGAACTCCATGGAAACCATTAATATTTCCCATTTCCCCCTGCCAAAGACTTTTTGTTGGGTCCCAGAGTTATGCTGTTTGCTCTTATTCCTTCCACTAACAATTTGGTCACCCTCTCGTACTTTACCAAGGAAAGACCAGTTCTTTATCCTTGATGGCATCCTTGCTGAACCAGGACTCCAGAATTTGGCCCAATGGATCTAGTGGACTTTAAGAGGAAGAATGAGTCTTTTTTTTCTTCTTCTTTTTTTTTTTTTTTTTTTTTTTTTTTTTTTTGCCTCTCCCCAATCTGCCATTTGTGTTCTTCTCCTTTGCTTCCTTCCTACCCCCCGGGTACACACTTACACAGTCCTATGAAGCGTATCAGGAAACACACGGCAAGGACCCAATTACTGCCAGCCGATTCCAAACCCAGCTCTCTCCAGTCCATCACCAGTATACAACTACGGGACGGCTTTAGGAATTAGCACAGGGGATTTAAGAAAAAGCACAACCGTCAAGTCTTCGCCCTTTCATCCTCATATGCTAATGTGAACATGAGCAAAGTGTCACACATCTCCTGAGACAGCTCGGGAGCGTGACCTAGTGCAAAGCGCGAGTTAGTTTGACAACAGCACCCTAATGATGCGGTTCCAACAGAAGCTATTCCCCATCTCTGAGGCAGAAAAGCAAAATGCATGTGCCCTCTCTTTTTGCTTCCCACACATCCAAGGTAGCCATGTCGTTTGTAGCCCTCTTTGGAGGTGGACTGCATCCATGGGCTAATCTTTGGTGCCCACTCTGTGGCATAGGGCCAGCCCACGTGGCCCAAGCTGGTAGGTCACTTGTTTGCAACAAGCTTACCCCCAAGATGGACACATTTCTTAGGTTGTGGGGAGAAGACCACTACATTTAGATCCATCTCCAAAGATCCTGAGTGAACTTGCCTCTCAAGACACATCTTCAGTTCTTGACATACATTCTATTTCTTCCTAAGCCAGACTTGCATGTATCTAGTAGTACATCTTCCAGACGTAGCATGAATTCTTCTAAATCTTAATGGCATTCTTTAAAGTGGCTCTTAAGGGACACCAAAGCCCATATCTAATTCTAAACCACAACAATATTCTTTACCTAAAGACAGTTTAAGATCAGTCCCATTAGCAAGAATCAATTTATTTGGGGAAAAAAAAAAAAAAACTATTTGAGCCAGACAATTGGTTTTTCTGTTTTTCTATTATACTTCCAGCTGAGTGGTGCCGTAACAGGGCTAATAACTGGCTTCTATCTGCTGTTTTGCTCAACATGCGAAGTTCTCGATAGAAACATTAGCCAGCTCATTTGGGTGTTATTAATGGCTGTCCTGTCACCACGTGACTGGCTCGCTCACTCTCTTCTTCTGCATGTGGATGGTGCTGAGTTCCAGAGTGGATGTGTGTTAATGAGCCTGTCGCAGGCAGCTGAGACCTTGTGCTTATCTGCGTACACACAGCCCAGCCTGCCGTGTGCGTGATAGAAATCCTTCCACTCTGGCCAGCTCCCATTGCCAAAGTTGTCCTTAACATCTAAGGTACCTGTGCCAACCTATGCTCAGAAGATCCGAGTCGGGGGAGGGGACCACCCAGCACTGGAGTAGACTGAAGAACCCGTTCAAAGTGTAATGGTGCCCTAGCAAGACAGGGCACTGCAGGGCAGGCCTTGCCCTGGACAGAACTGAGAGAAGGGTACAGCAGCTCCTGGGGACAGCCTCTCCTCTGACCTGTACTTCCAATACTCCCTGCTGTGTCTGGCCTTGACCTTCTGGACATCAGCCACACACTCGGGATCCTTGTTCTTAGCACCTTGCTTAGAGAGCCTGTGCCGCATTAAGAGGCACCGTTGAACATGGATGTTGAGAGCTGGGGAGGAGATGAGTGTAACCAGGAAGAGGCTTGTCGCTATGCCATGTAAGTCACCGCCCATCAACCCAACTTTTTATCCAGTGCATCACTCCTGCCAGTGGTAGGCAAAAGCGGCAGGTAAGTGGAGGGCATCAAGCAGGGACCCCTTCTGGTCGCTGGGAAACTCTTCCTTTCATTCGCTGTGGTGGCCTACTTTGGATTGCTTTAGTCACTTGGGCAAACAGGATGGATGGCTCAGGGGAAACTGTTGGGCTTGACATTTTAATTCTGTTTCCCCAGGCATCCAGGTGATCCCCCGAACAGCATGTGTCCACACCCAGACCTGCCGGCCGGGAGTCAGGACTCCTTCTTCCCCGAGGCACTGAGCACCCACAGCACCTCCCTGTCCGGTTGTCGCACCCTTCCCATGGCATGTTTCACAACCCTGTTGCTACATCAGAGTGTATTTTTGTAATTCCTCCAGCTAACATTTTAATGGCCCCATCTTCCCACGCACCTTCTGCCCTCCTCGAGGGCCAGGTGAGAGGATTATGAAATCAAACCTGGGGTTTTGCCTCGTTCACTGCCATAACTTGTTTGTAAAAGAGCTGTTCTTTTTGACCGATCGTTTGAAATAACTTTCTCCATTAAACTTCTACTGAGCAAATGGTTAATAAACTCGCTGGCTGTTTTTAAGCGATGTGATGAAGAAGCATAGACTTCACAGACACACGTTGTAAGGAGTCACCTGTCCCAGAGGCAGAGGCCAGGAACTCAAAGGCTGTGCATGCTGTAAAGTTGACACAAGGAGATGCTTGGGAGATGAACTCACGGAGGGCAGCGGGCACAAAGGCACTGGGAAGCCAGGGTGCTAATGGCTGTATGGATGCGTAAGCAGGGGTTGGAGGGGGACACAGTGGTTCTCAACCTTTGAGTCCATCCAGCTGCTGTTGGGCCCCACTCCCAGCTCTGGACCAAGCAGACACTTCTATTTTTAACAGCTTTCAGGTGATGCGAAGAGCCTGTTGGTTTGGGGAAGTGGGTTGTGATGGAAGGAAAGGAGTGGCAGACCTGCCCGCCTGTTTTTTTCTCCGTGTAACACTAAACGTGGTGTGTGACTGTCAAAGTCCAGCCAGGAAACATACAGAGAACCCAACTGGAGTAACTGAACAGTTCGATGTCTACATGGTAGATGGCTGTCACAGTCCATTTACTGCTGCTGAAACAGCAGAATAGTTTTTTCTAGGGGAACTGGTTCCAGGACCCCCTGTGGTAGCAAAATCGTCTATCGCACAAAATAGCACATTTGTATATAACCTATATACGAGCTTCTGTGTGCTGAAATTATTTCTATCTATACTATCTAATACAACATAAATATCATGTACACAATTGTTTTAATTGTATCGCTTAGGGAATAATGAGAAAGGTCTGTAGTTTGTGGGGACAGATGCAATTTGTTTTGTTTTTTTTTAAGATTCTCAGTCTGAGTCGGACAATGGTGGCACATGCCTTTAATCCCAGCACTCAGGAGGTAGAAGTAGGTGGATTTCTGTGAGTTCAAGGTCAGCCTGATCTACAGAGTGAGTTCCAGGACAACCAAGGCTACACAGAGAAACCCTGTCTTGAAAAACTAAGGAAAAAAAAATGTAATCTGTAGTTGGCTGAATCTGATGTGGAAACCACAGATACCAAGGGACAACTGATTGTACCACAGAAGGGGTATATTATGAGCAATGGTTAATTTACCCTATTCATATTCATACTTAAGGTAAAAAAGGCCAAGGCCAAGGGGCCTTCACTGTCCAACGATGTCAGGAAGCCTTAGGACCCAGCCCCAGAGATGGCCCCTGGCCCTAAAAGCAGCTCGCCATTTCTCTGGTTCATCCCCTTTCAGCGGCCACTCATCGGCTTCTGTCTTTCCTGAAGAGGATGCCAGCTTAATGCAAAAAAGGGTCCCAGGCTATCTGCTTGCACTCCATCCACCCCCTTAACGTCTTCTCAGGGCTGTGGAGGGTGATGCACACCCGTAATCTCAGCACTCAAGAGGCAGGAGGCCATCCTGGACTGCCCAGAAAGAACCTAGGAAGAGGTGATAATTCTTACACGGGCAACACAACCTTCGTACTTAAATGCCCTTTGAACATTTAAACACATCTCCCCACATCTTCCTGCAGCCTGGTTTATTTGACAGGCTCTTCTTGGAATGATTAAAGTTCCATAAGCCAGTGGGGGCGGGGAGGATGCTTTCTGCTTCTAGGACCCTGCCCAAAAGGGCCAACTCAGCTAGCATCTGTCCACAACCTGTGAAGCCAATGCCTTCAGGGGCAGATTACACTGGGAACCCATTCTGTAGACACAGTGCTATGGTTTGGAGTTGTTTGGGAAAGTCCCAATCTTCCCGTGCTGGAGGCATGCTGCTCAGGGTGGCGGTGAGAGGTCGTGCTTTTGGAAGGAACGTAGGGTCCCCAGGCTCTCTGGCTGCCTATTTACACACTGGTCCCTCTCCTGGTATGAATTTCCAAGACATCACCTGCCAGGAGGTGATGTGTTCAAGAAGTTCCTTACAAGAGCCTGTCCCAGTGTTTGGTCTTCCAGCCTCTAAACCTCTTTTAAAGTTAGCCTCAGGTACTTTCTTATAGCTATGATAAACTGAAGATATAGGATGTGATTTTCTCGTAAGTTCCTAGCCCATTCCCCATCAGGCACAGAAATATGCCCAAAATAATCCCTCCTTTGAAAATGAATGTAAGACACAGAAAACAATTACCGCCCAGATTACACCAACACCACGACAACCCCAATGACAATACAATACAAAGCTGTTACCTCACCCCGCCCACCCGTGTACCCTTGGGAAGATAGTCCGTCTCTGTGCCTCACTACCTGCATCTGTTAAGTAACTTCCTTAGCGGGTTGCTACGGACACTCAGCCTACTCCCTGGTAAATACGACCTGCCTGAATTTGTTGTGGGACAGTGAACCCAGAGCCAGACATGTGCTGCTCCACTGAGCCACACCCCCGACCCACCTACTGATATTATAAGCACATGAGTCCCCGCCCCGCCTAGTGTTGTATGCGATCCTTTGCTACTTACTGTAGGAAATCAGTACAGCCACGCACTAAGTCAGACAATGTACCATTTTATTCCTTATAAAATATATTTCATATCATTGCTGTAAAAACATTACATTTCATTTCACATTTTAAAAAAATCTTAACAGTAAAAATAATACTTGGAAGACAGCGGGGATGGGGATGGGGAGGGGGAGAAGCGCCAATAATACAAATTCACAGATGGGATTCTTCTCCCTTTTTTTTTTTTTTTAAATCTTTTATATTTTTTTGCCCCTGGTAAAGTCAGAACCTGGGGTGACCAGAAAGTAACAGAACAGATCTCTTCCACCAAATCAGTGTCCATATCCAATTTCACAGGGTTCCCTAAGGCATCAGGCTATAGACTCGCTGTGAAAGGCAGCCACCGCTCGCAGCACTGTCTGAAGGGCAACATTACTTTCAGGGCCAGGTTAAAAGCCTTATCATGGGTCCAAGCCTTCGTTACCAGAGAGCCCTTTGGCTTTGTACCTGAGACTTCAGCTGGCCACAGACCGTATCCCTGGATGCGCAGCACAGGGTGAATATGGTGTGGACTCACTTGAGGCTGCTCCCAACATGGCACCACGTCTGAAGGTAACTCTGAGAAACGCTCTCAATGACGGAAACATGGCTGGACAGTTTCCCAAGATAACTGCAAGCTGGGTCCTGTTGGTTTCAAAAGCACACCTGCGGCACCTTCACCCAGTCAGATTCCAAACCCATGGGGCCAGGAAGCAGGGAGACGCAGAGAGGAAGGAAACAGAAACGGGCCTGACGGCTGGATGTGCTCACAAGTCACCCTTGCCCTTCACACCCAAAGCCAGACCACGTGACGTGAAAGCATCACAATGAAGGAGTGGGGACAGCGGGCAGGAGGCCAACACCACCAGAAAAGAGAGGGAAGGGAGGCAGGCGCCGGAGGCTGCACAGAAATGAGACACAGAACCAAACAAAACCAAAACTCCCTCGGTTTTTAAACCATCCCACGGACACTTTTCTTCTCTCTCCTTCTTCCTTTTCTGCCTGGCACGCCAATGGCATAGGAAGCCTGCCTCAGATGGAGAAAATCCTTACAGTCGGTTAGGTCCGCAAGCTCCAAACCAAGGCTGGGATTAAAACGTCTCTGCTGAAGTGGAGGCTCAGTCCATGCTGGGATTAAAAAGGGGAAAGGAGAGTCTCCTGATGGGTCCCTACATGTTCAGAAACATTCAACTCTCACTCTCTGTCTCTGTCTCTGTCTCTCTCTCTCTCTCTCCATTCCCTTTCCCTCTCCAGTAAGATTGGAAGCTAAGCATCATGGGAAGTAAGGAGAGAAGAGAAACTTCTGCTTTCAGCTCTTAATTATCCATGAGGTTGAAGGGGCAGAAGAGCGCAGGGGCCACCTCTGGCTGGCCTGGCTTGTTATAAAAATACATCCCTACCAAAGACACCCAGACACCAGTGTCTGTCCCCTCCACCAGCAGCCCAGGCTACCATGACACCCTCCATGTCACACACACAATCTCTTAGGTTCACCAGTTTCCTAATAGTACTTAGTGTGTGTTTCCCAGGTGATGCCCCCAGTGGAGCCTCAGTGATCAGGGAGATGGTCTCCATAGTAACTAATGGAGTTGATGCTGCTCAGTCCCTGGAGAGGTGGCCTGGTGGCACTCCCTGAGCCCGTGACATCTGGGATATCAGTCCAAGACAGTTGGGTCCTGGAGGTCATGTTCAGCAGGCCCAGAGGCAGAGTCTGCTAGGATCTCCCAGAAATCCCAAGGGGAAAAAAGGCTTCGTCATCAAAGATCTGCACATAAGACCAGAAGACCAGGCATTCTAGTGCCTCTCAGACATGCTGGAGGGAAGCAGCCTCAGGAAGGACTTTACTCAATGGGAGCAGAGTTTCTGTGGAGACCCTCCATGCTTCCTCTCAGAGCTGGAAGGATGCTCAGGGTAGTGTTTCAAGGCCACGTTCTCAAACCAAATTCATACTAGCCTTTTGGCTCAGCTTTTTTAGAACAGGCTTTGAGAGGAAGCCACATAACGTTTATTGGCATGCAACCCAACATCTGAGGAGGACCAGATTCAAAAGCTGCCACCGTAAAATGGCGTCCCTTTTCTGTCCCCAGAAGCTGCTCCAACAGAAGTAAAACTGCGTCTCACCAAGTACACCCACCTACTCTTCCCAGAGTCCTGCTATTAGTTTTTGGGTCATCCACCTGCCAGAAAATTCTTTTTTTTTTTTCCCTAAGAAAAGAAAATTCATTTTGCTCACAGTCCATTCTGGAATAGCTGAAAGAGCAAAGGATTCACCAGCTCAGCACAAAAAAGGGCAAGGCACCCTGCCCTACTTTTGATGTGTACAAACTAGTCCCCGAGGGGTGGGGGAAGGGAGAAATTCTTTGGTCTCTGGTTCGCTGCAGAATACCCTTGGTCAATTTTGGCTCTCTCCTATTTTAGGGGGAAAAATATTTTCATTTCATTTTCTTTAAAAAATAAAACACTCCCACAAGGGGGAGAAAGTGTTTTAAGTGTTACATCTTAGCCAATGGAGCCCCAGCTGCCCACATCACTCCATATCTCTCTGTGTTCTGCTGGTGGTTGCAGGCCTGGAGGCCTCCCGGCTGCTAGGCAGGGTGAGAAGCGGGGCTGGTGGGAGCAGGCTCAGTCCAGGAAGCGCTGGCAGGCCTTCTTCCACCGGCAGGCTGTGCACCACTGGTCCCGGTGCTCGATGCCGTACACCTTACGGCACTTCTTGGCCTCTCCACGGGCTTTCCTGATAGAGAATGAAACGAGGGTGGCGTCATACAATGGAGGGTCAGACCCAGATCACGGCCATGCATGAGCAGGCAGACATATACAAGCTGGGATGGGGAGGCTCCTGACAGAAGTCTGTGACCAGAGACTCAGGAAGAGAAGCCAGCTCTGCCAATGTGGCCTCTATCGGGGACGAACCCTGGAGACTACAGTCCCCATCACCAGTGCACTGGAAGGTGGGAACCAGAAGGTTGAGGGTGTGACGGCTCACCTGGTGCTGCTCTGAGCCCGGGGAGGGGAGGTGACGATCAGGTGAGACTTCACTGTGGGTGGCGGCTGCTGGGGCTCACTGAAGCTGAGAGACCGGCTCCGGACCTGGGTATGAGGAATATAAGCACAGGCTGTGAGTACGAGACCCCCTCAGGACAGCGAGGCAACTCCCTGGGCCCTGCCACACCTCCCTGGACCCCAGAGCAGGTGCCAGTGCAGAGGACCTCACAGTCTCCCCTAGAAGGACATTCTAGACAGACGGGCTCAGGTCAGGGGCGGAGTGTAAGGCAGCTTTCATCCACACATGAGTTCAGGCAGGGACAGAGACAGGAGCCACCCTGAAGACTTTAGGGGACTTAGATGGAGTTACCAGACAAGGAGCAAATGAAAGAATCGTATTGCCTTAGTCACTCTGTCTGTCAGCTAGGTTCCGCAGTGCGTGATACTTCCGTGTCACACACTTGAAACTAGAGCCACCCATATGCGGTTCTAACAATTTACGATTTATTTCAGTTGGGACTCAAGGGTACCAGTCTATGGCGCCTGAGACTTCTGGCCCAGCCCACGTAGTCCGAGTGCTCCTCGGATCTTCCTGGCGGTTCCCCCTTCTTACAGCCTGGCATTCTCTCCCTCCCTTTCATCTCGGCGTTAGAACTCTAACAAACACGCATACACACTCACAGAGCAAGGGGCTGAGTTTAGCCTTGTCTGGCATATTTCTAAGCAAGAAAACTGCTCCACTCTGACTCCCCTCAAAGTGTCCCTCAGGCTGCTGAGAGGAGCCATGATCTTCATGAGGTATGGGGGCAGAGACAGGCAACACCAGCCATGTGCTTTGGACCAGTGTCACACTTCCCCCAGCCCTGGGTATGTATGCAACAGCTTTGGGGTGTTGGGGCACACACTCACCGGAGAGAGGGGGGAGGTGGTGGTAGGGGCAGCAGCCCAGCTGATGCTGGTATAGATGTGGGGGGAGACGGGGATCTGGAAGGATGGCAGAGCCTGCAGAGACAAGAGTATGTCAGCTTGGGGTCCAACTAAGGAGGCATCTATCTGCCTCAGGTCCCAATAACTTCCCATTTGCAACAGAAGGCAAATCTCTGCCTAGTCAAGAGCCTGGTGGAAAACACCAAGACAGCTACCTGAGTTTTCCTATAAGCAACCTCAAAGCATTGAACCTTCAACACAGCCTCCTTCTCCTCCTGAGAAGCTCTGATCTCACTTTGTGAGCCTCCCCTTGGGGCTGCTTACATGCCAACCTCATGACTTAGTCCTTATAGGGTGTTATTCCGTGGCGGAATCACTTTGGAGAACATGCTTCAGACAAAAAGTCCAAAGCCTTCTGAGTCTGAGTAGTATTTCTGGAAAAGGACAGAGAACTGCCAGGCAACTACTCAGGAGTGGGGATACAGGCAAGAATGTCTGGCTTAGATCTATCGGTAACAGTACCAGCCACGCTCTCCAGACGCCACAGAGACAGCTAAGGCTGAGCCTCAGCCTGACATAAACTAAGACACTAACTCTAATGAGGAGAGCCTGCTTATTTTGCAAAGTTTTTCTCATTGAAAGTACCACTGTACTTTACTGGGTTTTTTTTGGCCTTACTATGTGGCCCAAGCTGACTCTGACCTCCTGGGTGCCGGCATTTCAAGCATGCACCAGAACACCTGGCTGAAAGCACTGTTTTTACTAACTTGCAAATTGGTCAAGTCAGCCAAAGCCAGACTATAAACATGGAAAGGACTTTAAACCAGCATATGGAAACGTGAACCAGCACGCAGGGTGACGGTCATTCTAAATGACACCATCCTCCTCACCATGACAACTTCCCCAGGTCTGTGAGCATAACGGGGTGGTCTCCCTTGGGCCAATGCCGTGTCTTCCCATGTCCTAAGGAAACGGTACTTTGACAACTTAAAACCAGCCCTAGACAAATCCCATGGCTAACCCCAGCTCCAGCAAGCACTTCATGAAAGCAGGGGCCATGTCCTAGTCTAACTGAAAGGCTTACTTAACTCCAGTGTTGGCACCAGGGAGGCACCCAAAGCAAGACTCTCAATGTAACACAATCCCCGGAGCTAAGGAGTTGCCTGGGAAGCTCTACATGACTCCACCAGGCACCTGACATGTGGTTAAGATTTCTCACCTCTACCAAGTGTCACAATGGATTCCCTTCCCTTGTTTTGTTCGCTGTTGCTTTAAGACAGGGTTTACATGTAGCTCCAGCTGACTTCAAACTCCCTATGCAGGCAAGGGTCACCCTGAGCTCCTAGCCCTCAGTCTCCACCCTGTAAGTGCAGGTGTGTGCTTTCACACCAGGTTTTTGCTGTGCTAAGGATCAAACCCAGAGCACTCTGTTTGTTAAGCAAGCGCTCTACCAACCGACCTACAACCCCAGACTTTCCTTTTCCTTCTCTGTGGAAGATTGGCAAGTTGGCCAAAAGGTGGTCAAAGCCTGTGCTCTGACAGCCAGTGACTACTGAGATCCCAGGCTAAGCCCCCACATATGCCTGCTCCATACCTGGTATGCATGGTCAGCCTGAATGTGCCAGAAGGAGCCAGGAGCTGACTTGCTGAGTGCAACTGAAGACAGGGAAGACTCCAGGCCAGCGTGTTCTGGGCCAGAGGACTGTACTTTGGGTGGAAGCAACGAAAGAGCAGCAAGGGACGGGCTGGTCACACGGGAGGTGGGCGCTGGCTCGCCAGTGGGTGTCCCAGGGGCAAGGGGAGCAGCCACAGCCAGGGCAGATTCTTCCTTCATCTGCATCTCTGTGTAGTAAAAGTCTTCTTCCCGTTTGAACTGGTCAGAATCCACTGTGTCCCTGTGTGCAATAAATATCCAGTCATCATTAAGGACATGCTGCCTTGATTCAAAGCCAGAGGAAAGAAAGTACAAGGAGGAAGCGACTGTTTGCGCCCACCCAGGAAGTTGAAGGCAGTACCCAAGAAAATGCCCAGGAGGCCTGCTCTCAGAGGATAACACAGGGGATTAGAACATGCCCATCCACAGGAGCTGTTCTTCCCAGCATGAGAGCTCACACAACAGCAAACATGTATGAACACCCCCAGTCCTGGCACGAGCCCTCTTGGGGCCCAATCTACAGGATGCTCTCAAGGCCTGTGAGGCCATCCGTGCCAGAGCTGCTGCCCAGAGAGGGGGCTCTGTACAGAGGCGAGGGGTAGGAAGGTACAACCACAAGACACAAGACACAACCGCAACACGACTCGCTCTCTGGCAACAGCGGTCAGGGAGGGGGACCGGTCAGTGCCTGTAGGAAACCATTTCACTAGAAGCACCCTGGGCTGCAAGTCCTGTGGCCTTAGCAGGGTGGAAGCACTCGTGACTGGCACCCTAGGCAAGAGGCACTGAGCTCTGTACCTACCCCAGGTGGAGGGCTTTGACGTGTCGCTTGATGCCCACGATGGAGCGCAGAACTTTGCCACAGCTGGGCCACAGGCACTTGTACATCACCTTCACAGAGTTCTAGGGGGAAGAGAAATCTCAGTGACGGGTGCCTGTGAGTCCTCTCCCGGCCTCTCCCATCACCTGGTGAGGACTTCAGCTAGCTGCCCTCCTCAGCTAGATCCAAAAGGAAAAACCCTAGAGAAGGGACTCCCAGAGAGCACAGAAACATGCACAAGAGAAGCAATGTGGTGACCACAATTAAAAAGAAAAAAAACCATGCATAACGGCACACGCTTGTAATACCAAGAGGCGTGGCAGAGACAAGAGACGCCTGGGCTCCCTGGCCTCCCAGCCTTGCCTGTTTGCTCATGAGCTCCAAGCCTGGGAGAGAGCCTGTCTCAAAAACTAAGATGGGGTGAGGCAGGAGAGGTGAACAGCACCTGGAGACAATTCCTGAGGTTGACCTTTGACCTCCATGTGCATGCACACCCACAGACGTACACACTCCAAAAACTGAAAAGGACTAGGAATCGGTCTGGGAATTTCACAACAGGTGCAGCAAAGGAAAACTAGGAACGCCTGGGCCCCACGGCTCCCCTGCTCCTCTGGGGATGGCTGTCCCCACACACTCACACGCTCACTGGCCCCCTACCTTCCTCTTGCGTGGGGCTGGTTCATCCAACAGGAAAGGGTCGGGATCAGTCTCAAAGCCATGATCAGTCTGGGGAGAGCCAAAAGCGTCTCCCAGGTACTTGGGGCTGGCCTGAGGGTGGGGGGGCGAGGGGGTGGAGATGCCACTGCTCCCGCTCCAGTGCCCGCTGGTAGTGCTGCTGCCGCTGTCTGACACGTCACCGCTCTCCTTCCACGGGTCACCGCAGGCTGCACGGGAAACTGGCCAGACAGAGAGTAAATAGATGATATTATTAAAATCTTAATTATTAAAGACATTCCTTCCTGAGCTACAAGATGAGGGCAAGTACAAACACTGTGGTGATTTGGGGGGGCTGTGACTGCTCTGCCAGCTGGGCGTTTTCTACCACGGCTACACGGGTCACCACTGAGCACCACGCGTACACTATAACTATGTTTCACTGAGAATTTAATAAAAAGAAAGCAAGTAACACCTAGTTCACGCTGTACGTGCTAAAAGGAGGGGTGTTTCCTGGTTCCAGTCTGCCTGGGAACACCCACACAGGGATCCCTTCCTGACGGACTTCCTGATAAATGCCTTCCAATCGTTTCAACTTGGACAAGCGCATGAACATCTGTGAGTGCAAAGAAACCTCTCAGAACATTCAGAGAATACAGCCAGTGACCTCCAGGTGACGGGAGGCCCTGGTGTCTGGCCTGGCGCTGCAGTGGCCACCTGCCTCCTCAAACTCGGATGTCTAAGAAGGAAGAATATAAATCACGCAGGGCGGTGGTGGCGCAAATCCCAGCACTAGGGAGGCAGAGGCAGACGGATCTCTGTGAGTTCGAGGCCAGCCTGGTCTACAGAGTGAGTTCCAGGACAGGCAGAGTTACAACAGAGAAACCCTGTCTTGAAAAACCAAATAATAAATATATATATATAGAGAGAGAGAGAGAATAGAATACAAGTGCAATTTTTATGCTTAGTTTTTCTTTTAATTTTTTTTAATGCTTTACTTTGTTTTGTTTTTGTTTTTTTTGTTTTTTTATAGACCTAGGGGTAAAACCTAGGGCCTTTTTCATCCTTGGTGAGCACTCTAGCACTGAGCGAAACCCCAAACCTAGAGTTTTGCTTTTTAGATTGACGGGGGTGGAGGGTGCTTCAGACTGAAGCTACACTCTCTTGTGCCTTGCTGTCACATCCAAGCCAACTGACAGCATAAGATAATCTGAAAGCCTAACACATGGGAATAGCAAAAAACGTACACTCCCAGCAGCCTCAGCTCCCTATACAGACACACAGAGCCTCCTGACCCTAGGCTTAAAGAGACACTGCCGCACCCTAAGTCAGTGGTTCTCAACCTTCCTAATGCTGCGACCCTTTAATACAGTTCCTCATGTGTGGTGAGCCCCAACCACAGAATTGTTTTTGTTGCTGCCTTCATAACTGTAATTTTGCTATTGTTATGAATCATAATATAAACATCTGATATTCAGATGGTCTTAGGTGACCCCTGTGAAAGGGTTGTTCTACCTCCTCAAAGGGGTTGCGATCCCACAGGTGGAGAACCACTAACCTTAGTGGTCAGAACATACCCGAAGGCTAGTTCAAGTTCGAGGCCCATGTTTTCAACCAAGACTCTCTTTTACTTCCAGGAGACACTTGCCTAAACAGGGTGCTGGATAAAGAGCCCCCTCCTCCTCAAACTCAAGAAGCATCTGAAACAATTGATATGGGCCCAATAACATGAACCCAAGAGGGAATGCCAGTCATATTTCTTCCCTTCAGCTCCTTTCCTGAATCTGCTGACTTAACTCCTTGGACTTCTTAAACTTACTGAGAATTTGTCACCCCTCCTCTGGGTCTTCCTTATGCTCATGAAACAGGCTGCACTGCTGGGATTCACCACTAGATGTCCCCACGGGCAGTGACAGTCTCTAGGTGGGTTAATTAATTTTGCTTTCAATCAAAGATTATTTGTGAGAGACACTTGTAAAGGCCACTTTCCTCTCAGTATGAATTAGAGCTAGCTCCATATTCTCCTACAAACTTTTAAGTAGCTTTTAAGACTAGAAGATAAGAAACCTCCATTAAAATAACTTAAGTCACTACTAGTCTTGTCAAAAGATTTACTCTGCAATCTTTCTCTACGCTGCTCCCCAAGTACTGGTCAAGTATCTGGGGATCATAACCAGAAGAATTCAGTTTACATCTATAAGTTTGAAGTTATACTACTGGGGACTTTTTATCACTGTGTGTTTGTGTTTGCGTGTGTGTGTCTTGGGGGGGGTGAGAAGGAGAGAGAGGGACAGAGGAGGAGAGGGAGGGAGGGAGAGAGAGAGAGAGAGACAGAGAGAGACAGAGAGAAAGACAGAGAGATGGTGCATAAGGGGAGGTCAGAGGTTAGGGGAGTCAGTTCTTTTCTTCTGTCATGTGGGTCCCAGGGAACAAACACAGGTTGTCAGGCTTGGCAGAAAACTTACCCAGAGTCATTTGGCTGGCCCATACTATTGGTTTGTATATGCAGTCAGATCTGAGACCTTAGCTCAGGTATTTTGCCTGCAAGCCCACACTAATTTATGAGACTAACTTAGGCACTTAGAAGTGAGTATTGATAATCGGAAGTTACTAGGGACGACCATCAAGCACGAGCTACTCTTGTGGCTCCCGTAGAACTTGCTGCAGTGGCCAGCTTGGCTCAGTGCTGAGTTCAATCACTGTCACAAAGCACCGTGAAGTCTCTGCTCAGATGAGGAAACGGACCTTCTGCACCAGTAGTCTGCTGAGCCTCCAGAACCCTGCTGCCAAGCTGACATCGGCGATTAAAAGCCAGAAAGAGAACATCAGTCATGGACCTCTACCATGCCAAGAACCAGCCCAACCCCACTTGCTCACCAGAGAAGATGGGCTCAGCCCCAGGAGGACTCTGCACGACAGGACTGCAAGACAGAGACGTGAGCACCATCGCCGCCATCATTTCATCCATCTCCACCGCATCCGACTTCCTGGATTCAAATGAGCGGGGAGCATGCTTATTTCCTGGGCCTGGCTGCCCGACAGAGCCCAAAGTTAAGCTACCACATCCGCTTAATTTCATGAGATCACCTGACACCGCTGTGCTGTCCCCTCCGAGCCCCCACCCAATCACCAGCACGAGCTCAGTGGAAAACAAAACAACACTCCATGGAAAGTGCTTGTTCTGGGTGATGTTCTACCGGCCCAGGCTGAGCAGGTGGGCCCCTGCTTAACCTGGGCTGATACCAGAAATAGCACCGCTCTCCCTGAACTCTCCTTCTAACCCTGCAACTTAAAATGGAGCATTTTATTTGGCGGCAGAGAGAAGAGTCAAAAATGATAGGATGAAGCATGGGAATAAACAATGCACACTAGAATCTAAACACTAATATTATTACCTCCTTCCCCTGACTTATATTCAAATTTAAGAGGAAACAATTACGCTAATGGATTTTCTCTCTCCTCTCTGCCAAAATAAACAAAGCATTCTGTTAGCTTCTGAATGTCAACAGAACCTATTACATAAGCCAAGGAGCAAACAGACCAGGATAAAATAAATAACCAGATGAAACTATCTCCCACTGTTAAGCTCCATGCTTTAAACAGGCTGCACAGAATTTTACATGTGCTTTTTTTCCCCTTTAAATCTATACAACTGTGCCCACTTCGGCAGCACGTATTGGACCGGTACAGAGAAGATTAGCATGGCCCCTGCACAAAGATGAGACGCAAATTTGTGAAGCGTTCCAGATTTCTCAGCAGGGAAAGGGAAGAGGGTTATTAATGAGATACGTTGTATGAAACTCAAATTATTAATAAAAGTATTACTTTAAATAAAAATAAAAGATAAAAAATCCATACAGTTATATGATTTGGAATGAAAATAAGCACTACCTGAAATCTAAAGTATTTGGGGAAAACTAGAATGTAATAAACTGCCTGTGGTTTCCTATTTCAAAGGGCTGTATTCATTCATTCTTTATGTACCAGGTCTCTTAAACTGTGCAGCTGGGTTTGAAGCAGACGGACCAAAGCCATCAACATATTAAATACTAGTTTACATCAGTGTTTCTCAATCTTCCTACTGCTGGGACCATTTAATACAGTCCCTCATGTTGTGGTGATCCCCAACCATAAGTTTATTTTAATTATTACTTCATAACTGTAATTTTGCTACTTTATGAATCATAACGTAAATATCTGATATGCAGACGGTCTTAGGCGACCCCTGAGAAAGGGTCGTTTGATCCCCAAGGGGTCACGACCCACAGCTTGAGAACAGCTGGTTTAAATGATCTTCCAGTTTGCCCTGCCTCAGAATGAAAAAACAAGTTCTTTGCCAGCCTTCCACTGGGTACACAATCAGAAACGCTGCTCCTCTGGTCTTAAAACACTGGGTCTGCTGGGCTAGCGAGATGGCTCAGTGGGTAAAGGCACTTGCTGCTAAGCCTGACTAGCTGAGTTCAATGCACAGTTCCCACAGACTAGAAGAGAACTGACTCCTGACCACTGTCCTCTGGCGTCCACGTGTGCACTGTAGCATGTACATACACATACATACACATACATACATACACACACACACACACACACACACACACACAGGCCTTACCTAATGAATGAATGTAATAAAAAAAATTTTTAAGCCACCTGGTCTGCCAACAGCATCCATACCCACGGAAAGAGGTGGAATAGAGTGTAGCTGTTTGTGTATCTTTTGCATGCAAAATAAGCTCAGCTGACAAATTTTCTTACTTCTGATTTTTACTTATTATCAGTTTGCGCATGCTGTGTGTTAGTGCGCTCACGCCGTAGCACGCATGTGGAGGTCAGAGCACAGCTCTGCGGAGTAGGCTCTTCCTTCCTCCTTCACGTGGGTTCCCATCAAACCAGGATGTAGGAACTGCAAAACCCTTTAGACCCACTGAGCCATCTCCCAGCCCCAGATTCTCCTTCTAAATCTTCAAAGATCAATATGGATGTGTGCTTCAGGATCTAGTGTCCCAGGTGACATCCTATCATTAAGATCTACAGTAGAATACCCATTCTTCACCCAGTGGTTCTTAGCACCCACATGAGAGCTCAGACCAGCTGTGCTTCCGATGCAACCTGCTGCGTGTCTGTCCAGTTCTGAGCTAAGAAAGGATGGCTTTACCTTTTTAAGTGCTATTTAAGTATCATGAGTGTTTTACTTCTTAACAGATGATACAGATAAATGATACTGAATCACAGTAAAGTTTGGAGGTCCTGGTTTGTTTTCACTGAAGCGCAGTCATGCCTACAGGCTTCTGTCTATGGCTGCTGTAACAAGTGGTCATGACAGAATCTGCTTGGCCTACAGGGCTGACATCATTTCTCTCCGCCCTGTATGGAATCAATGCTAGCACTGGACCTAAACCATCTGTTCCTGTCTCTTCTCGTGAAAAACTATGAGCAGAGTTTAAACTGTCACCAAACCAGACACATGTCACCTCTCAGAGAGTTGTGAAGAAAGGACGTTACCTGGGCTTCCTTAAAAGGATGCCTCTTCTGTATCCAGATTCACTATCCCAGCAAGTAGGCACCCAAGACCCCACATTCCTCCTCCATGCCCCAGCCCGTATCCATAACCCTCAACACCCCTACAAACCTCTTTGGGACATCGATGTTCCTAGACACCGGTCTGTAGGCTGGCACCTGGGACGTGGCACCCTGCAGCTCTGCCAGCCACACCTCTTCCGCTTTACAGCAAATCTGTAAGTTCTGGTCCAGCAGCCGGACTGTCACCTTGTCCTCGGCCCAGATGTGCTGCTCCACCAGGCCCTTGCACTCCTGACCCCCATACCACACACAGACCTGCGGGGGAATGAGGGCCAGCGGTCAGCACGCGGGAGTCCCACACCAAAGCCCTGAGATCTGGGTGGTGGGCTCTACCTGCTGCGGTCTGAGCTGTGATACACTAATCTTTAATTCATGCATGCTAAGATCTGGTAGACACCCCCAACGTCCATGTTAGACACTTCATCTCCCCAGGACCAGTGTCGGGGAGGAGGGGCAAGTGTGAGGGAATATGTCATGAGAATGGCTGCTCAGGAGACAGTTATCCAGAGAGCGAGTGGGGTGGGGGTTGGGGGGAGAGTGTGAATTGTTATAAAAGTGAGTGCAGACTCTCTCGGGCTCTTGTCCTTATCCTCCTCTCGGACTTCCCAGTTTCCAGAATTCTGAGCCAAATAATCGACTGTCTGTACATTACCCCACCTCAGATACTCCATTACAGTAGCCTCAACAGGCCAGGAGAAAGCCCGTGTTCCCAGGCACCTGTTGCCCACCCCGGCACCAGGCTAGCCAAACATGAACAAATCTTCCTCCTACAGCTCCCTATACACTTTACACCCTAGAAGATAGCGAGCAGGCCAGTAACTGGGGTTCCTCTGACCCCCGAATCTATGCTCATCCTTCAGTTACTCACGCCCCTCCTTGCCTCTGAACTCTTAAACACCTCCTACTCAGCACTTCTTCTGGAGAGTTCTAAGTCCCCATCTCTCCCCAGCATGCATTGAGAAGGGAGAGGCAGACTACTCTCTCGTCAGGGTACCTGAAGTTGGAAGGCTACCTTATCTCATGAGGACAGAGATCTACGGGGTGCCAAGCCTCATGGGAAAACAAAAGCCTCATGGAAGAACCCTGGAGAAGGCAATGGCAGGAGCCCCATGATAGCCCCTGGATCTAGTGATCATCAGGCCTAGGTGACCACGGGCCCAGCCACCGCAAAGGGGAAAATCCTCATCAGTTTTGGACTACGCCTCCATCTGCAGCTTCTGCAAACCTCCTCCCTGGTGCCTGTGGTCTAAGGTCCTTCTCCCTGCTGCCTAAATGTGTGAAGTGAGACAGACAAAACACCACTGAGTTAAGGCCATGCTTTGATCTGAGGTTCTGAACATCCCAGAATGCCTGGCTGCTTTCCCCCCGATACAGCAAACATGAAGATGCCCTGGTCTAAAGTGACAGTACATTGTCTGCCTAAAGCCCCAGTTTACAGGAATTCCAGTTTATCACTGGCTAGTCTGCAGAGACAGGGTACCTGTCCGTGCTGGGATCAACTTACCTTCTGTCCAGGCTGAAAGGCCACCTGGAGGTGCCCTGAGGTACCCAGAGCCTTGAGGACCTCCTTGGGCTGCTCCTGGCACACAGGGTCCTTAGGGGTGACTGAGGGCTGGGGCGTGGCTCCTTCCGGAACTTCTATCTGTGGCTCCAAGGGCAGGCTGGCCCCCGATGGCCCCTCAGAGGCACTGGGTCCCAACACCCGGGCTCCCAAGAGGGAGCGCTTACCAAGGCGGCGGGACAGCATGCTGGATACTCTGCTTCGTCTGCTGAGGAGACAAAAGCGACAGTGGGTGAATTCCCCCTCTCTCTCTAACCATACACACACACACAATTTCTGTGTGTGCACGCCACGGGCGCATGCGTGGAGGTCAGAAGACAACTTGCATGAGTCAGTTCTCTCTACCGTGTAGGTTGCAAGGATCAAACCCAAGACATCAGCTTGGTGGCAAGCTGCTTTACCTGCTGAGCCATCCTGCTGACTCCATCTTTTTTTTTAAATTTTTTTTTAATGCAAAAAAAAAAAAAAATGATACCCATTCCTAGGAGGACATATTAAAAAAATGTTGATTAAACTCAAAGAAAATAAAATCACTCACAAACCTGCCTCCCAAATATACCCACTCCTCCCGCTCCCATTTTCTTGTTTTTGTTTTTTAAGGCCTTTGTTTCATGTAGCTCCGGCTAAAACTTCCTTTGCAGCTGAGGGTGACCTTGAACTTCTGACCTCCCAAGTGTTCACCACCATGCCCAGTTTATATGGTGCTGGAGACCAAACCGGGGGCTCCGTGCAAGCTAGGCACTTTACCAACCCAAGCTACATCCCCAGCCCTGACTCCCTTTTCCTAAAAACATCCTGCTCCTTCTTCTATACCCGCACTCACTTGCTTTCTGTTGTGGTGTTGATTTGTTTTTGAGAAAAGGTCTTGATAGGTAGCCATGGCTGGCCTGAAACTTACTAATGGCAGATCAACTTGGCCATGACGTGGGGCAACCTTCCTGCCTGAGCCTCCTGGGTGCTAGGATCACAAGTCTGAGCCACTTCACCCAGCTCTGCCATACTTCCTTTGTATTAAAATGGAATCATTTTTGGTAAGCAGGTCTTCATTTAACATACCAGGTAAATTTTTCCTACATCATTAAGTGTTGTTCTATAAAAAGCAGTTACCAGTAAGTTCTTAGGCAGGTGTAACACTGGTCGTTTAACAAATTCCCCCAACTACCGCCCCGAAGGCCAGGTCCAGTGTTTTGTCGTCTCAGTTCCTCGGCCCGCACCAGGCATCCCTGAGCCAGGCCCCGGCAAGCACAGGTAACATCGATTCCTTAGTGAGGTCCTTCTCGTGGTATTGCCAGATCAGTCCTGGGTTTGTGCTAGACACCCAAACTCCCAAGCTGGGTTAGCATCAAAGCTTCAAAGCTGCACACAGCCTCGGAAAGCCATCATGCTGCTTTTCCCATAGACACTAACACCAGGACTGGAGAGGTGGCTCGGTCCGGACGGTCCCCATGTGGCCCATAACCACGTGGCAGCTCACAACCACCTGGAACTGCGGTTCCAGAGAATCCAACGCCCTATTCTGGCCTCCGCCGGCACCAAACGTGCACTCGGTGCACAGACAGACATACACGCAGAAAAAGCACTTGTATGCATAAAGTAAAAATAATAAATCATAGAAGAGGAAAGGCCAGCCTCTGCCAACTCACACTGCCCTTCCCCTCACAGCCAGGTGAGCCTTTCATGCTCCTGGTCTCTGCTGCTCCAGGTCTGTCTATTCATTGGTATCTAGCTGAAGAACAGATATGCATGAAGCACATTCCAGGTGTAGTGGGGTAGGGGTGGGCATTGAAACACCAGGGCTTTCAGGACCTTGATTCCAACTGCTGCTTCCCTAGCCCAGAATGCCATCAGGCTAATCACACACAGGCTGAATATCTCTAAAAGGCATTCCAGCAGACTCCGGCTCCGACTCCTCCTCCGACTCTGACTCCTCTGACTCCTCTTCTCCCTCCCCCCTTTCCCTTCCTTCCCCAGTCCATAATCAGAAGCATAGAGATAACTCAGGGGATAAAGTCACTTTCCATCAAGCGATGACCTGAGTTCAATCCTCAAGACCCACATGGTAGAACTGAATCCTTCACACACACACAAATAAGTCCATGTAGTAAACTGTGTCTCCTACCCCTAAATACTCTTTAAATCCTTGTTAGCATCAACTGACTTTGAGCAATTCTAGAAGCCTTTACCCTCTGTCTGGAACAAAAGGACCTCAGGGCCCATTTGTCTGGGTCCCACGTCACAGCCAATCCTTTGCTCCTTTCCCAACTAGCCAGGCCAGTTCTACTAGCAACCACATCTAGCACGACCAACCAAGACAGGAAAGAATGGCTATAAAAGAGGAGGTGGGGAAAGTGTAACAGCCAGAGGGGATGGAGGACGCCAAGAAAACAGGGCTCTCTGAATCGACATGATCAAAGCTCATACGAGCTCACAGAGACTGAGGCAGCATGCACGGGGCCTGCACCAGGTCCTCTGCGTATACATTATGGCTTCCGGTTTAGTGTTTTTACAGGATTCCTGAGTGTGAGAATGATTCTCTGATTCTTGTTCCTTCTCTTGGGCTCTTCTCCTACTGTTGGTTTGTCTTGTCCGACTTCAATGTGACAGTTTTTGATGTATCTTATTACATTTTATTCTGATACACTTTTTAAATGAATGAATGAATGAATGAAAACCTAGCCACTAGGATAACTGAACTGCCATTTATACCTGACGGGAGAGAGAAAGCCGGTTTTCCCCAACGGAGTGGGACTGGGTACATCAACTACTCCAGAGCAGGCCTCATGTTCGGGAGTAGCCGACCAACACATAAGGGGCTCCGCAAGGTTTTGTGTGCGCCTGCTCTTATTTGGTTGCAGTTTTGTGTTTTCTTTTTCAGTTTGGGTATTGTTTTATTTTGTTTTCTTGGTTTTTCTTGGATTTGTTACTATATTGGGTTTTTGTTTGTTTTTTTTTTTGAGAAAGAACTTAAAATTGGGTGGGTAGGGAGGGGGAGAGGATCTAGAAGGACCTGGAAAAGGGAAGAATATGATTGAAACGCATTTAAATTTAAAAATTGTTTTAAATAATAAAAATAAAACAAGAAAAGGATAAGAACACGGCAGCCCGCCGCGGTGGCGCACACCTGTTATCTCGGAGCTCAGGAGGCAGAGGCAGGAGGATCTGCGTTCCGGGCCAGCCTGGGCTACAGAGCAAATTCCAGAACTACACAGAGAAACCCTGTCTTGAAAAAAAAAAAACAGAAGAAAGGAATTAGTAAATACTGGGCAAAGTGGAATGGCTGGTTTTCTGCAGCCATTACTCAAAGACTGTAATCTGATATCCTGCTGGCTTGGCCAGGAGCTCCCAAGAAACAAAGCAAAGATGTGGCATGTGGAGTCCCCAACTTAAGTGGCTGGTGCTTTCACACTCTCATAGAGCTTTGTGACTACAATGTTTAAAAAAAAAAAAAGTAAGGGTAATTTCTACCACTAAGGAAAAATACATACCCCAGATAATGGCTTTTAAAACTGCAGCCGGGTGTGAGGCTCCGTGTAGAGCGCATGCCTGGTGTAGAAGAGGCGGAGCTAGGGCTCCATCCCAGTCACAGGACAGAAAGCAGCGCAGAGCAAAGGGAAGCTGAAGTGTAATACCACTTACTAACAACAGGTGGCAGCACTAACACAGAGACACCACCAGCCCTTTTCTTGGCCAAAAAAAAAAAAAAAAAAAGCCAGGAGCCACCCCCACTTTCTTGAACCGGAAGTTTGGGGTTTCCAGTACTGAAAACGAAGACAGCGGTGTTTCAAAGGTGTTTCCAAACCTCCTTGGTTCCCAGTCTTCAGAAAGAAGCTGAGATGTTTGGGCAACAAACTCTGTCGATGTTTTTGGAAGCCTGTCTTCTTTTAAAGAATGCTCTACTGTTGGTTGGTAAGCTTGTGCCTTGCAGAAGCGAGAGGCAACTCGCCTGCCTCTGGCCTGCTTCCACAGGCTCGTTACTTTCTCCCGAAATCCACTCAAAACACACATTATGCCTCCAGGATTCAGAAGTACTGAGGCACCGACAACCTACTTCTGCACTGCTCGCTGCTCACTGGCATGCAGGATGCCACCCTTCCTCCTAGCATGCATGCACCCTTCCCGATGGCCTCTTTCGGGTCCCTTTTCCCCAACTTCAGCCTCCATCTACTATTTCCTGAATGCTTAGCTTGAGAGCTACTAATGGTTGCTCAATATGCCATGTGGTTCTGTAGAGACAGGGGAAAACGTAAGAAACCTGTATCGTAGAGTAACAAGGACTGGACTTCAGCATGGGGCCAAATGCCGCTTTCCGGCTTTATATTCTCCATGTACAGAATTCCTTGTTGGGACATAAACTCATGCTAAGGTGGTCTCAGAAGGTAAGTAAGGGGGATCTGGAGCTCTCACCAATGGGAAAGGAATGGCTTATGTACTTTGGTCAATGTCCAGAGATGATTAGCCCTCGTCCTGTCTCAGCAAACACATCCTGATGTGCTAATGGCCTTTAATGCGGACATCTGCCATCAGTTACATAACTGGACCTGACAGAACGGTAAGATAAACTCTGTGGTTCAAAGTCACAAATTGTCATTCATCGCACAATGGCTGCTGGACAACGGCACGTCTCAGCACACGTCTACAAGAGCACGGAGTTGCACACAATGGTCGCGCCTCTCACTACGCAGAGGCATTGCGGCATGTCATGACATCACCTGGCCGCACTTCCAGGACACAGGTCATGGCACTTTTGTCAAAGTTGAGGAGGATGAAGCCTGGAGTGAGTGAGGCTCCTAACTGCAAAAGCCCCGGTGCTAGATGGCTGGTAAATCAATCAAAGTGAAGGTACAAAGCTCTGCTAAACCCTAGCTTTGGCGTCTTCACAGATCTCCTGACAGCCAGTGCATACACAGTAACCTGAGTTTGTAGTCCGTAACATCCTGTGTGCTGTCCTCCGCCTTCACTGAGAATTACCAGGGTTTGTTGCCGTTGTTATTTTCCTTTAAATCTTTAATATTATAATTTGAATTGTCTTTCAATGTTACAGTCTAAATTCAACCAGAGGACAAAAGGTTATCAGGAAACCGTGTCTCTTATTTTCAGCAGATCTGCAGAGGGATCCACTTCCAATGACTAGCCAGTATCTCAGCTGATAGGTGTGTTACAGTGATTAAGAGGAAATGCATTCGAGATCATTCTGGTTCATAGCCCACCGTTTGCACCTTGTCACATCCCATCACCACTTCCTGGTAGTTCTCAAGCCTCTAGGGGATTCATTCCCCAGAGGGGAAAACAGAACATACTTAGGCTTTTTCTTCTCAGAGACAGGACCTGGTTTTAGTTAGAAACCCCAGTGTGGGGGCTGAAGAGGCGGCTCAGCAGTTAATAGCATGAATTGTTCTTGCAAAGTTCGGTTCTCAGCACCCGTGTCAGGTGACTCACAAACCACCTGTGACTCTAGTTCCGGGAGATCTGACAGCATTTTCTGGTGTTTTCGGCCAGCTGCACTCATGCTCATACCGAGCCACACACACTGAGAAATAAAAATCTAAGAGGGAGTGAACGGATCCCAGTGAGGACATCCAAGGCCCTAACCCAAAGCCTCTACTCTCAGATATTCACCAAGTTCTTCTCTATGTGTGCATGTGTGTGTATACCGTGGGCATATGTGTAGGTCAGAGAGCAACTTCAGGTGTTGATCCTCACCGTCCCTTGTGTACACCAGGCTAGCTGGGCTTCCACTGTCTCTACACACACACACCCCTTCTTACTGCAAGAGCACTGGGGTTACAGATGTGCACTACCCTGCTCAGTTTCACTTTGGTTCTGGAGACTTGGACATGGGTCTTCATGCTTGCACAGAGAGCATGTTAGAGCCATCTATGTAACAGTTTTAGGGCGGGGGCATAAATATTTAAGATTTCCATACTACGATCTTGAGATACACAGCACTGAACATATTAGTGATCCACTTGGTATTTCTAAATCCACTGGCCTCGGATGGTGAGTTGGCTCAGTGGGTGGAAGCACTTTGCCTCCAAGCCTAGCAACCTGAGTTTGATCCCCTGAGAAAGAGAGAACCAACTCCTGAAAGAAGCCCTCTGACCTGGACACGTGTATTGTGACACGCACACCCACACCCAAAACCTAAATAAATGTGATTTTAAAATATTAAAATCTGCTGTCCAGACTGTAAAAAACTGGATTCTCAAGGTATTCTGATTATTGTCCTTTTCTGAAGGCTTTCTAAAAACCAGGCTATGCTGTATCAGAGTCTCACAGTTTGAATTTGGGACTGAAACCTTCTCCACAGAATCCGGGCGGCAGAGCACGGAGCCACTTGTGTCGTGGGTAATAGATGTAATAGGATAATGGAAGGGAAGGATAATGGTCTCAAATGACAGAGCCATTTTCATATTCCAGCGGATGGGCCAGAGAAGCAGGTCATCCGATCTGGTTTCCAGCAAATAATAAATGAACCTGATCAACAAATACGCCTGTGGGTCTCACGGCCCAGCCGTCATTCAACAGGGTGACAGAGGCAGTTCTGTGTGTGCTACAGTAGGAAAGGAAGGAGTTCGCAGTTTCCCCCAGCAACACACCCCCTCCCCCACCTCCCCTCACACCTACCTCCTCCTCATCACTCTCTCAGTAACACAGCACCCTTTGTTCCTAACTGAACCCCTTGCACGACACTATCAAAGAAGACAATGCTCAGCACAGCGCCTGGCACCCCATGAGGGCTCTCGTCTGAAAACCTCAAACATCGTGAAGCTCTCATACAGTGTCATGATGCTGAAAATTCCATACATGACCTCATGTGACAGGCCACAGTGAAAACACAGGCATGGTAAAAATAGTGTGTAGGGAGCTCCAGAAAGCACTTGGCAGTTAAGAGCAGTTGTTGTTCTTACAAAGGACCAGGGTTCATGCAGTTCCTAGCACCCACATGGCAGCTCGCAACCATCTGTAACTCCAGGTCCAGTGGATCCAACACCTTCTTCTGGTCTCAGAGGGCACCTGCCAGTCAGTCATGCATGTGATGCATACATACATGCAAGCATTCATAGATACATATGCCTTCAGGGCATACGATTAAAGTGTCCTGAAACAAATAACTTCTGTGTTTGGACATGGGTTCCCCATCCAGGATATCTTACTACGCATTTTCAGATCTTCCCAATTTGGTAGCAGGGTGCAAGATCCGATGTGCTTCTGTTCCCAGGCTCATCTGTTGAGGAATACTCAACCTGCAGCAGCAGGACCACAGAGCCTTTTGCAGACCATATTGTTTGTCATTCCAGGTTTGGGATTGTAAACAAGTCTTCCCAGGATACCAGATTCAAGAATAGTTAGTTTGGGGACTGGAAAGATGGCTCAGCAGATAAGAGCACTTGCTCTAGCAGAGCATCCAGGTGAGGTTGCCAGCATGCACATGGCAACTCACAGCCATCTTTAACTCCAGTTTTAGGGGATTTGATGCCCTCTGTTGGCCTCCTTGGGCACTGCATGCAAGTGATATACATACGCACGGGCAAAGACACTTCTACATATAAAATAAATAAATTTTAAAAGGAAACAAAAAATAATTGTAAAAAAGACCTCCTGCTTCCCCTGACATGCAGTCAGACATCAAAGCAAGGCAGAGGGCTGGGGAGATGGTCCCGCTGTTAAGAACATTTGCTGTTCCTGCAGAGGACCCAGCTTCAATTCCAGCACCCACAGCTAACAACCGCAATTCCAAGGGTTCTGGCACCCTATTATGGTTTCTGTGGATACTGCACACAGGTGGTACAAATCCATATATGCAGGCAAAACACTCATACACATTTATAGAAAAAGTAAAGCAGTCTTATTTTGTTTTTTAGATTTATTGTATGTATTTAGGTATTTATTTATTGTATGTGTTTATATATGTATATGTGTTTTATATATGTACATGTGCGCCTGATTCCCTCAGAGGTCAGAAAAGAACATCAGATCCCCTAGAAGTGGAGTTTCAGATAGTTATGAGCCACCAATGAGATCCTGGAACTGAACCCAGGTTCTCTGCAAGAGCAGCAAGTGCTCTTAGCCACCGAGCCACTCTCCACCCCAAGGCAGAGTCTTAAACAGCACTCAAACTCAGTTCTAAGATTGTTTTCATAAAAGCAGGCACTGAGATAGGCCTTGTGGTACAGAGCTGTGATCCCAGCTAATGAAGAAGTTGAGACAGGAGGATCATAAGTTCAAGACCTGCCTAGGCTACAGAGAAAGTTCAAGGTAAGCCTGGAAAACTTAGACTCAGCCTCAAAACTGTAAAAAGGTGAAAAGGCTGGCTACCCAGTAGTAGAGCACTTTCCTAGCATGTAAGTGCTAGGGTTCTGGGTTTGAACCCATGGCTCTGGGTTCAATTCCTAGCACTGTAAACATACAAACATACACACAAACACACACACACACACACACACACACACACACACACACACACAAACCAGGCAGTCCACACCTGCAATCTCTACAGTCCCGGATACCAAGGAAGCTAGAACAGAAGGATCATTAGAGCCTAGGAGTTTGAGAACAACATGGGCAACACAGTTAAGACCCTGTTTCAACTAGCAAATAAAGAAAAACCAGATAGGGGATAGTGTGGTTAAACCTGACCGAAACTGGGCTGAAACTCCTACGTGAGCCTGCCCGAAGGAGACCGGGAGATAAAGGAGTGCTGACTTGGCATTCTACCCAGAGCCACGTCTCAAGGGAGGGAACTGGGAGCTGAGTATCCCAGGGAGACCGGCCCCAGACACCTGACGGCTCTATAGCATCCCAAGGTAAACTTAGGAGCCTGGTGCTCAAGGAACCGAGGATGAATGGTGGCTCCTTGTCTACTCTAAACTTAACAGACATTTTTGGGGCTGTTTTATTTTCCTGACTCCTTACCTCGCCCCAGTAACTCAATAAAATATGGAGGATGGCTCAGCGGGCAAAGGTGCCTGTCGCCGAGCCTGACAACCTGCTCTCGATTCGATCCCTGGGGCCCGCATGATAGAAAGTAGAACCAACTCCTGCAAGCTGCCTTCTGACCGACTATACAAGTGCAAACATACAATGAATCAATGCAAAATAATGTTTAATATGGAGGGACAATAATACTCATTTTATAGCTGAGAAAACTAAGGTTCCTTAAGAAAGGCACGTGTTTGCCCAAAATCACATTAGCAATCAGTGGTCTGGTTCTCCTTTCTTCAGGATCTGGGGAGTAGGGAGGGTGGCCCAGGATGGGAAGAGAGCTCTGGAGGAAAAGAGGACTGGAAAGAAGGGTCTGTGTGATGCATCTGCAGGAGTGGCAAGCAAAGCTGGCAAGATCAACACCCCAAAACATAAAGCAGAGACGCAAGAGTTGTAAAAACCTAACAAGCCAGTGCTGCCCACTAGGAAGGGAACTGGATGTTAACAGCACCCATGGTCCCCCTCCTGACATTCAGTCAACAGAGTGATGCTCTTACTCCTTGAAGAAGGAAGCAGGGCATAGGATATAATTCATATATTTTTTTTAGAGAAGTGGTTAAAGCAAACACACTTTGGAACTTGGCCATAATCTGAATGATTCAACCTCAAACCGTCATGATGCCAAATGAACGGGAATGGCTGCTGACAGTGAACCCGCTGGAGAGGAGGCTGCAGGTTCAGACGTCATTCCAGTGGATCACCTACATTCCCTGACAAGGCCAAATAAACAAGCTGTGGGCTTGTAGGACGAGCAAAAGTACCTGGTGATACTCCGGCTGGAATCAATAGGTCATCTGGCAGCCCTGCCACCTCCCGATGGTGGAGAGCCAGGGCACACAGAGCTATAGGTGCCCAGTTAAGTGTGCCACCAATTCAGGCACCAGGCTGGAGTGTGAGGATTAAAACTAAAGATGACAACCATGCAGACACAGTCAGAAGAGACACACTGTGTCTGCAAAGACACACAACAGTGAGGGCGGGAATCAAGGCACTACACAGGTACCCCTCAAGAATCCATGACCACTCTAGAAGCCACCAACAGCCACTACCTTTCAGCCTGCAGCTGAAAGCTCCCAACCTCATCTGCAAAGATGAGAATGCATCTACTTCACGGAGCCAATGCCTGCACACTGCCCCAAATCCAGACGGAATCTATTCGTGTCGTTGCCGTTAGGCCCGTGCTAGGTAACACGGCAAAGTGACTCTGAGCAGCCACTGCATCCAGCAGCCATCTAGGAACTGGTGTTGCACCAGGGTACCCTACCAGAACCTGAAATACAACTACCTGCTCTCAAGGGAATCCAGAAGCCTACCATGGGTGAGCCACTAATTAACTGAAACCCCAACAAAGCTGACTTCAGCAAGACAGGGGAAAAGAAATCCAACCTCTCACTGTTAGAGGCCTCCTGGCCAACAAACGCCCTGGGGTCAGCACTTAAAACTGTGCTCAATGCCAACCTAGACATTCGGGGAGTCCAGAGCAAGGTCCTGCCTGTCTCCCACATGACCAGGCGCCTGTCACCTCTCTTCAGCCATGGGCTGCTCCCCTGCTCAGCTCCCCTGTGCCTACATCTGTCTTGGAGCCCTGCCCAGGGTGTTCAAGGCTGACAGCCAAACCTCCCTGGGGTGGGGTGTGGCCTGGCCAGCCTTGTGGAGGAGATCCAGCCCATACTGGTGCTAAGATACATTTGACCACTGACCCACCAAAAACCTAGGGACAGAGGCACCACAGAGCAAAGCTATCTACTGACACAGCTACACCAGGGCCTGGCTCCTGAAGACATGCTAAATGGAGGGAGAAGACGATGAAGGTTCCAACCCCAACTTGAAAAGAGCATGTGGCCTGCTGGGAGCAGAGGCACACATGTATGATCGCAGAGCACAGCTGCTCACATTTACTTCATTAGAATGGTTAGTTACAGCACAGAGAAGCACAGAACAGCAAACTGGACACACACCCCATAGTCTTTCAGAGTGTTCGGAACCAGTCCAATAGCCTTGCTGATCAAATATCTAAGCATCAGTCACTTGCAGGGCATTTCACAACTTGTATCTCCTTCACTCCTTCCAACTAATTCACAAGATAAGCACCCTGGTCATTCCCATTTTCCAGACAAGCAAACTGAGCCCCAGGGAGGTTGGACAATTTTCCAAAACCTCAGAAACGGAAAATGACAGAGCTCAGCTGGGAGCTCAGACGATCTGATTCCAAAAGCCATGAACTCTCTACTCAGTATAGCCAGGATGGTCATGGAGGAGAGAAGGGCGAGACCAGCCAGGCTGGGTGGCTCTTCAGGCTCCTTGTTAAAGATCTTAAGTCACAAAGAAGTCAAAGTGGCACTGGTGGTTGTGGCATGCACGGGGAGATGTGTCTTGGGGCAGTGATCCAGAACGGGGCTCCTTCAACATCCGGGCCACCTGCAGAGAAGGCACAATCCTACTGCAAATGAGCTTGAATTTCCCAACTATGTGACCTTCAGGGAAAAAAAAGGCCTCTTTGTTAGGCCTCAGTTACCACACCTGTGAAATGGTAACACACCACACACATAGAGCAGAATGAGCACGCGCTCATTCTATACTACAGGACAATTTGAAGCTCCGATGAGACAATAATGTTTGTTTGGTTTTCAAAAATACCTCGGGGCTGGAGTAAATGGTTCAGTGAATAAAGTGCTTACAGTGCGACTGTAAGGATCAAAGTTTGGATCCCTAGGACCCATGTAAATGCCAGCCAGACATGCAGCCCACTTGTAAGTCCAGCAATTGGAAGGCCGAGAGAGAGAGGGAGGGAGAATCCCACAGAGCAAGCTGGGTAGCTGGACTTGGCATTATCAGCTAGCTAGGTGTAGGCTCAGTTGTGAGACCCTGCCTTGATGAGGTGGAGAACAATTAAGGAAGGCTCCCAACCTCGGGTCTCCACTAACACAGGCACCACATACACGTGCACCCATATACAAGCAAATACATCATACACACACACACACACACACACACACACACACGAAGTGAGGTGCCTTGGCTTTTTAGAATCACAAAAACTACCTATTCTGATTCCCCAGGTCTGAGAGAGAAAATAATAAAGAAATGCGTATCAAATACACAGTTCAGGTATGCAATAAATGTTAGAAACATACACGCACTGCCACCACCTCTAAATAAGCATAATTTTGTTGGTCAATTAAAAATAAAGAAAAAAAGAGATCAATTCCCAGAGTACAGGAATCAAATAATAGATATCAGACTGTTGGCAGTGATAGAAAGCCAAATTTATCGGCAGATTATGGAGTAGCCCTATAGTGGGGAAAGCAATCAGTTATAATTTTGGGCCGGCAAGATGGCTCAGCAGGAAAAGGCACTTGCCACTAAGTGAGCCAGACAGCCTGAGCTTGACAGCCGAGGACTCGCACAGTCAGTGGAGAGAGAGAACTACCTCCTACAGGTTGTCCACTGGCCTCTACCACTGTGTCTACACCCCCCCCCACACACTAAAATTTAAAAGAAGAAAAAAGAATTTACCACTGACAAGGGCAGTGGAGGGCACCTGAGAATAACATCAAAACCTTGCAAGTACAGTGTAGTAACATTCCCCAACAAGGACACATACACCTTTGTGGATCAGACTGCCATTCAACTGTAGCCACAAAGGCCAACAGCAAACAGGCGTTCTATGCTGGGCACACCTGTAATCTCAGCACATGGAAGTTGAGCACAAGGCTCGAGTTCAAGCATGGCTTTGGCTCACATAGGGAGATTCCCATCTCAGAAAGATACAACAAAACAAACAAACATCCGGAGGTTAGAAAGATGGCTCAACAAATAAGAGTGCTTGCTGGTCTTCCAGAGGACCTAAGTTCAGTTCCCAACACCCACTTGGGGCACCTCATGACTGCCTGGAACTCCAGCTTCAGCCAGGAGGATCCAATCCTTTCTTCTGGTCTCTATGGGCACACACTCACACTTGAAAGACACATACACACAAATAAGTCTTATAAAGACATTCTGCACAATACACTACAAATAAAAAAGGTTAACTAACTTTAAAAAAAAAAAAAAACAGGAAGGAAGGAAAGAAGGACACAACACCCATAAAATTAGAAAACTCTGGGACCAGTGGTCACTCCCTTCAAATAAGAGACAACTTGCAAAGCTCTGTGCTACCTGGTAGACAGGGTTGAGCTGAAAACATCAAAGCAAGAGGGCTCTGGGAAAACCTACCAAGTGGTAGGAAGGTTCGGGGAGGGGTGCTGGTCTGGCCACCAAATCCTGAAAGGACGGAAAAGGTTGGCCCTGCAAACACCTGTAGGAGAACAGATGGTAAGCCACCTGAGTTCCCCAAGCAAGACTGGGTGGGTGTCCTACGGTCAGAATGGAAGCCGCCTTCACCTGTGGAGGGATCTGAAGGCAAGGCCCAGGAAATCCAACAGACCACAAAGGGTTCTTCTACCTTTAGTCTGGGTGACCGGTCATATCAACACACAGCCAGCCTTGGGACAGGAACATGGCCATACTATCCACTTTGGCTCCAAACTACATCAGTGGGACCTAATTAGATTGGTACCTTCTAGGAGTTCTACAGAGGGCAGGCATCCATGGCCACAAGTGCAAATAGAAGAAAGACACACAGCTTCTTTCTCTAACATAAATCACTAGTGAGCTGTGTGGCAGAGGCTTAGACACTCTCATGGAACACTAAAAACACATTCCGGAGCCCCACCCCAGCTTGAGGAAGTGAAGCCATGCTTTTGGAGCACATGGAGAAGACCCACAAGTGAATGAGTCTCCAGTAAGAGAGTGAAGAGCTTAGAATTGCCCATCCTGGGTCCACAAAGCTACTCATCTTCTTCAGACAGGCACTATCAGCATACAGACCAAAGTCCTCAGGGCATGGGACCAGACATCAACTACCTGTCCCAAAAAGGCCTTTCTTCACACCAACCTTTCTCACCTGCCATCACTTGGCCTGTATGACCAACTCGATCCAGAGAACACACATCTGGTACACGCTAAACCCTCCTACCCAGAACTCTCCTGCTCAGTGCCTACCCAAGAGAAACCTCCCAAGAGCTGCAAAGGCTACAAAACAATGTTTTCTCTAAGGGCATTTGTAACAGATAAAGATGAGAAGTAACTCCTGTGTTACAGAATGAAACAATTGCTCAGCCTTCTAAATCTAAGCAGGAAATAAGATCAGGGGCACTTTCACACACTTGACAAGATATCCTAGTAAGGTATATCCTCATGCAGAACAGTGAACTTGACTCTTAGGTCCTACCTAGAGGCACAGCTGTAAGTATGCAAAGCATCTGAAGAATATCAACAACCCTAGGACAGTGGTTAACCTCTGGAGGGGGAGAGGGGTGACTAGGATTAGGAGAGGTTGTCAAGGAAGCCTTTTTTTTTGGCCTGCTTTTTTTTTTCTTCCCCTATAGAGAGCACGTTCATGTACTGTTTATGCAATAAAACTCCCACTCATTTAATTTTTTAAAAGAAGAGACTGAGACCCTGCTCAATACATTTCAATAATGCGTTTAGTTAAGAGCGATTTCCACTGGAATCTGGCCCCTGCCTGCCAGAAGGCTGCAAGCTCAGCAGTGCACAGACTGTGCTTCAAGCCAGCAGCTCGTTTTGCAACACAGATCTTATTTCAATCTCACAAGCGCAACTCAGTTAACTCTGTGGAAACTCTGCAGATGGTTAAAATTTTATGTCAGTTGGGGCGGGAGGGGCGGGTATGTCATGGGGACTGTGTGTAATCCAAAGGGACCTCCTTGGAGCCATTCCAGGTCTAACCCATACTGCAGGGCTCCAACTCAACAAGCTAAAACATACCCTCGGCACACAGGCATGCACACGGCACGCACGCACACAGCAATAAGACAAGTTCCTGCCCCATCACGCTTCCTCTGACTCTTCCAGCTGAGATTCAGTCTAGATCCCTTGCACTAATGAAGAGCAAGAACCTAAACAACTCATAAAAAAACACTACATTATTACTCTCTTCTTACTGGGGCCACCTAGCATACAGGGAACTAACTGACTGATTGTCAGGGGATCCAACACAGGCCTTTCTGCATACTAGGAAATCACATCACACCAACAATCAACAGCCTCAGCCCCAGTGTTATTTACACACACTTTTAGACACACACCTCTACTTCATCATCATCTCTTCGGATACCACTTACTGAGTCCTTAGAAACACACAATCCTTAAGGACTGACTAAGGAAAACCAACTTACAATAATAGAAGTCAAACTTGTGGTACTTCCATATTAGAGCAAAAGGTTTTCAACCTTCCTCATGCTGCGACCCTTTAATACAGTTCCTCGTGTTGTGGTGACTCCCAACCATTAATATTATTTTCGTTGCTACTTCGTAACTATAATGTTGCTACTGTTATGAACCGTAATGTAAATATCTGATATCAGATGGTCTTAGGCAACCCTTGTGAAGAGTCATTTGAGCTCCAAAGAGGCACTTCATTAGAGTGAGGATTAAGGATTAATACCTGAAAGTAGTCTCTCACACACACCACACACACACACACACCACACACACACACAACACACAATTTCTGAGGTAAAAGATGTTTTTGTCAAAACTGATTAAAGAAACACTAAGATTTGAAAGTTTCACTATACTTAAATTACACCTTAAAAAACAAAAGCAAAAACCAAAAAAGCTAGGTATAGTGGTGCACACCTTAATCCCACTTGAGAGGCAGAAGCAAATAAATTTCTGTCAGCCTGGTCTACGTAGTGAGTTACATGACAGCCAGGACTATGTTGAGAGACCCCACCAACTTTAAAAAACAAATCTCAAACCCAGCTAAGCCACAGGACTCTGAACTGTTTTATCGGACACTAGAACTTTCTGTTATGCTATGTACGGAGCAAGCATAGCATAGTGACAATCACATAAAAACAGATGACGAGGAGCAGGAGACGGCTCAGCGGTTATGAGCACCTCACTGCTCGTGCAGAGGACTCAGGTTCCCAGCACACCACACGGTGGCTCAAAACCACCCCTCTCAAAATCCACCCCGTAACAACAGTTTCAGGGGATCTGACACCCTCTTCTGGCCTCCACAGGCACCAGACACACATGTGGCGCACAGACACGCATGCAGGCAAAACTCATACACATAAAAATAAATACATCTTTAAAAAAAGAAAGAAAGAAAAAAAGGAAGAAGAAGAAAGAGGAGAGAAAGTTTCATTACTGCCTACGTTCAGCGACTGGCTCGCTGTTTTTTAACCCAGAGTTTTATGACTTCCCAGTACTCAGAG
>JAMJFZ010001643.1:0-40496 GCA_026225945.1 Cricetomys ansorgei | reverse complement strand
GCGCATTGACCACTATGTTGAAATACCATTGGTAGTGTGTTTACATCTGTGTTGTGTTTCAGACGTTCCTGCGGTTAGAATTGCATTTGGAACACACATGTTACTCAGTTCTTGAAACACTTCTTTTCTGTAGTCGCCTTTGCAGTTTCCTTGTTTCCTTAGTTAGAAAAGACATGTATTCATGTTTTAGTGGTGAAACGCATAGGAACTGTGTTTCAATGTGTTAGGCGTATTAGGAGAGTGTTTCTTAGTAGATGCTGTTGCAAGACGTATTTTAGTTACTTCTGAGAGTCTTGTGTGTGAGAGAAGCTGGAATCACACTCAGAGTGCATAGTTTGATAAGGCCGCATTGACCACTATGTTGAAATACCCATTGGTAGTGTGTTTACATCTGTGTTGTGTTTCAGACGTTCCTGCGGTTAGAATTGCATTTGGAACACACATGTTACTCAGTTCTTGAAACACTTCTTTTCTGTAGTCGCCTTTGCAGTTTCCTTGTTTCCTTAGTTAGAAAAGACATGTATTCATGTTTTAGTGGAGAAACGCATAGGAACTGTGTTTCAATGTGTTAGGCGTATTAGGAGAGTGTTTCTTAGTAGATGCTGTTGCAAGACGTATTTTAGTTACTTCTGAGAGTCTTGTGTGTGAGAGAAGCTGGAATCACACTCAGAGTGCATAGTTTGATAAGGCCGCATTGACCACTATGTTGAAATACCCATTGGTAGTGTGTTTACATCTGTGTTGTGTTTCAGACGTTCCTGCGGTTAGAATTGCATTTGGAACACACATGTTACTCAGTTCTTGAAACACTTCTTTTCTGTAGTCGCCTTTGCAGTTTCCTTGTTTCCTTAGTTAGAAAAGACATGTATTCATGTTTTAGTGGAGAAACGCATAGGAACTGTGTTTCAATGTGTTAGGCGTATTAGGAGAGTGTTTCTTAGTAGATGCTGTTGCAATACGTATTTTAGTTACTTCTGAGAGTCTTGTGTGTGAGAGAAGCTGGAATCACACTCAGAGTGCATAGTTTGATAAGTGCGCATTGACCACTATGTTGAAATACCCATTGATAGTGTGTTTACATCTGTGTTGTGTTTCAGACGTTCCTGCGGTTAGAATTGCATTTGGAACACACATGTTACTCAGTTCTTGAAACACTTCTTTTCTGTAGTCGCCTTTGAAGTTTCCTTGTTTCCTTAGTTAGAAAAGACATGTATTCATGTTTTAGTGGAGAAACGCATAGGAACTGTGTTTCAATGTGTTAGGCGTATTAGGAGAGTGTTTCTTAGTAGATGCTGTTGCAATACGTATTTTAGTTACTTCTGAGAGTCTTGTGTGTGAGAGAAGCTGGAATCACACTCAGAGTGCATAGTTTGATAAGTGCGCATTGACCACTATGTTGAAATAGCCATTGATAGTGTGTTTACATCTGTGTTGTGTTTCAGACGTTCCTGCGGTTAGAATTGCATTTGGAACACACATGTTACTAGTTCTTGAAACACTTCTTTTCTGTAGTCGCCTTTGAAGTTTCCTTGTTTCCTTAGTTAGAAAAGACATGTATTCATGTTTTAGTGGAGAAACGCATAGGAACTGTGTTTCAATGTGTTAGGCGTATTAGGAGAGTGTTTCTTAGTAGATGCTGTTGCAATACGTATTTTAGTTACTTCTGAGAGTCTTGTGTGTGAGAGAAGCTGGAATCACACTCAGAGTGCATAGTTTGATAAGTGCGCATTGACCACTATGTTGAAATAGCCATTGATAGTGTGTTTACATCTGTGTTGTGTTTCAGACGTTCCTGCGGTTAGAATTGCATTTGGAACACACATGTTACTTAGTTCTTGAAACACTTCTTTTCTGTAGTCGCCTTTGAAGTTTCCTTGTTTCCTTAGTTAGAAAAGACATGTATTCATGTTTTAGTGGAGAAACGCATAGGAACTGTGTTTCAATGTGTTAGGCGTATTAGGAGAGTGTTTCTTAGTAGATGCTGTTGCAATACGTATTTTAGTTACTTCTGAGAGTCTTGTGTGTGAGAGAAGCTGGAATCACACTCAGAGTGCATAGTTTGATAAGTGCGCATTGACCACTATGTTGAAATAGCCATTGATAGTGTGTTTACATCTGTGTTGTGTTTCAGACGTTCCTGCGGTTAGAATTGCATTTGGAACACACATGTTACTTAGTTCTTGAAACACTTCTTTTCTGTAGTCGCCTTTGAAGTTTCCTTGTTTCCTTAGTTAGAAAAGACATGTATTCATGTTTTAGTGGAGAAACGCATAGGAACTGTGTTTCAATGTGTTAGGCGTATTAGGAGAGTGTTTCTTAGTAGATGCTGTTGCAATACGTATTTTAGTTACTTCTGAGAGTCTTGTGTGTGAGAGAAGCTGGAATCACACTCAGAGTGCATAGTTTGATAAGTGCGCATTGACCACTATGTTGAAATAGCCATTGATAGTGTGTTTACATCTGTGTTGTGTTTCAGACGTTCCTGCGGTTAGAATTGCATTTGGAACACACATGTTACTTAGTTCTTGAAACACTTCTTTTCTGTAGTCGCCTTTGAAGTTTCCTTGTTTCCTTAGTTAGAAAAGACATGTATTCATGTTTTAGTGGAGAAACGCATAGGAACTGTGTTTCAATGTGTTAGGCGTATTAGGAGAGTGTTTCTTAGTAGATGCTGTTGCAATACGTATTTTAGTTACTTCTGAGAGTCTTGTGTGTGAGAGAAGCTGGAATCACACTCAGAGTGCATAGTTTGATAAGTGCGCATTGACCACTATGTTGAAATAGCCATTGATAGTGTGTTTACATCTGTGTTGTGTTTCAGACGTTCCTGCGGTTAGAATTGCATTTGGAACACACATGTTACTCAGTTCTTGAAACACTTCTTTTCTGTAGTCGCCTTTGAAGTTTCCTTGTTTCCTTAGTTAGAAAAGACATGTATTCATGTTTTAGTGGAGAAACGCATAGGAACTGTGTTTCAATGTGTTAGGCGTATTAGGAGAGTGTTTCTTAGTAGATGCTGTTGCAATACGTATTTTAGTTACTTCTGAGAGTCTTGTGTGTGAGAGAAGCTGGAATCACACTCAGAGTGCATAGTTTGATAAGTGCGCATTGACCACTATGTTGAAATAGCCATTGATAGTGTGTTTACATCTGTGTTGTGTTTCAGACGTTCCTGCGGTTAGAATTGCATTTGGAACACACATGTTACTTAGTTCTTGAAACACTTCTTTTCTGTAGTCGCCTTTGAAGTTTCCTTGTTTCCTTAGTTAGAAAAGACATGTATTCATGTTTTAGTGGAGAAACGCATAGGAACTGTGTTTCAATGTGTTAGGCGTATTAGGAGAGTGTTTCTTAGTAGATGCTGTTGCAATACGTATTTTAGTTACTTCTGAGAGTCTTGTGTGTGAGAGAAGCTGGAATCACACTCAGAGTGCATAGTTTGATAAGTGCCGCATTGACCACTATGTTGAAATAGCCATTGATAGTGTGTTTACATCTGTGTTGTGTTTCAGACGTTCCTGCGGTTAGAATTGCATTTGGAACACACATGTTACTTAGTTCTTGAAACACTTCTTTTCTGTAGTCGCCTTTGAAGTTTCCTTGTTTCCTTAGTTAGAAAAGACATGTATTCATGTTTTAGTGGAGAAACGCATAGGAACTGTGTTTCAATGTGTTAGGCGTATTAGGAGAGTGTTTCTTAGTAGATGCTGTTGCAATACGTATTTTAGTTACTTCTGAGAGTCTTGTGTGTGAGAGAAGCTGGAATCACACTCAGAGTGCATAGTTTGATAAGTGCGCATTGACCACTATGTTGAAATAGCCATTGATAGTGTGTTTACATCTGTGTTGTGTTTCAGACGTTCCTGCGGTTAGAATTGCATTTGGAACACACATGTTACTTAGTTCTTGAAACACTTCTTTTCTGTAGTCGCCTTTGAAGTTTCCTTGTTTCCTTAGTTAGAAAAGACATGTATTCATGTTTTAGTGGAGAAACGCATAGGAACTGTGTTTCAATGTGTTAGGCGTATTAGGAGAGTGTTTCTTAGTAGATGCTGTTGCAATACGTATTTTAGTTACTTCTGAGAGTCTTGTGTGTGAGAGAAGCTGGAATCACACTCAGAGTGCATAGTTTGATAAGTGCGCATTGACCACTATGTTGAAATAGCCATTGATAGTGTGTTTACATCTGTGTTGTGTTTCAGACGTTCCTGCGGTTAGAATTGCATTTGGAACACACATGTTACTTAGTTCTTGAAACACTTCTTTTCTGTAGTCGCCTTTGAAGTTTCCTTGTTTCCTTAGTTAGAAAAGACATGTATTCATGTTTTAGTGGAGAAACGCATAGGAACTGTGTTTCAATGTGTTAGGCGTATTAGGAGAGTGTTTCTTAGTAGATGCTGTTGCAATACGTATTTTAGTTACTTCTGAGAGTCTTGTGTGTGAGAGAAGCTGGAATCACACTCAGAGTGCATAGTTTGATAAGTGCGCATTGACCACTATGTTGAAATAGCCATTGATAGTGTGTTTACATCTGTGTTGTGTTTCAGACGTTCCTGCGGTTAGAATTGCATTTGGAACACACATGTTACTTAGTTCTTGAAACACTTCTTTTCTGTAGTCGCCTTTGCAGTTTCCTTGTTTCCTTAGTTAGAAAAGACATGTATTCATGTTTTAGTGGAGAAACGCATAGGAACTGTGTTTCAATGTGTTAGGCGTATTAGGAGAGTGTTTCTTAGTAGATGCTGTTGCAATACGTATTTTAGTTACTTCTGAGAGTCTTGTGTGTGAGAGAAGCTGGAATCACACTCAGAGTGCATAGTTTGATAAGTGCGCATTGACCACTATGTTGAAATAGCCATTGATAGTGTGTTTACATCTGTGTTGTGTTTCAGACGTTCCTGCGGTTAGAATTGCATTTGGAACACACATGTTACTCAGTTCTTGAAACACTTCTTTTCTGTAGTCGCCTTTGAAGTTTCTTGTTTCCTTAGTTAGAAAAGACATGTATTCATGTTTTAGTGGAGAAACGCATAGGAACTGTGTTTCAATGTGTTAGGCGTATTAGGAGAGTGTTTCTTAGTAGATGCTGTTGCAATACGTATTTTAGTTACTTCTGAGAGTCTTGTGTGTGAGAGAAGCTGGAATCACACTCAGAGTGCATAGTTTGATAAGTGCGCATTGACCACTATGTTGAAATAGCCATTGATAGTGTGTTTACATCTGTGTTGTGTTTCAGACGTTCCTGCGGTTAGAATTGCATTTGGAACACACATGTTACTTAGTTCTTGAAACACTTCTTTTCTGTAGTCGCCTTTGAAGTTTCCTTGTTTCCTTAGTTAGAAAAGACATGTATTCATGTTTTAGTGGAGAAACGCATAGGAACTGTGTTTCAATGTGTTAGGCGTATTAGGAGAGTGTTTCTTAGTAGATGCTGTTGCAATACGTATTTTAGTTACTTCTGAGAGTCTTGTGTGTGAGAGAAGCTGGAATCACACTCAGAGTGCATAGTTTGATAAGTGCGCATTGACCACTATGTTGAAATAGCCATTGATAGTGTGTTTACATCTGTGTTGTGTTTCAGACGTTCCTGCGGTTAGAATTGCATTTGGAACACACATGTTACTTAGTTCTTGAAACACTTCTTTTCTGTAGTCGCCTTTGAAGTTTCCTTGTTTCCTTAGTTAGAAAAGACATGTATTCATGTTTTAGTGGAGAAACGCATAGGAACTGTGTTTCAATGTGTTAGGCGTATTAGGAGAGTGTTTCTTAGTAGATGCTGTTGCAATACGTATTTTAGTTACTTCTGAGAGTCTTGTGTGTGAGAGAAGCTGGAATCACACTCAGAGTGCATAGTTTGATAAGTGCGCATTGACCGCTATGTTGAAATAGCCATTGATAGTGTGTTTACATCTGTGTTGTGTTTCAGACGTTCCTGCGGTTAGAATTGCATTTGGAACACACATGTTACTCAGTTCTTGAAACACTTCTTTTCTGTAGTCGCCTTTGAAGTTTCTGTTTCCTTAGTTAGAAAAGACATGTATTCATGTTTTAGTGGAGAAACGCATAGGAACTGTGTTTCAATGTGTTAGGCGTATTAGGAGAGTGTTTCTTAGTAGATGCTGTTGCAATACGTATTTTAGTTACTTCTGAGAGTCTTGTGTGTGAGAGAAGCTGGAATCACACTCAGAGTGCATAGTTTGATAAGTGCGCATTGACCACTATGTTGAAATAGCCATTGATAGTGTGTTTACATCTGTGTTGTGTTTCAGACGTTCCTGCGGTTAGAATTGCATTTGGAACACACATGTTACTTAGTTCTTGAAACACTTCTTTTCTGTAGTCGCCTTTGAAGTTTCCTTGTTTCCTTAGTTAGAAAAGACATGTATTCATGTTTTAGTGGAGAAACGCATAGGAACTGTGTTTCAATGTGTTAGGCGTATTAGGAGAGTGTTTCTTAGTAGATGCTGTTGCAATACGTATTTTAGTTACTTCTGAGAGTCTTGTGTGTGAGAGAAGCTGGAATCACACTCAGAGTGCATAGTTTGATAAGTGCGCATTGACCACTATGTTGAAATAGCCATTGATAGTGTGTTTACATCTGTGTTGTGTTTCAGACGTTCCTGCGGTTAGAATTGCATTTGGAACACACATGTTACTTAGTTCTTGAAACACTTCTTTTCTGTAGTCGCCTTTGAAGTTTCTCTTGTTTCCTTAGTTAGAAAAGACATGTATTCATGTTTTAGTGGAGAAACGCATAGGAACTGTGTTTCAATGTGTTAGGCGTATTAGGAGAGTGTTTCTTAGTAGATGCTGTTGCAATACGTATTTTAGTTACTTCTGAGAGTCTTGTGTGTGAGAGAAGCTGGAATCACACTCAGAGTGCATAGTTTGATAAGTGCGCATTGACCACTATGTTGAAATAGCCATTGATAGTGTGTTTACATCTGTGTTGTGTTTCAGACGTTCCTGCGGTTAGAATTGCATTTGGAACACACATGTTACTTCAGTTCTTGAAACACTTCTTTTCTGTAGTCGCCTTTGAAGTTTTCTTGTTTCCTTAGTTAGAAAAGACATGTATTCATGTTTTAGTGGAGAAACGCATAGGAACTGTGTTTCATGTGTGTTAGGCGTATTAGGAGAGTGTTTCTTAGTAGATGCTGTTGCAATACGTATTTTAGTTACTTCTGAGAGTCTTGTGTGTGAGAGAAGCTGGAATCACACTCAGAGTGCATAGTTTGATAAGTGCGCATTGACCACTATGTTGAAATAGCCATTGATAGTGTGTTTACATCTGTGTTGTGTTTCAGACGTTCCTGCGGTTAGAATTGCATTTGGAACACACATGTTACTTAGTTCTTGAAACACTTCTTTTCTGTAGTCGCCTTTGAAGTTTCCTTGTTTCCTTAGTTAGAAAAGACATGTATTCATGTTTTAGTGGAGAAACGCATAGGAACTGTGTTTCAATGTGTTAGGCGTATTAGGAGAGTGTTTCTTAGTAGATGCTGTTGCAATACGTATTTTAGTTACTTCTGAGAGTCTTGTGTGTGAGAGAAGCTGGAATGGAATCACACTCAGAGTGCATAGTTTGATAAGTGCGCATTGACCACTATGTTGAAAATAGCCATTGATAGTGTGTTTACATCTGTGTTGTGTTTCAGACGTTCCTGCGGTTAGAATTGCATTTGGAACACACATGTTACTTAGTTCTTGAAACACTTCTTTTCTGTAGTCGCCTTTGAAGTTTCCTCTGTTTCCTTAGTTAGAAAAGACATGTATTCATGTTTTAGTGGAGAAACGCATAGGAACTGTGTTTCAATGTGTTAGGCGTATTAGGAGAGTGTTTCTTAGTAGATGCTGTTGCAATACGTATTTTAGTTACTTCTGAGAGTCTTGTGTGTGAGAGAAGCTGGAATCACACTCAGAGTGCATAGTTTGATAAGTGCGCATTGACCACTATGTTGAAATAGCCATTGATAGTGTGTTTACATCTGTGTTGTGTTTCAGACGTTCCTGCGGTTAGAATTGCATTTGGAACACACATGTTACTTAGTTCTTGAAACACTTCTTTTCTGTAGTCGCCTTTGAAGTTTCCTTGTTTCCTTAGTTAGAAAAGACATGTATTCATGTTTTAGTGGAGAAACGCATAGGAACTGTGTTTCAATGTGTTAGGCGTATTAGGAGAGTGTTTCTTAGTAGATGCTGTTGCAATACGTATTTTAGTTACTTCTGAGAGTCTTGTGTGTGAGAGAAGCTGGAATCACACTCAGAGTGCATAGTTTGATAAGTGCGCATTGACCACTATGTTGAAATAGCCATTGATAGTGTGTTTACATCTGTGTTGTGTTTCAGACGTTCCTGCGGTTAGAATTGCATTTGGAACACACATGTTACTTAGTTCTTGAAACACTTCTTTTCTGTAGTCGCCTTTGAAGTTTCCTTGTTTCCTTAGTTAGAAAAGACATGTATTCATGTTTTAGTGGAGAAACGCATAGGAACTGTGTTTCAATGTGTTAGGCGTATTAGGAGAGTGTTTCTTAGTAGATGCTGTTGCAATACGTATTTTAGTTACTTCTGAGAGTCTTGTGTGTGAGAGAAGCTGGAATCACACTCAGAGTGCATAGTTTGATAAGTGCGCATTGACCACTATGTTGAAATAGCCATTGATAGTGTGTTTACATCTGTGTTGTGTTTCAGACGTTCCTGCGGTTAGAATTGCATTTGGAACACACATGTTACTTAGTTCTTGAAACACTTCTTTTCTGTAGTCGCCTTTGAAGTTTCCTTGTTTCCTTAGTTAGAAAAGACATGTATTCATGTTTTAGTGGAGAAACGCATAGGAACTGTGTTTCAATGTGTTAGGCGTATTAGGAGAGTGTTTCTTAGTAGATGCTGTTGCAATACGTATTTTAGTTACTTCTGAGAGTCTTGTGTGTGAGAGAAGCTGGAATCACACTCAGAGTGCATAGTTTGATAAGTGCGCATTGACCACTATGTTGAAATAGCCATTGATAGTGTGTTTACATCTGTGTTGTGTTTCAGACGTTCCTGCGGTTAGAATTGCATTTGGAACACACATGTTACTTAGTTCTTGAAACACTTCTTTTCTGTAGTCGCCTTTGAAGTTTCCTTGTTTCCTTAGTTAGAAAAGACATGTATTCATGTTTTAGTGGAGAAACGCATAGGAACTGTGTTTCAATGTGTTAGGCGTATTAGGAGAGTGTTTCTTAGTAGATGCTGTTGCAATACGTATTTTAGTTACTTCTGAGAGTCTTGTGTGTGAGAGAAGCTGGAATCACACTCAGAGTGCATAGTTTGATAAGTGCGCATTGACCACTATGTTGAAATAGCCATTGATAGTGTGTTTACATCTGTGTTGTGTTTCAGACGTTCCTGCGGTTAGAATTGCATTTGGAACACACATGTTACTCAGTTCTTGAAACACTTCTTTTCTGTAGTCGCCTTTGAAGTTTCCTTGTTTCCTTAGTTAGAAAAGACATGTATTCATGTTTTAGTGGAGAAACGCATAGGAACTGTGTTTCAATGTGTTAGGCGTATTAGGAGAGTGTTTCTTAGTAGATGCTGTTGCAATACGTATTTTAGTTACTTCTGAGAGTCTTGTGTGTGAGAGAAGCTGGAATCACACTCAGAGTGCATAGTTTGATAAGTGCGCATTGACCACTATGTTGAAATAGCCATTGATAGTGTGTTTACATCTGTGTTGTGTTTCAGACGTTCCTGCGGTTAGAATTGCATTTGGAACACACATGTTACTTAGTTCTTGAAACACTTCTTTTCTGTAGTCGCCTTTGAAGTTTCCTTGTTTCCTTAGTTAGAAAAGACATGTATTCATGTTTTAGTGGAGAAACGCATAGGAACTGTGTTTCAATGTGTTAGGCGTATTAGGAGAGTGTTTCTTAGTAGATGCTGTTGCAATACGTATTTTAGTTACTTCTGAGAGTCTTGTGTGTGAGAGAAGCTGGAATCACACTCAGAGTGCATAGTTTGATAAGTGCGCATTGACCACTATGTTGAAATAGCCATTGATAGTGTGTTTACATCTGTGTTGTGTTTCAGACGTTCCTGCGGTTAGAATTGCATTTGGAACACACATGTTACTCAGTTCTTGAAACACTTCTTTTCTGTAGTCGCCTTTGAAGTTTCCTTGTTTCCTTAGTTAGAAAAGACATGTATTCATGTTTTAGTGGAGAAACGCATAGGAACTGTGTTTCAATGTGTTAGGCGTATTAGGAGAGTGTTTCTTAGTAGATGCTGTTGCAATACGTATTTTAGTTACTTCTGAGAGTCTTGTGTGTGAGAGAAGCTGGAATCACACTCAGAGTGCATAGTTTGATAAGTGCGCATTGACCGCTATGTTGAAATAGCCATTGATAGTGTGTTTACATCTGTGTTGTGTTTCAGACGTTCCTGCGGTTAGAATTGCATTTGGAACACACATGTTACTTAGTTCTTGAAACACTTCTTTTCTGTAGTCGCCTTTGAAGTTTCAATGTTTCCTTAGTTAGAAAAGACATGTATTCATGTTTTAGTGGAGAAACGCATAGGAACTGTGTTTCAATGTGTTAGGCGTATTAGGAGAGTGTTTCTTAGTAGATGCTGTTGCAATACGTATTTTAGTTACTTCTGAGAGTCTTGTGTGTGAGAGAAGCTGGAATCACACTCAGAGTGCATAGTTTGATAAGTGCGCATTGACCACTATGTTGAAATAGCCATTGATAGTGTGTTTACATCTGTGTTGTGTTTCAGACGTTCCTGCGGTTAGAATTGCATTTGGAACACACATGTTACTTAGTTCTTGAAACACTTCTTTTCTGTAGTCGCCTTTGAAGTTTCTTGTTTCCTTAGTTAGAAAAGACATGTATTCATGTTTTAGTGGAGAAACGCATAGGAACTGTGTTTCAATGTGTTAGGCGTATTAGGAGAGTGTTTCTTAGTAGATGCTGTTGCAATACGTATTTTAGTTACTTCTGAGAGTCTTGTGTGTGAGAGAAGCTGGAATCACACTCAGAGTGCATAGTTTGATAAGTGCGCATTGACCGCTATGTTGAAATAGCCATTGATAGTGTGTTTACATCTGGGTTGTGTTTCAGACGTTCCTGCGGTTAGAATTGCATTTGGAACACACATGTTACTTAGTTCTTGAAACACTTCTTTTCTGTAGTCGCCTTTGAAGTTTCCTTGTTTCCTTAGTTAGAAAAGACATGTATTCATGTTTTAGTGGAGAAACGCATAGGAACTGTGTTTCAATGTGTTAGGCGTATTAGGAGAGTGTTTCTTAGTAGATGCTGTTGCAATACGTATTTTAGTTACTTCTGAGAGTCTTGTGTGTGAGAGAAGCTGGAATCACACTCAGAGTGCATAGTTTGATAAGTGCGCATTGACCACTATGTTGAAATAGCCATTGATAGTGTGTTTACATCTGTGTTGTGTTTCAGACGTTCCTGCGGTTAGAATTGCATTTGGAACACACATGTTACTTAGTTCTTGAAACACTTCTTTTCTGTAGTCGCCTTTGAAGTTTCCTTGTTTCCTTAGTTAGAAAAGACATGTATTCATGTTTTAGTGGAGAAACGCATAGGAACTGTGTTTCAATGTGTTAGGCGTATTAGGAGAGTGTTTCTTAGTAGATGCTGTTGCAATACGTATTTTAGTTACTTCTGAGAGTCTTGTGTGTGAGAGAAGCTGGAATCACACTCAGAGTGCATAGTTTGATAAGTGCGCATTGACCACTATGTTGAAATAGCCATTGATAGTGTGTTTACATCTGTGTTGTGTTTCAGACGTTCCTGCGGTTAGAATTGCATTTGGAACACACATGTTACTTAGTTCTTGAAACACTTCTTTTCTGTAGTCGCCTTTGAAGTTTCCTTGTTTCCTTAGTTAGAAAAGACATGTATTCATGTTTTAGTGGAGAAACGCATAGGAACTGTGTTTCAATGTGTTAGGCGTATTAGGAGAGTGTTTCTTAGTAGATGCTGTTGCAATACGTATTTTAGTTACTTCTGAGAGTCTTGTGTGTGAGAGAAGCTGGAATCACACTCAGAGTGCATAGTTTGATAAGTGCGCATTGACCACTATGTTGAAATAGCCATTGATAGTGTGTTTACATCTGTGTTGTGTTTCAGACGTTCCTGCGGTTAGAATTGCATTTGGAACACACATGTTACTTAGTTCTTGAAACACTTCTTTTCTGTAGTCGCCTTTGAAGTTTCCTTGTTTCCTTAGTTAGAAAAGACATGTATTCATGTTTTAGTGGAGAAACGCATAGGAACTGTGTTTCAATGTGTTAGGCGTATTAGGAGAGTGTTTCTTAGTAGATGCTGTTGCAATACGTATTTTAGTTACTTCTGAGAGTCTTGTGTGTGAGAGAAGCTGGAATCACACTCAGAGTGCATAGTTTGATAAGTGCGCATTGACCACTATGTTGAAATAGCCATTGATAGTGTGTTTACATCTGTGTTGTGTTTCAGACGTTCCTGCGGTTAGAATTGCATTTGGAACACACATGTTACTTAGTTCTTGAAACACTTCTTTTCTGTAGTCGCCTTTGAAGTTTCCTTGTTTCCTTAGTTAGAAAAGACATGTATTCATGTTTTAGTGGAGAAACGCATAGGAACTGTGTTTCAATGTGTTAGGCGTATTAGGAGAGTGTTTCTTAGTAGATGCTGTTGCAATACGTATTTTAGTTACTTCTGAGAGTCTTGTGTGTGAGAGAAGCTGGAATCACACTCAGAGTGCATAGTTTGATAAGTGCGCATTGACCACTATGTTGAAATAGCCATTGATAGTGTGTTTACATCTGTGTTGTGTTTCAGACGTTCCTGCGGTTAGAATTGCATTTGGAACACACATGTTACTTAGTTCTTGAAACACTTCTTTTCTGTAGTCGCCTTTGAAGTTTCCTTGTTTCCTTAGTTAGAAAAGACATGTATTCATGTTTTAGTGGAGAAACGCATAGGAACTGTGTTTCAATGTGTTAGGCGTATTAGGAGAGTGTTTCTTAGTAGATGCTGTTGCAATACGTATTTTAGTTACTTCTGAGAGTCTTGTGTGTGAGAGAAGCTGGAATCACACTCAGAGTGCATAGTTTGATAAGTGCGCATTGACCACTATGTTGAAATAGCCATTGATAGTGTGTTTACATCTGTGTTGTGTTTCAGACGTTCCTGCGGTTAGAATTGCATTTGGAACACACATGTTACTCAGTTCTTGAAACACTTCTTTTCTGTAGTCGCCTTTGAAGTTTCCTTGTTTCCTTAGTTAGAAAAGACATGTATTCATGTTTTAGTGGAGAAACGCATAGGAACTGTGTTTCAATGTGTTAGGCGTATTAGGAGAGTGTTTCTTAGTAGATGCTGTTGCAATACGTATTTTAGTTACTTCTGAGAGTCTTGTGTGTGAGAGAAGCTGGAATCACACTCAGAGTGCATAGTTTGATAAGTGCGCATTGACCACTATGTTGAAATAGCCATTGATAGTGTGTTTACATCTGTGTTGTGTTTCAGACGTTCCTGCGGTTAGAATTGCATTTGGAACACACATGTTACTCAGTTCTTGAAACACTTCTTTTCTGTAGTCGCCTTTGAAGTTTCCTTGTTTCCTTAGTTAGAAAAGACATGTATTCATGTTTTAGTGGAGAAACGCATAGGAACTGTGTTTCAATGTGTTAGGCGTATTAGGAGAGTGTTTCTTAGTAGATGCTGTTGCAATACGTATTTTAGTTACTTCTGAGAGTCTTGTGTGTGAGAGAAGCTGGAATCACACTCAGAGTGCATAGTTTGATAAGTGCGCATTGACCACTATGTTGAAATAGCCATTGATAGTGTGTTTACATCTGTGTTGTGTTTCAGACGTTCCTGCGGTTAGAATTGCATTTGGAACACACATGTTACTCAGTTCTTGAAACACTTCTTTTCTGTAGTCGCCTTTGAAGTTTCCTTGTTTCCTTAGTTAGAAAAGACATGTATTCATGTTTTAGTGGAGAAACGCATAGGAACTGTGTTTCAATGTGTTAGGCGTATTAGGAGAGTGTTTCTTAGTAGATGCTGTTGCAATACGTATTTTAGTTACTTCTGAGAGTCTTGTGTGTGAGAGAAGCTGGAATCACACTCAGAGTGCATAGTTTGATAAGTGCGCATTGACCACTATGTTGAAATAGCCATTGATAGTGTGTTTACATCTGTGTTGTGTTTCAGACGTTCCTGCGGTTAGAATTGCATTTGGAACACACATGTTACTCAGTTCTTGAAACACTTCTTTTCTGTAGTCGCCTTTGAAGTTTCCTTGTTTCCTTAGTTAGAAAAGACATGTATTCATGTTTTAGTGGAGAAACGCATAGGAACTGTGTTTCAATGTGTTAGGCGTATTAGGAGAGTGTTTCTTAGTAGATGCTGTTGCAATACGTATTTTAGTTACTTCTGAGAGTCTTGTGTGTGAGAGAAGCTGGAATCACACTCAGAGTGCATAGTTTGATAAGTGCGCATTGACCACTATGTTGAAATAGCCATTGATAGTGTGTTTACATCTGTGTTGTGTTTCAGACGTTCCTGCGGTTAGAATTGCATTTGGAACACACATGTTACTTAGTTCTTGAAACACTTCTTTTCTGTAGTCGCCTTTGAAGTTTCCTTGTTTCCTTAGTTAGAAAAGACATGTATTCATGTTTTAGTGGAGAAACGCATAGGAACTGTGTTTCAATGTGTTAGGCGTATTAGGAGAGTGTTTCTTAGTAGATGCTGTTGCAATACGTATTTTAGTTACTTCTGAGAGTCTTGTGTGTGAGAGAAGCTGGAATCACACTCAGAGTGCATAGTTTGATAAGTGCGCATTGACCACTATGTTGAAATAGCCATTGATAGTGTGTTTACATCTGTGTTGTGTTTCAGACGTTCCTGCGGTTAGAATTGCATTTGGAACACACATGTTACTCAGTTCTTGAAACACTTCTTTTCTGTAGTCGCCTTTGAAGTTTCCTTGTTTCCTTAGTTAGAAAAGACATGTATTCATGTTTTAGTGGAGAAACGCATAGGAACTGTGTTTCAATGTGTTAGGCGTATTAGGAGAGTGTTTCTTAGTAGATGCTGTTGCAATACGTATTTTAGTTACTTCTGAGAGTCTTGTGTGTGAGAGAAGCTGGAATCACACTCAGAGTGCATAGTTTGATAAGTGCGCATTGACCACTATGTTGAAATAGCCATTGATAGTGTGTTTACATCTGTGTTGTGTTTCAGACGTTCCTGCGGTTAGAATTGCATTTGGAACACACATGTTACTCAGTTCTTGAAACACTTCTTTTCTGTAGTCGCCTTTGAAGTTTCCTTGTTTCCTTAGTTAGAAAAGACATGTATTCATGTTTTAGTGGAGAAACGCATAGGAACTGTGTTTCAATGTGTTAGGCGTATTAGGAGAGTGTTTCTTAGTAGATGCTGTTGCAATACGTATTTTAGTTACTTCTGAGAGTCTTGTGTGTGAGAGAAGCTGGAATCACACTCAGAGTGCATAGTTTGATAAGTGCGCATTGACCACTATGTTGAAATAGCCATTGATAGTGTGTTTACATCTGTGTTGTGTTTCAGACGTTCCTGCGGTTAGAATTGCATTTGGAACACACATGTTACTCAGTTCTTGAAACACTTCTTTTCTGTAGTCGCCTTTGAAGTTTCCTTGTTTCCTTAGTTAGAAAAGACATGTATTCATGTTTTAGTGGAGAAACGCATAGGAACTGTGTTTCAATGTGTTAGGCGTATTAGGAGAGTGTTTCTTAGTAGATGCTGTTGCAATACGTATTTTAGTTACTTCTGAGAGTCTTGTGTGTGAGAGAAGCTGGAATCACACTCAGAGTGCATAGTTTGATAAGTGCGCATTGACCACTATGTTGAAATAGCCATTGATAGTGTGTTTACATCTGTGTTGTGTTTCAGACGTTCCTGCGGTTAGAATTGCATTTGGAACACACATGTTACTTAGTTCTTGAAACACTTCTTTTCTGTAGTCGCCTTTGAAGTTTCCTTGTTTCCTTAGTTAGAAAAGACATGTATTCATGTTTTAGTGGAGAAACGCATAGGAACTGTGTTTCAATGTGTTAGGCGTATTAGGAGAGTGTTTCTTAGTAGATGCTGTTGCAATACGTATTTTAGTTACTTCTGAGAGTCTTGTGTGTGAGAGAAGCTGGAATCACACTCAGAGTGCATAGTTTGATAAGTGCGCATTGACCACTATGTTGAAATAGCCATTGATAGTGTGTTTACATCTGTGTTGTGTTTCAGACGTTCCTGCGGTTAGAATTGCATTTGGAACACACATGTTACTTAGTTCTTGAAACACTTCTTTTCTGTAGTCGCCTTTGAAGTTTCCTTGTTTCCTTAGTTAGAAAAGACATGTATTCATGTTTTAGTGGAGAAACGCATAGGAACTGTGTTTCAATGTGTTAGGCGTATTAGGAGAGTGTTTCTTAGTAGATGCTGTTGCAATACGTATTTTAGTTACTTCTGAGAGTCTTGTGTGTGAGAGAAGCTGGAATCACACTCAGAGTGCATAGTTTGATAAGTGCGCATTGACCACTATGTTGAAATAGCCATTGATAGTGTGTTTACATCTGTGTTGTGTTTCAGACGTTCCTGCGGTTAGAATTGCATTTGGAACACACATGTTACTCAGTTCTTGAAACACTTCTTTTCTGTAGTCGCCTTTGCAGTTTCCTTGTTTCCTTAGTTAGAAAAGACATGTATTCATGTTTCAGTGGTGAAACGCATAGGAACTGTGTTTCAATGTGTTAGGCGTATTAGGAGAGTGTTTCTTAGTAGATGCTGTTGCAAGACGTATTTTAGTTACTTCTGAGAGTCTTGTGTGTGAGAGAAGCTGGAATCACACTCAGAGTGCATAGTTTGATAAGGCCGCATTGACCACTATGTTGAAATACCCATTGGTAGTGTGTTTACATCTGTGTTGTGTTTCAGACGTTCCTGCGGTTAGAATTGCATTTGGAACACACATGTTACTCAGTTCTTGAAACACTTCTTTTCTGTAGTCGCCTTTGCAGTTTCCTTGTTTCCTTAGTTAGAAAAGACATGTATTCATGTTTCAGTGGTGAAACGCATAGGAACTGTGTTTCAATGTGTTAGGCGTATTAGGAGAGTGTTTCTTAGTAGATGCTGTTGCAAGACGTATTTTAGTTACTTCTGAGAGTCTTGTGTGTGAGAGAAGCTGGAATCACACTCAGAGTGCATAGTTTGATAAGGCCGCATTGACCACTATGTTGAAATACCCATTGGTAGTGTGTTTACATCTGTGTTGTGTTTCAGACGTTCCTGCGGTTAGAATTGCATTTGGAACACACATGTTACTCAGTTCTTGAAACACTTCTTTTCTGTAGTCGCCTTTGCAGTTTCCTTGTTTCCTTAGTTAGAAAAGACATGTATTCATGTTTTAGTGGTGAAACGCATAGGAACTGTGTTTCAATGTGTTAGGCGTATTAGGAGAGTGTTTCTTAGTAGATGCTGTTGCAAGACGTATTTTAGTTACTTCTGAGAGTCTTGTGTGTGAGAGAAGCTGGAATCACACTCAGAGTGCATAGTTTGATAAGGCCGCATTGACCACTATGTTGAAATACCCATTGGTAGTGTGTTTACATCTGTGTTGTGTTTCAGACGTTCCTGCGGTTAGAATTGCATTTGGAACACACATGTTACTCAGTTCTTGAAACACTTCTTTTCTGTAGTCGCCTTTGCAGTTTCCTTGTTTCCTTAGTTAGAAAAGACATGTATTCATGTTTTAGTGGTGAAACGCATAGGAACTGTGTTTCAATGTGTTAGGCGTATTAGGAGAGTGTTTCTTAGTAGATGCTGTTGCAAGACGTATTTTAGTTACTTCTGAGAGTCTTGTGTGTGAGAGAAGCTGGAATCACACTCAGAGTGCATAGTTTGATAAGGCCGCATTGACCACTATGTTGAAATACCCATTGGTAGTGTGTTTACATCTGTGTTGTGTTTCAGACGTTCCTGCGGTTAGAATTGCATTTGGAACACACATGTTACTCAGTTCTTGAAACACTTCTTTTCTGTAGTCGCCTTTGCAGTTTCCTTGTTTCCTTAGTTAGAAAAGACATGTATTCATGTTTTAGTGGTGAAACGCATAGGAACTGTGTTTCAATGTGTTAGGCGTATTAGGAGAGTGTTTCTTAGTAGATGCTGTTGCAAGACGTATTTTAGTTACTTCTGAGAGTCTTGTGTGTGAGAGAAGCTGGAATCACACTCAGAGTGCATAGTTTGATAAGGCCGCATTGACCACTATGTTGAAATACCCATTGGTAGTGTGTTTACATCTGTGTTGTGTTTCAGACGTTCCTGCGGTTAGAATTGCATTTGGAACACACATGTTACTCAGTTCTTGAAACACTTCTTTTCTGTAGTCGCCTTTGCAGTTTCCTTGTTTCCTTAGTTAGAAAAGACATGTATTCATGTTTTAGTGGTGAAACGCATAGGAACTGTGTTTCAATGTGTTAGGCGTATTAGGAGAGTGTTTCTTAGTAGATGCTGTTGCAAGACGTATTTTAGTTACTTCTGAGAGTCTTGTGTGTGAGAGAAGCTGGAATCACACTCAGAGTGCATAGTTTGATAAGGCCGCATTGACCACTATGTTGAAATACCCATTGGTAGTGTGTTTACATCTGTGTTGTGTTTCAGACGTTCCTGCGGTTAGAATTGCATTTGGAACACACATGTTACTCAGTTCTTGAAACACTTCTTTTCTGTAGTCGCCTTTGCAGTTTCCTTGTTTCCTTAGTTAGAAAAGACATGTATTCATGTTTTAGTGGTGAAACGCATAGGAACTGTGTTTCAATGTGTTAGGCGTATTAGGAGAGTGTTTCTTAGTAGATGCTGTTGCAAGACGTATTTTAGTTACTTCTGAGAGTCTTGTGTGTGAGAGAAGCTGGAATCACACTCAGAGTGCATAGTTTGATAAGGCCGCATTGACCACTATGTATGAAATACCCATTGGTAGTGTGTTTACATCTGTGTTGTGTTTCAGACGTTCCTGCGGTTAGAATTGCATTTGGAACACACATGTTACTCAGTTCTTGAAACACTTCTTTTCTGTAGTCGCCTTTGCAGTTTCCTTGTTTCCTTAGTTAGAAAAGACATGTATTCATGTTTTAGTGGTGAAACGCATAGGAACTGTGTTTCAATGTGTTAGGCGTATTAGGAGAGTGTTTCTTAGTAGATGCTGTTGCAAGACGTATTTTAGTTACTTCTGAGAGTCTTGTGTGTGAGAGAAGCTGGAATCACACTCAGAGTGCATAGTTTGATAAGGCCGCATTGACCACTATGTTGAAATACCCATTGGTAGTGTGTTTACATCTGTGTTGTGTTTCAGACGTTCCTGCGGTTAGAATTGCATTTGGAACACACATGTTACTCAGTTCTTGAAACACTTCTTTTCTGTAGTCGCCTTTGCAGTTTCCTTGTTTCCTTAGTTAGAAAAGACATGTATTCATGTTTTAGTGGTGAAACGCATAGGAACTGTGTTTCAATGTGTTAGGCGTATTAGGAGAGTGTTTCTTAGTAGATGCTGTTGCAAGACGTATTTTAGTTACTTCTGAGAGTCTTGTGTGTGAGAGAAGCTGGAATCACACTCAGAGTGCATAGTTTGATAAGGCCGCATTGACCACTATGTTGAAATACCCATTGGTAGTGTGTTTACATCTGTGTTGTGTTTCAGACGTTCCTGCGGTTAGAATTGCATTTGGAACACACATGTTACTCAGTTCTTGAAACACTTCTTTTCTGTAGTCGCCTTTGCAGTTTCCTTGTTTCCTTAGTTAGAAAAGACATGTATTCATGTTTTAGTGGTGAAACGCATAGGAACTGTGTTTCAATGTGTTAGGCGTATTAGGAGAGTGTTTCTTAGTAGATGCTGTTGCAAGACGTATTTTAGTTACTTCTGAGAGTCTTGTGTGTGAGAGAAGCTGGAATCACACTCAGAGTGCATAGTTTGATAAGGCCGCATTGACCACTATGTTGAAATACCCATTGGTAGTGTGTTTACATCTGTGTTGTGTTTCAGACGTTCCTGCGGTTAGAATTGCATTTGGAACACACATGTTACTCAGTTCTTGAAACACTTCTTTTCTGTAGTCGCCTTTGCAGTTTCCTTGTTTCCTTAGTTAGAAAAGACATGTATTCATGTTTTAGTGGTGAAACGCATAGGAACTGTGTTTCAATGTGTTAGGCGTATTAGGAGAGTGTTTCTTAGTAGATGCTGTTGCAAGACGTATTTTAGTTACTTCTGAGAGTCTTGTGTGTGAGAGAAGCTGGAATCACACTCAGAGTGCATAGTTTGATAAGGCCGCATTGACCACTATGTTGAAATACCCATTGGTAGTGTGTTTACATCTGTGTTGTGTTTCAGACGTTCCTGCGGTTAGAATTGCATTTGGAACACACATGTTACTCAGTTCTTGAAACACTTCTTTTCTGTAGTCGCCTTCCTTTGCAGTTTCCTTGTTTCCTTAGTTAGAAAAGACATGTATTCATGTTTTAGTGGTGAAACGCATAGGAACTGTGTTTCAATGTGTTAGGCGTATTAGGAGAGTGTTTCTTAGTAGATGCTGTTGCAAGACGTATTTTAGTTACTTCTGAGAGTCTTGTGTGTGAGAGAAGCTGGAATCACACTCAGAGTGCATAGTTTGATAAGGCCGCATTGACCACTATGTTGAAATACCCATTGGTAGTGTGTTTACATCTGTGTTGTGTTTCAGACGTTCCTGCGGTTAGAATTGCATTTGGAACACACATGTTACTCAGTTCTTGAAACACTTCTTTTCTGTAGTCGCCTTTGCAGTTTCCTTGTTTCCTTAGTTAGAAAAGACATGTATTCATGTTTTAGTGGTGAAACGCATAGGAACTGTGTTTCAATGTGTTAGGCGTATTAGGAGAGTGTTTCTTAGTAGATGCTGTTGCAAGACGTATTTTAGTTACTTCTGAGAGTCTTGTGTGTGAGAGAAGCTGGAATCACACTCAGAGTGCATAGTTTGATAAGGCCGCATTGACCACTATGTTGAAATACCCATTGGTAGTGTGTTTACATCTGTGTTGTGTTTCAGACGTTCCTGCGGTTAGAATTGCATTTGGAACACACATGTTACTCAGTTCTTGAAACACTTCTTTTCTGTAGTCGCCTTTGCAGTTTCCTTGTTTCCTTAGTTAGAAAAGACATGTATTCATGTTTTAGTGGTGAAACGCATAGGAACTGTGTTTCAATGTGTTAGGCGTATTAGGAGAGTGTTTCTTAGTAGATGCTGTTGCAAGACGTATTTTAGTTACTTCTGAGAGTCTTGTGTGTGAGAGAAGCTGGAATCACACTCAGAGTGCATAGTTTGATAAGGCCGCATTGACCACTATGTTGAAATACCCATTGGTAGTGTGTTTACATCTGTGTTGTGTTTCAGACGTTCCTGCGGTTAGAATTGCATTTGGAACACACATGTTACTCAGTTCTTGAAACACTTCTTTTCTGTAGTCGCCTTTGCAGTTTCCTTGTTTCCTTAGTTAGAAAAGACATGTATTCATGTTTTAGTGGTGAAACGCATAGGAACTGTGTTTCAATGTGTTAGGCTATTAGGAGAGTGTTTCTTAGTAGATGCTGTTGCAAGACGTATTTTAGTTACTTCTGAGAGTCTTGTGTGTGAGAGAAGCTGGAATCACACTCAGAGTGCATAGTTTGATAAGGCCGCATTGACCACTATGTTGAAATACCCATTGGTAGTGTGTTTACATCTGTGTTGTGTTTCAGACGTTCCTGCGGTTAGAATTGCATTTGGAACACACATGTTACTCAGTTCTTGAAACACTTCTTTTCTGTAGTCGCCTTTGCAGTTTCCTTGTTTCCTTAGTTAGAAAAGACATGTATTCATGTTTTAGTGGTGAAACGCATAGGAACTGTGTTTCAATGTGTTAGGCTATTAGGAGAGTGTTTCTTAGTAGATGCTGTTGCAAGACGTATTTTAGTTACTTCTGAGAGTCTTGTGTGTGAGAGAAGCTGGAATCACACTCAGAGTGCATAGTTTGATAAGGCCGCATTGACCACTATGTTGAAATACCCATTGGTAGTGTGTTTACATCTGTGTTGTGTTTCAGACGTTCCTGCGGTTAGAATTGCATTTGGAACACACATGTTACTCAGTTCTTGAAACACTTCTTTTCTGTAGTCGCCTTTGCAGTTTCCTTGTTTCCTTAGTTAGAAAAGACATGTATTCATGTTTTAGTGGTGAAACGCATAGGAACTGTGTTTCAATGTGTTAGGCGTATTAGGAGAGTGTTTCTTAGTAGATGCTGTTGCAAGACGTATTTTAGTTACTTCTGAGAGTCTTGTGTGTGAGAGAAGCTGGAATCACACTCAGAGTGCATAGTTTGATAAGGCCGCATTGACCACTATGTTGAAATACCCATTGGTAGTGTGTTTACATCTGTGTTGTGTTTCAGACGTTCCTGCGGTTAGAATTGCATTTGGAACACACATGTTACTCAGTTCTTGAAACACTTCTTTTCTGTAGTCGCCTTTGCAGTTTCCTTGTTTCCTTAGTTAGAAAAGACATGTATTCATGTTTTAGTGGTGAAACGCATAGGAACTGTGTTTCAATGTGTTAGGCGTATTAGGAGAGTGTTTCTTAGTAGATGCTGTTGCAAGACGTATTTTAGTTACTTCTGAGAGTCTTGTGTGTGAGAGAAGCTGGAATCACACTCAGAGTGCATAGTTTGATAAGGCCGCATTGACCACTATGTTGAAATACCCATTGGTAGTGTGTTTACATCTGTGTTGTGTTTCAGACGTTCCTGCGGTTAGAATTGCATTTGGAACACACATGTTACTCAGTTCTTGAAACACTTCTTTTCTGTAGTCGCCTTTGCAGTTTCCTTGTTTCCTTAGTTAGAAAAGACATGTATTCATGTTTTAGTGGTGAAACGCATAGGAACTGTGTTTCAATGTGTTAGGCGTATTAGGAGAGTGTTTCTTAGTAGATGCTGTTGCAAGACGTATTTTAGTTACTTCTGAGAGTCTTGTGTGTGAGAGAAGCTGGAATCACACTCAGAGTGCATAGTTTGATAAGGCCGCATTGACCACTATGTTGAAATACCCATTGGTAGTGTGTTTACATCTGTGTTGTGTTTCAGACGTTCCTGCGGTTAGAATTGCATTTGGAACACACATGTTACTCAGTTCTTGAAACACTTCTTTTCTGTAGTCGCCTTTGCAGTTTCCTTGTTTCCTTAGTTAGAAAAGACATGTATTCATGTTTTAGTGGTGAAACGCATAGGAACTGTGTTTCAATGTGTTAGGCGTATTAGGAGAGTGTTTCTTAGTAGATGCTGTTGCAAGACGTATTTTAGTTACTTCTGAGAGTCTTGTGTGTGAGAGAAGCTGGAATCACACTCAGAGTGCATAGTTTGATAAGGCCGCATTGACCACTATGTTGAAATACCCATTGGTAGTGTGTTTACATCTGTGTTGTGTTTCAGACGTTCCTGCGGTTAGAATTGCATTTGGAACACACATGTTACTCAGTTCTTGAAACACTTCTTTTCTGTAGTCGCCTTTGCAGTTTCCTTGTTTCCTTAGTTAGAAAAGACATGTATTCATGTTTTAGTGGTGAAACGCATAGGAACTGTGTTTCAATGTGTTAGGCGTATTAGGAGAGTGTTTCTTAGTAGATGCTGTTGCAAGACGTATTTTAGTTACTTCTGAGAGTCTTGTGTGTGAGAGAAGCTGGAATCACACTCAGAGTGCATAGTTTGATAAGGCCGCATTGACCACTATGTTGAAATACCCATTGGTAGTGTGTTTACATCTGTGTTGTGTTTCAGACGTTCCTGCGGTTAGAATTGCATTTGGAACACACATGTTACTCAGTTCTTGAAACACTTCTTTTCTGTAGTCGCCTTTGCAGTTTCCTTGTTTCCTTAGTTAGAAAAGACATGTATTCATGTTTTAGTGGTGAAACGCATAGGAACTGTGTTTCAATGTGTTAGGCGTATTAGGAGAGTGTTTCTTAGTAGATGCTGTTGCAAGACGTATTTTAGTTACTTCTGAGAGTCTTGTGTGTGAGAGAAGCTGGAATCACACTCAGAGTGCATAGTTTGATAAGGCCGCATTGACCACTATGTTGAAATACCCATTGGTAGTGTGTTTACATCTGTGTTGTGTTTCAGACGTTCCTGCGGTTAGAATTGCATTTGGAACACACATGTTACTCAGTTCTTGAAACACTTCTTTTCTGTAGTCGCCTTTGCAGTTTCCTTGTTTCCTTAGTTAGAAAAGACATGTATTCATGTTTTAGTGGTGAAACGCATAGGAACTGTGTTTCAATGTGTTAGGCGTATTAGGAGAGTGTTTCTTAGTAGATGCTGTTGCAAGACGTATTTTAGTTACTTCTGAGAGTCTTGTGTGTGAGAGAAGCTGGAATCACACTCAGAGTGCATAGTTTGATAAGGCCGCATTGACCACTATGTTGAAATACCCATTGGTAGTGTGTTTACATCTGTGTTGTGTTTCAGACGTTCCTGCGGTTAGAATTGCATTTGGAACACACATGTTACTCAGTTCTTGAAACACTTCTTTTCTGTAGTCGCCTTTGCAGTTTCCTTGTTTCCTTAGTTAGAAAAGACATGTATTCATGTTTTAGTGGTGAAACGCATAGGAACTGTGTTTCAATGTGTTAGGCGTATTAGGAGAGTGTTTCTTAGTAGATGCTGTTGCAAGACGTATTTTAGTTACTTCTGAGAGTCTTGTGTGTGAGAGAAGCTGGAATCACACTCAGAGTGCATAGTTTGATAAGGCCGCATTGACCACTATGTTGAAATACCCATTGGTAGTGTGTTTACATCTGTGTTGTGTTTCAGACGTTCCTGCGGTTAGAATTGCATTTGGAACACACATGTTACTCAGTTCTTGAAACACTTCTTTTCTGTAGTCGCCTTTGCAGGGTAGTTTCCTTGTTTCCTTAGTTAGAAAAGACATGTATTCATGTTTTAGTGGTGAAACGCATAGGAACTGTGTTTCAATGTGTTAGGCGTATTAGGAGAGTGTTTCTTAGTAGATGCTGTTGCAAGACGTATTTTAGTTACTTCTGAGAGTCTTGTGTGTGAGAGAAGCTGGAATCACACTCAGAGTGCATAGTTTGATAAGGCCGCATTGACCACTATGTTGAAATACCCATTGGTAGTGTGTTTACATCTGTGTTGTGTTTCAGACGTTCCTGCGGTTAGAATTGCATTTGGAACACACATGTTACTCAGTTCTTGAAACACTTCTTTTCTGTAGTCGCCTTTGCAGTTTCCTTGTTTCCTTAGTTAGAAAAGACATGTATTCATGTTTTAGTGGTGAAACGCATAGGAACTGTGTTTCAATGTGTTAGGCGTATTAGGAGAGTGTTTCTTAGTAGATGCTGTTGCAAGACGTATTTTAGTTACTTCTGAGAGTCTTGTGTGTGAGAGAAGCTGGAATCACACTCAGAGTGCATAGTTTGATAAGGCCGCATTGACCACTATGTTGAAATACCCATTGGTAGTGTGTTTACATCTGTGTTGTGTTTCAGACGTTCCTGCGGTTAGAATTGCATTTGGAACACACATGTTACTCAGTTCTTGAAACACTTCTTTTCTGTAGTCGCCTTTGCAGTTTCCTTGTTTCCTTAGTTAGAAAAGACATGTATTCATGTTTTAGTGGTGAAACGCATAGGAACTGTGTTTCAATGTGTTAGGCGTATTAGGAGAGTGTTTCTTAGTAGATGCTGTTGCAAGACGTATTTTAGTTACTTCTGAGAGTCTTGTGTGTGAGAGAAGCTGGAATCACACTCAGAGTGCATAGTTTGATAAGGCCGCATTGACCACTATGTTGAAATACCCATTGGTAGTGTGTTTACATCTGTGTTGTGTTTCAGACGTTCCTGCGGTTAGAATTGCATTTGGAACACACATGTTACTCAGTTCTTGAAACACTTCTTTTCTGTAGTCGCCTTTGCAGTTTCCTTGTTTCCTTAGTTAGAAAAGACATGTATTCATGTTTTAGTGGTGAAACGCATAGGAACTGTGTTTCAATGTGTTAGGCGTATTAGGAGAGTGTTTCTTAGTAGATGCTGTTGCAAGACGTATTTTAGTTACTTCTGAGAGTCTTGTGTGTGAGAGAAGCTGGAATCACACTCAGAGTGCATAGTTTGATAAGGCCGCATTGACCACTATGTTGAAATACCCATTGGTAGTGTGTTTACATCTGTGTTGTGTTTCAGACGTTCCTGCGGTTAGAATTGCATTTGGAACACACATGTTACTCAGTTCTTGAAACACTTCTTTTCTGTAGTCGCCTTTGCAGTTTCCTTGTTTCCTTAGTTAGAAAAGACATGTATTCATGTTTTCAGTGGTGAAACGCATAGGAACTGTGTTTCAATGTGTTAGGCGTATTAGGAGAGTGTTTCTTAGTAGATGCTGTTGCAAGACGTATTTTAGTTACTTCTGAGAGTCTTGTGTGTGAGAGAAGCTGGAATCACACTCAGAGTGCATAGTTTGATAAGGCCGCATTGACCACTATGTTGAAATACCCATTGGTAGTGTGTTTACATCTGTGTTGTGTTTCAGACGTTCCTGCGGTTAGAATTGCATTTGGAACACACATGTTACTCAGTTCTTGAAACACTTCTTTTCTGTAGTCGCCTTTGCAGTTTCCTTGTTTCCTTAGTTAGAAAAGACATGTATTCATGTTTCAGTGGTGAAACGCATAGGAACTGTGTTTCAATGTGTTAGGCGTATTAGGAGAGTGTTTCTTAGTAGATGCTGTTGCAAGACGTATTTTAGTTACTTCTGAGAGTCTTGTGTGTGAGAGAAGCTGGAATCACACTCAGAGTGCATAGTTTGATAAGGCCGCATTGACCACTATGTTGAAATACCCATTGGTAGTGTGTTTACATCTGTGTTGTGTTTCAGACGTTCCTGCGGTTAGAATTGCATTTGGAACACACATGTTACTCAGTTCTTGAAACACTTCTTTTCTGTAGTCGCCTTTGCAGTTTCCTTGTTTCCTTAGTTAGAAAAGACATGTATTCATGTTTCAGTGGTGAAACGCATAGGAACTGTGTTTCAATGTGTTAGGCGTATTAGGAGAGTGTTTCTTAGTAGATGCTGTTGCAAGACGTATTTTAGTTACTTCTGAGAGTCTTGTGTGTGAGAGAAGCTGGAATCACACTCAGAGTGCATAGTTTGATAAGGCGCATTGACCACTATGTTGAAATACCATTGATAGTGTGTTTACATCTGTGTTGTGTTTCAGACGTTCCTGCGGTTAGAATTGCATTTGGAACACACATGTTACTCAGTTCTTGAAACACTTCTTTTCTGTAGTCGCCTTTGAAGTTTCCTTGTTTCCTTAGTTAGAAAAGACATGTATTCATGTTTTAGTGGAGAAACGCATAGGAACTGTGTTTCAATGTGTTAGGCGTATTAGGAGAGTGTTTCTTAGTAGATGCTGTTGCAATACGTATTTTAGTTACTTCTGAGAGTCTTGTGTGTGAGAGAAGCTGGAATCACACTCAGAGTGCATAGTTTGATAAGTGCGCATTGACCACTATGTTGAAATAGCCATTGATAGTGTGTTTACATCTGTGTTGTGTTTCAGACGTTCCTGCGGTTAGAATTGCATTTGGAACACACATGTTACTCAGTTCTTGAAACACTTCTTTTCTGTAGTCGCCTTTGAAGTTTCCTTGTTTCCTTAGTTAGAAAAGACATGTATTCATGTTTTAGTGGAGAAACGCATAGGAACTGTGTTTCAATGTGTTAGGCGTATTAGGAGAGTGTTTCTTAGTAGATGCTGTTGCAATACGTATTTTAGTTACTTCTGAGAGTCTTGTGTGTGAGAGAAGCTGGAATCACACTCAGAGTGCATAGTTTGATAAGTGCGCATTGACCACTATGTTGAAATAGCCATTGATAGTGTGTTTACATCTGTGTTGTGTTTCAGACGTTCCTGCGGTTAGAATTGCATTTGGAACACACATGTTACTCAGTTCTTGAAACACTTCTTTTCTGTAGTCGCCTTTGAAGTTTCCTTGTTTCCTTAGTTAGAAAAGACATGTATTCATGTTTTAGTGGAGAAACGCATAGGAACTGTGTTTCAATGTGTTAGGCGTATTAGGAGAGTGTTTCTTAGTAGATGCTGTTGCAATACGTATTTTAGTTACTTCTGAGAGTCTTGTGTGTGAGAGAAGCTGGAATCACACTCAGAGTGCATAGTTTGATAAGTGCGCATTGACCACTATGTTGAAATAGCCATTGATAGTGTGTTTACATCTGTGTTGTGTTTCAGACGTTCCTGCGGTTAGAATTGCATTTGGAACACACATGTTACTCAGTTCTTGAAACACTTCTTTTCTGTAGTCGCCTTTGAAGTTTCCTTGTTTCCTTAGTTAGAAAAGACATGTATTCATGTTTTAGTGGAGAAACGCATAGGAACTGTGTTTCAATGTGTTAGGCGTATTAGGAGAGTGTTTCTTAGTAGATGCTGTTGCAATACGTATTTTAGTTACTTCTGAGAGTCTTGTGTGTGAGAGAAGCTGGAATCACACTCAGAGTGCATAGTTTGATAAGTGCGCATTGACCACTATGTTGAAATAGCCATTGATAGTGTGTTTACATCTGTGTTGTGTTTCAGACGTTCCTGCGGTTAGAATTGCATTTGGAACACACATGTTACTTAGTTCTTGAAACACTTCTTTTCTGTAGTCGCCTTTGAAGTTTCCTTGTTTCCTTAGTTAGAAAAGACATGTATTCATGTTTTAGTGGAGAAACGCATAGGAACTGTGTTTCAATGTGTTAGGCGTATTAGGAGAGTGTTTCTTAGTAGATGCTGTTGCAATACGTATTTTAGTTACTTCTGAGAGTCTTGTGTGTGAGAGAAGCTGGAATCACACTCAGAGTGCATAGTTTGATAAGTGCGCATTGACCACTATGTTGAAATAGCCATTGATAGTGTGTTTACATCTGTGTTGTGTTTCAGACGTTCCTGCGGTTAGAATTGCATTTGGAACACACATGTTACTTAGTTCTTGAAACACTTCTTTTCTGTAGTCGCCTTTGAAGTTTCCTTGTTTCCTTAGTTAGAAAAGACATGTATTCATGTTTTAGTGGAGAAACGCATAGGAACTGTGTTTCAATGTGTTAGGCGTATTAGGAGAGTGTTTCTTAGTAGATGCTGTTGCAATACGTATTTTAGTTACTTCTGAGAGTCTTGTGTGTGAGAGAAGCTGGAATCACACTCAGAGTGCATAGTTTGATAAGTGCGCATTGACCACTATGTTGAAATAGCCATTGATAGTGTGTTTACATCTGTGTTGTGTTTCAGACGTTCCTGCGGTTAGAATTGCATTTGGAACACACATGTTACTTAGTTCTTGAAACACTTCTTTTCTGTAGTCGCCTTTGAAGTTTCCTTGTTTCCTTAGTTAGAAAAGACATGTATTCATGTTTTAGTGGAGAAACGCATAGGAACTGTGTTTCAATGTGTTAGGCGTATTAGGAGAGTGTTTCTTAGTAGATGCTGTTGCAATACGTATTTTAGTTACTTCTGAGAGTCTTGTGTGTGAGAGAAGCTGGAATCACACTCAGAGTGCATAGTTTGATAAGTGCGCATTGACCACTATGTTGAAATAGCCATTGATAGTGTGTTTACATCTGTGTTGTGTTTCAGACGTTCCTGCGGTTAGAATTGCATTTGGAACACACATGTTACTTAGTTCTTGAAACACTTCTTTTCTGTAGTCGCCTTTGAAGTTTCCTTGTTTCCTTAGTTAGAAAAGACATGTATTCATGTTTTAGTGGAGAAACGCATAGGAACTGTGTTTCAATGTGTTAGGCGTATTAGGAGAGTGTTTCTTAGTAGATGCTGTTGCAATACGTATTTTAGTTACTTCTGAGAGTCTTGTGTGTGAGAGAAGCTGGAATCACACTCAGAGTGCATAGTTTGATAAGTGCGCATTGACCACTATGTTGAAATAGCCATTGATAGTGTGTTTACATCTGTGTTGTGTTTCAGACGTTCCTGCGGTTAGAATTGCATTTGGAACACACATGTTACTTAGTTCTTGAAACACTTCTTTTCTGTAGTCGCCTTTGAAGTTTCCTTGTTTCCTTAGTTAGAAAAGACATGTATTCATGTTTTAGTGGAGAAACGCATAGGAACTGTGTTTCAATGTGTTAGGCGTATTAGGAGAGTGTTTCTTAGTAGATGCTGTTGCAATACGTATTTTAGTTACTTCTGAGAGTCTTGTGTGTGAGAGAAGCTGGAATCACACTCAGAGTGCATAGTTTGATAAGTGCGCATTGACCACTATGTTGAAATAGCCATTGATAGTGTGTTTACATCTGTGTTGTGTTTCAGACGTTCCTGCGGTTAGAATTGCATTTGGAACACACATGTTACTTAGTTCTTGAAACACTTCTTTTCTGTAGTCGCCTTTGAAGTTTCCTTGTTTCCTTAGTTAGAAAAGACATGTATTCATGTTTTAGTGGAGAAACGCATAGGAACTGTGTTTCAATGTGTTAGGCGTATTAGGAGAGTGTTTCTTAGTAGATGCTGTTGCAATACGTATTTTAGTTACTTCTGAGAGTCTTGTGTGTGAGAGAAGCTGGAATCACACTCAGAGTGCATAGTTTGATAAGTGCGCATTGACCACTATGTTGAAATAGCCATTGATAGTGTGTTTACATCTGTGTTGTGTTTCAGACGTTCCTGCGGTTAGAATTGCATTTGGAACACACATGTTACTTAGTTCTTGAAACACTTCTTTTCTGTAGTCGCCTTTGAAGTTTCCTTGTTTCCTTAGTTAGAAAAGACATGTATTCATGTTTTAGTGGAGAAACGCATAGGAACTGTGTTTCAATGTGTTAGGCGTATTAGGAGAGTGTTTCTTAGTAGATGCTGTTGCAATACGTATTTTAGTTACTTCTGAGAGTCTTGTGTGTGAGAGAAGCTGGAATCACACTCAGAGTGCATAGTTTGATAAGTGCGCATTGACCACTATGTTGAAATAGCCATTGATAGTGTGTTTACATCTGTGTTGTGTTTCAGACGTTCCTGCGGTTAGAATTGCATTTGGAACACACATGTTACTTAGTTCTTGAAACACTTCTTTTCTGTAGTCGCCTTTGAAGTTTCCTTGTTTCCTTAGTTAGAAAAGACATGTATTCATGTTTTAGTGGAGAAACGCATAGGAACTGTGTTTCAATGTGTTAGGCGTATTAGGAGAGTGTTTCTTAGTAGATGCTGTTGCAATACGTATTTTAGTTACTTCTGAGAGTCTTGTGTGTGAGAGAAGCTGGAATCACACTCAGAGTGCATAGTTTGATAAGTGCGCATTGACCACTATGTTGAAATAGCCATTGATAGTGTGTTTACATCTGTGTTGTGTTTCAGACGTTCCTGCGGTTAGAATTGCATTTTGGAACACACATGTTACTTAGTTCTTGAAACACTTCTTTTCTGTAGTCGCCTTTGAAGTTTCCTTGTTTCCTTAGTTAGAAAAGACATGTATTCATGTTTTAGTGGAGAAACGCATAGGAACTGTGTTTCAATGTGTTAGGCGTATTAGGAGAGTGTTTCTTAGTAGATGCTGTTGCAATACGTATTTTAGTTACTTCTGAGAGTCTTGTGTGTGAGAGAAGCTGGAATCACACTCAGAGTGCATAGTTTGATAAGTGCGCATTGACCACTATGTTGAAATAGCCATTGATAGTGTGTTTACATCTGTGTTGTGTTTCAGACGTTCCTGCGGTTAGAATTGCATTTGGAACACACATGTTACTTAGTTCTTGAAACACTTCTTTTCTGTAGTCGCCTTTGAAGTTTCCTTGTTTCCTTAGTTAGAAAAGACATGTATTCATGTTTTAGTGGAGAAACGCATAGGAACTGTGTTTCAATGTGTTAGGCGTATTAGGAGAGTGTTTCTTAGTAGATGCTGTTGCAATACGTATTTTAGTTACTTCTGAGAGTCTTGTGTGTGAGAGAAGCTGGAATCACACTCAGAGTGCATAGTTTGATAAGTGCGCATTGACCACTATGTTGAAATAGCCATTGATAGTGTGTTTACATCTGTGTTGTGTTTCAGACGTTCCTGCGGTTAGAATTGCATTTGGAACACACATGTTACTAGTTCTTGAAACACTTCTTTTCTGTAGTCGCCTTTGAAGTTTCCTTGTTTCCTTAGTTAGAAAAGACATGTATTCATGTTTTAGTGGAGAAACGCATAGGAACTGTGTTTCAATGTGTTAGGCGTATTAGGAGAGTGTTTCTTAGTAGATGCTGTTGCAATACGTATTTTAGTTACTTCTGAGAGTCTTGTGTGTGAGAGAAGCTGGAATCACACTCAGAGTGCATAGTTTGATAAGTGCGCATTGACCACTATGTTGAAATAGCCATTGATAGTGTGTTTACATCTGTGTTGTGTTTCAGACGTTCCTGCGGTTAGAATTGCATTTGGAACACACATGTTACTTAGTTCTTGAAACACTTCTTTTCTGTAGTCGCCTTTGAAGTTTCCTTGTTTCCTTAGTTAGAAAAGACATGTATTCATGTTTTAGTGGAGAAACGCATAGGAACTGTGTTTCAATGTGTTAGGCGTATTAGGAGAGTGTTTCTTAGTAGATGCTGTTGCAATACGTATTTTAGTTACTTCTGAGAGTCTTGTGTGTGAGAGAAGCTGGAATCACACTCAGAGTGCATAGTTTGATAAGTGCGCATTGACCACTATGTTGAAATAGCCATTGATAGTGTGTTTACATCTGTGTTGTGTTTCAGACGTTCCTGCGGTTAGAATTGCATTTGGAACACACATGTTACTTAGTTCTTGAAACACTTCTTTTCTGTAGTCGCCTTTGAAGTTTCCTTGTTTCCTTAGTTAGAAAAGACATGTATTCATGTTTTAGTGGAGAAACGCATAGGAACTGTGTTTCAATGTGTTAGGCGTATTAGGAGAGTGTTTCTTAGTAGATGCTGTTGCAATACGTATTTTAGTTACTTCTGAGAGTCTTGTGTGTGAGAGAAGCTGGAATCACACTCAGAGTGCATAGTTTGATAAGTGCGCATTGACCACTATGTTGAAATAGCCATTGATAGTGTGTTTACATCTGTGTTGTGTTTCAGACGTTCCTGCGGTTAGAATTGCATTTGGAACACACATGTTACTTAGTTCTTGAAACACTTCTTTTCTGTAGTCGCCTTTGAAGTTTCCTTGTTTCCTTAGTTAGAAAAGACATGTATTCATGTTTTAGTGGAGAAACGCATAGGAACTGTGTTTCAATGTGTTAGGCGTATTAGGAGAGTGTTTCTTAGTAGATGCTGTTGCAATACGTATTTTAGTTACTTCTGAGAGTCTTGTGTGTGAGAGAAGCTGGAATCACACTCAGAGTGCATAGTTTGATAAGTGCGCATTGACCACTATGTTGAAATAGCCATTGATAGTGTGTTTACATCTGTGTTGTGTTTCAGACGTTCCTGCGGTTAGAATTGCATTTGGAACACACATGTTACTTAGTTCTTGAAACACTTCTTTTCTGTAGTCGCCTTTGAAGTTTCCTTGTTTCCTTAGTTAGAAAAGACATGTATTCATGTTTTAGTGGAGAAACGCATAGGAACTGTGTTTCAATGTGTTAGGCGTATTAGGAGAGTGTTTCTTAGTAGATGCTGTTGCAATACGTATTTTAGTTACTTCTGAGAGTCTTGTGTGTGAGAGAAGCTGGAATCACACTCAGAGTGCATAGTTTGATAAGTGCGCATTGACCACTATGTTGAAATAGCCATTGATAGTGTGTTTACATCTGTGTTGTGTTTCAGACGTTCCTGCGGTTAGAATTGCATTTGGAACACACATGTTACTTAGTTCTTGAAACACTTCTTTTCTGTAGTCGCCTTTGAAGTTTCCTTGTTTCCTTAGTTAGAAAAGACATGTATTCATGTTTTAGTGGAGAAACGCATAGGAACTGTGTTTCAATGTGTTAGGCGTATTAGGAGAGTGTTTCTTAGTAGATGCTGTTGCAATACGTATTTTAGTTACTTCTGAGAGTCTTGTGTGTGAGAGAAGCTGGAATCACACTCAGAGTGCATAGTTTGATAAGTGCGCATTGACCACTATGTTGAAATAGCCATTGATAGTGTGTTTACATCTGTGTTGTGTTTCAGACGTTCCTGCGGTTAGAATTGCATTTGGAACACACATGTTACTTAGTTCTTGAAACACTTCTTTTCTGTAGTCGCCTTTGAAGTTTCCTTGTTTCCTTAGTTAGAAAAGACATGTATTCATGTTTTAGTGGAGAAACGCATAGGAACTGTGTTTCAATGTGTTAGGCGTATTAGGAGAGTGTTTCTTAGTAGATGCTGTTGCAATACGTATTTTAGTTACTTCTGAGAGTCTTGTGTGTGAGAGAAGCTGGAATCACACTCAGAGTGCATAGTTTGATAAGTGCGCATTGACCACTATGTTGAAATAGCCATTGATAGTGTGTTTACATCTGTGTTGTGTTTCAGACGTTCCTGCGGTTAGAATTGCATTTGGAACACACATGTTACTTAGTTCTTGAAACACTTCTTTTCTGTAGTCGCCTTTGAAGTTTCCTTGTTTCCTTAGTTAGAAAAGACATGTATTCATGTTTTAGTGGAGAAACGCATAGGAACTGTGTTTCAATGTGTTAGGCGTATTAGGAGAGTGTTTCTTAGTAGATGCTGTTGCAATACGTATTTTAGTTACTTCTGAGAGTCTTGTGTGTGAGAGAAGCTGGAATCACACTCAGAGTGCATAGTTTGATAAGTGCGCATTGACCACTATGTTGAAATAGCCATTGATAGTGTGTTTACATCTGTGTTGTGTTTCAGACGTTCCTGCGGTTAGAATTGCATTTGGAACACACATGTTACTTAGTTCTTGAAACACTTCTTTTCTGTAGTCGCCTTTGAAGTTTCCTTGTTTCCTTAGTTAGAAAAGACATGTATTCATGTTTTAGTGGAGAAACGCATAGGAACTGTGTTTCAATGTGTTAGGCGTATTAGGAGAGTGTTTCTTAGTAGATGCTGTTGCAATACGTATTTTAGTTACTTCTGAGAGTCTTGTGTGTGAGAGAAGCTGGAATCACACTCAGAGTGCATAGTTTGATAAGTGCGCATTGACCACTATGTTGAAATAGCCATTGTAGTGTGTTTACATCTGTGTTGTGTTTCAGACGTTCCTGCGGTTAGAATTGCATTTGGAACACACATGTTACTTAGTTCTTGAAACACTTCTTTTCTGTAGTCGCCTTTGAAGTTTCCTTGTTTCCTTAGTTAGAAAAGACATGTATTCATGTTTTAGTGGAGAAACGCATAGGAACTGTGTTTCAATGTGTTAGGCGTATTAGGAGAGTGTTTCTTAGTAGATGCTGTTGCAATACGTATTTTAGTTACTTCTGAGAGTCTTGTGTGTGAGAGAAGCTGGAATCACACTCAGAGTGCATAGTTTGATAAGTGCGCATTGACCACTATGTTGAAATAGCCATTGATAGTGTGTTTACATCTGTGTTGTGTTTCAGACGTTCCTGCGGTTAGAATTGCATTTGGAACACACATGTTACTTAGTTCTTGAAACACTTCTTTTCTGTAGTCGCCTTTGAAGTTTCCTTGTTTCCTTAGTTAGAAAAGACATGTATTCATGTTTTAGTGGAGAAACGCATAGGAACTGTGTTTCAATGTGTTAGGCGTATTAGGAGAGTGTTTCTTAGTAGATGCTGTTGCAATACGTATTTTAGTTACTTCTGAGAGTCTTGTGTGTGAGAGAAGCTGGAATCACACTCAGAGTGCATAGTTTGATAAGTGCGCATTGACCACTATGTTGAAATAGCCATTGATAGTGTGTTTACATCTGTGTTGTGTTTCAGACGTTCCTGCGGTTAGAATTGCATTTGGAACACACATGTTACTTAGTTCTTGAAACACTTCTTTTCTGTAGTCGCCTTTGAAGTTTCCTTGTTTCCTTAGTTAGAAAAGACATGTATTCATGTTTTAGTGGAGAAACGCATAGGAACTGTGTTTCAATGTGTTAGGCGTATTAGGAGAGTGTTTCTTAGTAGATGCTGTTGCAATACGTATTTTAGTTACTTCTGAGAGTCTTGTGTGTGAGAGAAGCTGGAATCACACTCAGAGTGCATAGTTTGATAAGTGCGCATTGACCACTATGTTGAAATAGCCATTGATAGTGTGTTTACATCTGTGTTGTGTTTCAGACGTTCCTGCGGTTAGAATTGCATTTGGAACACACATGTTACTTAGTTCTTGAAACACTTCTTTTCTGTAGTCGCCTTTGAAGTTTCCTTGTTTCCTTAGTTAGAAAAGACATGTATTCATGTTTTAGTGGAGAAACGCATAGGAACTGTGTTTCAATGTGTTAGGCGTATTAGGAGAGTGTTTCTTAGTAGATGCTGTTGCAATACGTATTTTAGTTACTTCTGAGAGTCTTGTGTGTGAGAGAAGCTGGAATCACACTCAGAGTGCATAGTTTGATAAGTGCGCATTGACCACTATGTTGAAATAGCCATTGATAGTGTGTTTACATCTGTGTTGTGTTTCAGACGTTCCTGCGGTTAGAATTGCATTTGGAACACACATGTTACTTAGTTCTTGAAACACTTCTTTTCTGTAGTCGCCTTTGAAGTTTCCTTGTTTCCTTAGTTAGAAAAGACATGTATTCATGTTTTAGTGGAGAAACGCATAGGAACTGTGTTTCAATGTGTTAGGCGTATTAGGAGAGTGTTTCTTAGTAGATGCTGTTGCAATACGTATTTTAGTTACTTCTGAGAGTCTTGTGTGTGAGAGAAGCTGGAATCACACTCAGAGTGCATAGTTTGATAAGTGCGCATTGACCACTATGTTGAAATAGCCATTGATAGTGTGTTTACATCTGTGTTGTGTTTCAGACGTTCCTGCGGTTAGAATTGCATTTGGAACACACATGTTACTTAGTTCTTGAAACACTTCTTTTCTGTAGTCGCCTTTGAAGTTTCCTTGTTTCCTTAGTTAGAAAAGACATGTATTCATGTTTTAGTGGAGAAACGCATAGGAACTGTGTTTCAATGTGTTAGGCGTATTAGGAGAGTGTTTCTTAGTAGATGCTGTTGCAATACGTATTTTAGTTACTTCTGAGAGTCTTGTGTGTGAGAGAAGCTGGAATCACACTCAGAGTGCATAGTTTGATAAGTGCGCATTGACCACTATGTTGAAATAGCCATTGATAGTGTGTTTACATCTGTGTTGTGTTTCAGACGTTCCTGCGGTTAGAATTGCATTTGGAACACACATGTTACTTAGTTCTTGAAACACTTCTTTTCTGTAGTCGCCTTTGAAGTTTCCTTGTTTCCTTAGTTAGAAAAGACATGTATTCATGTTTTAGTGGAGAAACGCATAGGAACTGTGTTTCAATGTGTTAGGCGTATTAGGAGAGTGTTTCTTAGTAGATGCTGTTGCAATACGTATTTTAGTTACTTCTGAGAGTCTTGTGTGTGAGAGAAGCTGGAATCACACTCAGAGTGCATAGTTTGATAAGTGCGCATTGACCACTATGTTGAAATAGCCATTGATAGTGTGTTTACATCTGTGTTGTGTTTCAGACGTTCCTGCGGTTAGAATTGCATTTGGAACACACATGTTACTTAGTTCTTGAAACACTTCTTTTCTGTAGTCGCCTTTGAAGTTTCCTTGTTTCCTTAGTTAGAAAAGACATGTATTCATGTTTTAGTGGAGAAACGCATAGGAACTGTGTTTCAATGTGTTAGGCGTATTAGGAGAGTGTTTCTTAGTAGATGCTGTTGCAATACGTATTTTAGTTACTTCTGAGAGTCTTGTGTGTGAGAGAAGCTGGAATCACACTCAGAGTGCATAGTTTGATAAGTGCGCATTGACCACTATGTTGAAATAGCCATTGATAGTGTGTTTACATCTGTGTTGTGTTTCAGACGTTCCTGCGGTTAGAATTGCATTTGGAACACACATGTTACTTAGTTCTTGAAACACTTCTTTTCTGTAGTCGCCTTTGAAGTTTCCTTGTTTCCTTAGTTAGAAAAGACATGTATTCATGTTTTAGTGGAGAAACGCATAGGAACTGTGTTTCAATGTGTTAGGCGTATTAGGAGAGTGTTTCTTAGTAGATGCTGTTGCAATACGTATTTTAGTTACTTCTGAGAGTCTTGTGTGTGAGAGAAGCTGGAATCACACTCAGAGTGCATAGTTTGATAAGTGCGCATTGACCACTATGTTGAAATAGCCATTGATAGTGTGTTTACATCTGTGTTGTGTTTCAGACGTTCCTGCGGTTAGAATTGCATTTGGAACACACATGTTACTTAGTTCTTGAAACACTTCTTTTCTGTAGTCGCCTTTGAAGTTTCCTTGTTTCCTTAGTTAGAAAAGACATGTATTCATGTTTTAGTGGAGAAACGCATAGGAACTGTGTTTCAATGTGTTAGGCGTATTAGGAGAGTGTTTCTTAGTAGATGCTGTTGCAATACGTATTTTAGTTACTTCTGAGAGTCTTGTGTGTGAGAGAAGCTGGAATCACACTCAGAGTGCATAGTTTGATAAGTGCGCATTGACCACTATGTTGAAATAGCCATTGATAGTGTGTTTACATCTGTGTTGTGTTTCAGACGTTCCTGCGGTTAGAATTGCATTTGGAACACACATGTTACTTAGTTCTTGAAACACTTCTTTTCTGTAGTCGCCTTTGAAGTTTCCTTGTTTCCTTAGTTAGAAAAGACATGTATTCATGTTTTAGTGGAGAAACGCATAGGAACTGTGTTTCAATGTGTTAGGCGTATTAGGAGAGTGTTTCTTAGTAGATGCTGTTGCAATACGTATTTTAGTTACTTCTGAGAGTCTTGTGTGTGAGAGAAGCTGGAATCACACTCAGAGTGCATAGTTTGATAAGTGCGCATTGACCACTATGTTGAAATAGCCATTGATAGTGTGTTTACATCTGTGTTGTGTTTCAGACGTTCCTGCGGTTAGAATTGCATTTGGAACACACATGTTACTTAGTTCTTGAAACACTTCTTTTCTGTAGTCGCCTTTGAAGTTTCCTTGTTTCCTTAGTTAGAAAAGACATGTATTCATGTTTTAGTGGAGAAACGCATAGGAACTGTGTTTCAATGTGTTAGGCGTATTAGGAGAGTGTTTCTTAGTAGATGCTGTTGCAATACGTATTTTAGTTACTTCTGAGAGTCTTGTGTGTGAGAGAAGCTGGAATCACACTCAGAGTGCATAGTTTGATAAGTGCGCATTGACCACTATGTTGAAATAGCCATTGATAGTGTGTTTACATCTGTGTTGTGTTTCAGACGTTCCTGCGGTTAGAATTGCATTTGGAACACACATGTTACTTAGTTCTTGAAACACTTCTTTTCTGTAGTCGCCTTTGAAGTTTCCTTGTTTCCTTAGTTAGAAAAGACATGTATTCATGTTTTAGTGGAGAAACGCATAGGAACTGTGTTTCAATGTGTTAGGCGTATTAGGAGAGTGTTTCTTAGTAGATGCTGTTGCAATACGTATTTTAGTTACTTCTGAGAGTCTTGTGTGTGAGAGAAGCTGGAATCACACTCAGAGTGCATAGTTTGATAAGTGCGCATTGACCACTATGTTGAAATAGCCATTGATAGTGTGTTTACATCTGTGTTGTGTTTCAGACGTTCCTGCGGTTAGAATTGCATTTGGAACACACATGTTACTTAGTTCTTGAAACACTTCTTTTCTGTAGTCGCCTTTGAAGTTTCCTTGTTTCCTTAGTTAGAAAAGACATGTATTCATGTTTTAGTGGAGAAACGCATAGGAACTGTGTTTCAATGTGTTAGGCGTATTAGGAGAGTGTTTCTTAGTAGATGCTGTTGCAATACGTATTTTAGTTACTTCTGAGAGTCTTGTGTGTGAGAGAAGCTGGAATCACACTCAGAGTGCATAGTTTGATAAGTGCGCATTGACCACTATGTTGAAATAGCCATTGATAGTGTGTTTACATCTGTGTTGTGTTTCAGACGTTCCTGCGGTTAGAATTGCATTTGGAACACACATGTTACTTAGTTCTTGAAACACTTCTTTTCTGTAGTCGCCTTTGAAGTTTCCTTGTTTCCTTAGTTAGAAAAGACATGTATTCATGTTTTAGTGGAGAAACGCATAGGAACTGTGTTTCAATGTGTTAGGCGTATTAGGAGAGTGTTTCTTAGTAGATGCTGTTGCAATACGTATTTTAGTTACTTCTGAGAGTCTTGTGTGTGAGAGAAGCTGGAATCACACTCAGAGTGCATAGTTTGATAAGTGCGCATTGACCACTATGTTGAAATAGCCATTGATAGTGTGTTTACATCTGTGTTGTGTTTCAGACGTTCCTGCGGTTAGAATTGCATTTGGAACACACATGTTACTCAGTTCTTGACTAA
>JAMJFZ010001642.1:0-75039 GCA_026225945.1 Cricetomys ansorgei | reverse complement strand
CATAGCATTGTCTGAACTTACTTCCCCTGAAACAATTCTGTCTTGTTTAAACTTAGGCTATTGCAGCGAAGGTTGGCATGGACAGTACAACAGTGAATTACTTTGCCTTATTTGAAGTGATCAATCATTCCTTTGGTAAGTGCTGGTAGCTGTTACTATATTTTGTTAGGGAGTGTTTTATTCTAATACTGTTAGACAAAAATTGTCAACTTTGTCAAAGAAGAGTTTAACAGTGAGAGGAGAGCCCACATATTAGTACTGCCTTCAGCAAGCAGACTAGGCAGATTGTGTAAAGGATTTCTGATCACTCTCGATCCACCTTCTTCCTTAATCAGTCAGTATACAATAACTGATTCCTTCAGAGCAGCCATCTTCCTGTTATTTTTCTTTCCAACTCTCAGTGGCCTAATACACAGATATAAATTGTGTTATAAAGATTTGGTAAGGTGCCAGGGTGCTTGGATTCTGAGCTTATTCTTTCTAAGCTTTAGCCTTACTTTCTATAAAGGAGAAATATTGGATCTATCTTTTGCAGTTATATGGCCAAGTAAGCCTCAAGAAGGACTTAGGAAAGCCAGTGTAGGAATTAGAAGTAGTTAGCTGGGTGTGGTGGCACACCTGTAATCCCAGCTGGCAGTGGAGCCATGCTGTTTGGAGCTATTCAGAGGATGCTTGGACTGTGGCAAATGCTTTAGGATTTGGGGAGTGGATGAGAAGTACCTTTTAGTTATGTATAAATAAATGCATTACATTGAGAATGGCCAAAGGAGAGTTGGAATGTCCACAGCTGGGTAAGAGGAGCGGCTGCTCTGGAGACGTTTGATGGACTTAGCATGTCCACTTCGATGTCTATAACTTAGCAGTTCATGGATTGAGCATTTTAATTAAATTTGGAGTTGGCACTTTTGCAGCTAATGTGTTAGCTGAAGGTCCTGTCATTCAAACAATAGATTTCAGTCATTGGTTTTACTGGTCAGAGCTGTAGTTAAAAGGGTATATTTGGCTGGATATGTAGTTGTTTTGTGTCTCTGTGGTAGAATTCCTTGATGAATTTGAGCTGATGCTCTAATTAATGATAGTTTACCATTATTGGCCTATCTTGTACAGTTTCTACTAGGGAAACTCCTGTTTTCTCTCCACTTCACAGCTTTCTTTATTTTGTCTTCTTCAGTACGTAAGCTGGCTCCTAATGAATTTCCTCATAAACTCTACGTCCAGAATTATACATCAGCTGTGCCAGGCACCTGCCTGACCATTCGAAAGTGGCTCTTTACAACAGAAGAAGAAATCCTCTTAAATGACAATGACCTTGCTGTTACATACTTCTTTTATCAGGTGAGTGAATCAGTCTTTCTCCTAAAAGTCTTGTTTTTGTTATTGTTGTTTTTCTGTTTGTATGTAGTTGGTAATTTAACAATTTGAATCCTTGGGTCTGAATAACACAATATTGTGTAGCCCATTTCATAAGCAATATATGCTAGAGCTATGCTTGAGTTTCAAAAATGTTCACAGTTTTTTAATCAACAAAACGAGCCTTATGGCTATGCGTTCAGAATTATATATTTGTTTGTTTATTTATTTATTTATTTTAGTTGTTAGACTGTTGTGTTGCTCACCAAGGAAGAGATGGAGGCATATTCATAGGTGCAAACTCTTCCAGACCTCAGCAGAGGGAACCACTATCATGGCAAGTGCCATACTGGACAGTGGAACCCTGAGCATCTATAATCTAGCTCAGGTTTTTTTTTATTGACTCAGAACTCCTCAGGTGCAGATCATAAGCAATCAAACGTCCCCCACAGAAATCCAACACCTGCAGACAATACAAAATGCCAAGACTTGCAGCTCCTCACCCAATAGTGCGTGAAACAGTATTTTAAACACAACTAAAAATAAACTTACTTTAGTTTTTCCAGACAGGGTTTCTCTGTTGTAACGCTGGCTGTCCTGGAACTTACTCTGTAGATCAGGCTGGCCTTAAAGTCACAGAGATCTGCCTGCCTCTCCTGAGTGCTGGGGAGATTAAAGGGTGTTTTCAGAGTTTTTAAAGCAATATTATATATACTGTGTGTTTGGGAAAAGCAAAATGTCTGTTTTTACTTTGTTCTCATAGTCAACGCAAAAGACTTCTATGACATTAAAGGGTCTAAGGATTTCCTCCCACCAGTAAGTTTGTGATTCTTCAGTAGATACCACCCCAGGCATCATTAAATGTAATTCAGTTCTGACACTATCTACCTAGAAATATCAAATCCCACATATCAAGGACTAAATTTCAAACTGCCCCCATTTTAGACCTAGTTAAAAGTCCTCTGGAACTGCTAAACAGTTGGCTGCAAATCAGAGTTCCCATGGCCACACACACATGCAAATTCACACTCATTAGCATTACTTCTGGTTTGAATAATTTGCTTAAACTGCTCACAGAACTCAGGAAACAATATTTACCACCTTATTACAAATTTTAAAGGACATGAGTAAACAAGAAACATAGTAATGTATAGTGAGCCTAAAAAGGAGCTTCCATCTTGGGAGAGTTGGGAGTGCACTGCCCTCTTGCAGTGGATGAATTCTCATGTTCCTGCAAACTGGCCATATTAAGTAGTCCATGATCTCCATCTTTTTGATTTTGGGGTGTGTGTGTGTGTGTGTGTTTACAGAGATTTAATACATAGGCATGACTGAAATATAAGCAATCATATTAAAATGTGATTGGACATACAAGGTTTGGTTTAATGCTGTTAGAGTGAATAGTGATACCCAGCTTGGCCTCTCTGTACAGCATTCCTTTTTTATAGTCATGGGCCAGGACCCCCCTTCATAAATGGGATCTTGTCGTGAGAGGGTTTTGTTTCATTTGGGTATGGATTCATGAGTAGAGAGTGGTAGTGTGGGTAAACATGTGCTGGTTGTGTAGAGGCCAGAAGTCAACATTGGGTGGTGTTCCTCAGGAATTAATCCACCTTGCTTTTAAGATAGGGTCTCTCAATTGGCTTAGAACATGCCATTTAGGCTAGACTGGCTGGTCCGCAGGCTCCAGGGATCCTACTGTCACTGCCTCCCCAGCACTGAGATTGCTAGTGTTGTGCCACCACACCTGGCTTTTATTTATTTTTTTCATGTTTATGCATGGTCTGTCTATATATATGTATGTGTACCATATGCATGTTTGGTACTCAAGAAAACAAAAAGAGGACATCAGATTCTCTAGGTGTTATAGATAAGTTGCCATTTGGGTGCTGTTGGGTGCTGAACCAAATTGGCTCCTTTGTAAGAGCAGCAAGTGCTCTTAAACAATGAGTCGTCTCTCTAGCTCCACATGAAGCTGTTTATATAGGTGCTGGGGATTGAACTTAGATCCTTAGACACAGCAAGCAGTTTACCAACTGAGTTCTCTTTCTAGCCCCTTCAGAGGCTTCCGTTATAGCCAACTCAAAGATAGAAAGGCAAGGAAAAAATAGCACAGCTCCTTTAAGGACGTTCAGGGACCTGGGGAAACGGCACAGTGGGTAAGAGCTGACTCTGCAATCATAAAGACCTGAGTTCTAATCCCTAGCACTCATATTAAAAGGCTGAGCATGCATAAGAACTCACAAAGACTGAGGCAGCATATATAGGGCCTGCATGGGCCTGTACCAGGTCTTCTCCATATATATTAGGACTTCCAGTTTGATGTTTTTATGGGATTCCTGAAAGTGCGAACAGTTGGGTCTCTGATTTTTTTTCTTTTATATATAACTTTTTATTTTTTGTGCATTGGTGTTTTGCCTGTATGCCTATCTGTGTGAGGGTGTTGGATCCCCTGAAACGAGTTACAGACAGTTGTGAGCTGCCATGTAGGTGCTAGGAGTTGAACCTGAGTCCTCTGGAAGAGCAGCCAGTGCTCTCAACCCTTGATCCATCTTTCCAACCCAGGTCTCTGATTCTTTCTTGTGCCTGTCCTTTTGGGCTCTTTTCCTTCTCTTAGTTTTGTCCAATTCCCATGTATTAGGTTTTATTGTTTTCCATACATATTTTATTTTTATTCTTATCCCTTAGAAGCATGTCTGTTTTCTAATTAGAGACAGAAAGGGAGTGGATCTGGATGGGAGGAGAGGGGAGGAGAAGTTGGAAGGAGTAGAAGTAAGGGAAACCCTCATCAGGATAATTGTGTGAGGGGGGAAAATCTATTTTTAATAAAGTAAAAAAAAAAAAAAAGCTTAGCTTGGCTGAGTGTGGTGGCACACGACTTTAATCCAATTAGAACTTTAAGGTTTTCATTTTCAGGAGTCTTATGTGGAGCTTTAGCCTAGTGGGTCTGAACTAGTGACCTGTATATCTACATTCTAGTGTTCACTCTCACACATCATCTCCTGTGCGAATCTCCCATTTCTAGTGCTTGGATAGTAATCTTTTACTATATGGTAGAGTACATCCTCAGAGTCAAGAAAGGAAAGGGTATATAGGATATCACTTTTAAAATCTTGACTATCTGAAGATGCCTTCACATTTGATTGATGTTAAGAGTTTGGTAATAGAACTCTAGGTTGAAAATTATTTTTCTTCCAGATTTTAAAAGAATCATCTCTGGTTGGGATGTTCATTGGGTCTTTTAGTGGGCCATGTAATACCCAGTTGATGGTGGGAATCTGAGGTTTCATGGTAACTTGGTGGCCCATTGTCAAACATTTAGTTTCCATTAATACCCAATAGTAAGCTGTGGGACTGTCACACAGCTTGAATGAGTTGAAGCTCGCCTTGAACCCTATGTCACCCCTAGTAGGTGAGGACAGTAGGAGTTCAGGTGATCCTCACCTTTTAGCCCTGGCCAGAACTCAGCTAAATTTAGATATGAACCGTCACTAAGCAAACATGTTTTTCTGCCCTGCGGGCTGCAGTACACAGACTCAAGCTCCACAGGCAAACAAGGCCACATCCAACATAGGATGTCCTAACCAATGGGCATTATCAGAGTCACCAGCTCCTCCCCTGCTTGTGGCCCTATATATGTACCCTACACGCCCCATTAAAGTATGTCCCGAGTGTCTGTGAACTCATCCGACTCACCGGAGGTTTGCCAAAGATGGCTAGGATGCCTAGACCCATGGCCTGGCCCCACCATGCTGTACCCTCACTGTGGATCCTCAGCCTGGAGCCGGCCGGAGGGAACCCCCAGGACTAGAGCAGGCCAAGAGCTGTCTCTCAATGTGAGAAGTAGTTGTATGCAGATGATTGTAGAGCCTTGTTCCAAAATCCCAAAGGTCTCCTCAGTGATTCACCACCTGTCAAAGGCTCTGAACAGCATCCCTATCTGCCACTGATCCCTCAAGTACCATCGAGTCTGCAGAATCATTTGGTCCAAGTGATAGAGCAGCCTACACAGCAGCCTGGACCTGTTGAAGAGCCTTCTCCTGTTCTAGGCCCCACTCAGTTAGTAGCTTTTCAAGTCACTTGGTATATGGCCCAGAGTAACACACCCAAGTGAGAAATGTGCTCCCTCTAGAATCCAAATAGGCCCAATAAACATTGCGCTGCTGTAGCTGCCGCCGCCGCCTCCTCCTCCTCCTCCTCCTCCTCTTCCTCCTCCTCCTCCTCCTCCTCTTCCTCCTCCCTCTTCAAGATTTATTTTCATTTTTATGTGTATGAATGTTTTACTTGAATGTATGTTTGTGTATCATGTGCATGCCTGGGACTTGCTGAGGTCAGAAGAGGGCATTGGATCCTCTGAACTGAAGTTATGGACAGTTGTGTGCTGCCATATGAGTAGATTTGAACCTGGGTCCTCTGCAAGAAAAACAAGTGCTCTTAACTTCTGTGCCATCTCTTCAGCCCATGTTGTTGTTCTTTCTTGGTGGTGGGAGGGACAAGGCCATAATTTATCTTTCACCTTAAAAAGAATATCTGCTGGGCGGTGGTGGCGCACACCTTTGATCCCAGGGTTCGAGAGGCAGAGGTAGGAGGATCTCTGTGAGTTCAAGGCCAGCCTCGGCTACAGAGTGAGTTCCAGGACAGCCAGAGTCACAACAGAGAAACCCTGTCTGGAAACAAAACAACAATAACAAAAGAATATCTCTACATCCTCCATACCACTGAATTCCTAGAAATTTCACTGAGGTAGAAGGCCCTTGAATTCTGGTTGAATTGATTTCCCATCTTCTGATGCACATGCGTATTACCAACAAGTCCAAAGTGGTCGCTGCCTCCTGTTCACTTGGCCCTGTCGACATAAGGTCGTCAGTATAGTGAACCAATGTAATATTTTGTGGAAGAGACAGATCAAGATCTCTTCAAACTAAGTTATGACACAGGACTGGATAGCTAAAATACCCTTGAGGTGAAACTGTAACGGTATACTGCTGGTCTTGACTGCCGAAAGCAGTTGCTTCTAGTGGTCTTTATGGACACGTACTGAGAAAAAGACATTTGCAAGGTCGGTAACTGCACACATATGCCAGGAGACATGTTAATCTGCTCAAGTAAGGACACTACTGTTGGAGAAATTTATTACTAGTTATGTTTATAATTGTTTTAAGGGAAGGGCTGCCTAAACTTTTGCAGTTTGTATTATCTACAGGTGTTGGCTCTATGTAATTCTATGATTAAGATTGTTGCTTCCTCATAATCTGCACCTGTTCACTGCTCTTTGGTAGAGCCGTTGTGGGAGAAAAGTTGATATGGAGGAATTCTTGTAGCCGTCTCTCCCACAGTTTCGTCCAGCAACAAGGAGAGAATGCTTCCCTTAGGCCTTGAGTTCCTCCCACTGTAAAGGTGACATAGCTCGGCTGCTAAAAGATTGTGGGATAAGACGAGGCTACAAGTTTCCTTCATTATGCAAATAGGTCTTTGGATTAGGGCCAGAGTTTTGTATCAATAGAATATCTGAGGAGCTTTGGTATCAATAAAAATAACTAAGATCAGATGATTGGGATCCCACTATCCAGTATGCAGCTTGGCATGGCAGATGGTTCCTTCTGCTGAGAAGAGATTGCATCTATGAAAGTGTTTACTTATCTTCTGTGCAGACCAACACAGTAGCATACTGCTACATGTGGTACAGCAGCTGCAATCAGAGTCACTATTGATCAAGTTTGCAATAGTAGACTGTCATTCTCTACCATCCATCTGCCTTCGAATAGGGCAGATAGGAGAGTTAAATGAGGTGGAAACCACCTCCCCCACATCTTTCAAGTCCTTGATGCTAGCACTAATATCTGCAATTCCTCCTGGAACTTGATAATTGGTGTTGGTTCACAGCTTGCCCTGGTAGGCAACTCTGAAGGCTTCCATTTGGCCTTCCAACCATAATAGCCCTCACTCCACAGGTAGGGAACCACTGTGGGAATTCTGCCAACTTTAAGTATATCTATCCCAGTTATATGTTCTGGAACTGGGAAATAACCACAGGATGAGTTCTGAGACCCACTGTACCCACTGTGAGTTGGACTTTAGCCAAAACTTCATTAATCCCCTGGCCTCCACAAGCCCCTACTTTAGCTGGAGGGCCACAATGCTCCTTTAGAATCAGTGTCAATTCAGAACCAGTATCCAACAGACTCGGGAAAAATCTGATTGTTTCCTTTCCTCCAGAATAATTACCCTTTAAAAGGCTGTACGTTCCTCTGGGAGAGAATGGGAGAAAGACTAACAGTAGACTCAGGCACTTTGCCAAGGGATGGGGGATATCCCAGTGGTAACAGCTGCTATAAATACTTTGCTGGCCTCTTGAATGAATCCCTTCATTCTCTGCCTTTCCCTCTACAACACTTGAAATCAAATTTTCCATTATCTTTTTTTATCCTTATTTTTGTGCCCCTCATTTGTACACTACTTGTAGCTACTGTGCTTTTTTACCCTCTAGCTCAGGAAAGAGAAAGGAAGGATAGAAAGAAAGAAAAAGAGAGAGAGAGAGAGAGAGAGAAATCTTCACTGCCCTTTTTGTCTGTCTGAAGCTTGGAGAGAGGGAGCTAATAGAACAGAACTAGGATCCAGCAAACCAACCCAACTTGCCAACCACACGTCTCCTGATCTCTGGGTTGTATTCTAATCAAAGTTCCCGGAAGTCGAAGCAGCATGCAGTCATAAAGAAAGCTGCACATAACAAAAAACTTCACAGCATCCTGCTACTCTAAGCAGCGACATCTCCAACCCTAAGGTCTGGCACAAGGAAGGGTGATAACAAAGCCCTTCAGATGTGCTGGTGCCATTTTGTGTTGTATAGGAGTAGTGAAGGGCATGTCTTCTGGACCCTCCCATTGTGGAGGATTAGGTTTTACACAGTGTATCCACTTTAGCATTATGATTTTCTTGAGTCTTGACATCCCTTCGTCAAGGTTGAGCCAAGGGATGCCAGGGATCTTCAGCTTCTTTTCATTAGGCCTTCTTTTAATAAATCTTTTGACATTTAGTAAATGCTTTTTAAACTGTGTGAGCTTCTGTGTTAAACCTCCACTCAGTGGGTCCATATCCATAAACTCAGCTTGATCCAGCTTTATGTTCCTTCCACCGTATTCCTCACCCTTATAATCCATTCTCATATATATTCCCAGACTGCTACTTGGATGAATTAATAAACTCATTAAGCCCTTTAGTGATATAGTGCTCCCTTTCATGACTACACCTTTGATCTCCCCTCTAAGAGTCTGCTTAGCCTTAAGTCTAGTTATGGGTCTAGAGGTGACTATTGGTGGGCCCTGAGGGACATCAGTATTGTCTTGCCTGGCATCTCCTTCAGAGAAAACACTGCTGATTCCAGACAAATGTGGAGAGGGCAATACTTAGGGATTGGGTGTGCATCCTCTGCTAAGGGTGGGAAGACTACTTCCTCATGTGAGATAACCCCTTGAGAATCTGAGGTTCAAAGTTCTCAGGCTTGGGGTCCTCCCACATATCTTCATCTCAAGTTACAAGATACCATTCCTTGCCAATCAGTGTCCTTTGACCACTAACAGCCTCTGGGGCTGGGACTTGAATAAATATTACCGTAGGTCAGCCAGCCTTATAACGAGGGCTCTCCTTTCCCTACCATCCCTGTGCAACCACTGTTCTTCTAGCCTATAACTTACCTGTGTAAGTGGAATTCTTTAAGTGGTTTTTCTATGATGATTATCCCATTTAGCCAAAATGTTCTTAAGATGCATTCATGATAAGGTTTCCTTGCTTCTAAAGGCTGGCTAACATTACATTTTATTTTGTTTTTCCATTCATTTTGGGGATGGGCTTTTGAGTTACTTCTCCTGCTTGGCTGGATAGTACTGCTGTGAACATGTATGTGCAGATGTCCATTTGAAATTCCCTTTTTTCAATTTGCTTAGAATTGAGGTTATGGAATCCTGCTGGTAATTCTGTGTCCAGTTTGTGTATGATATGTGTAAGGAATATGTGCTCTTGTGCTCGTGAATGTGGAAGGCCAGAGTTTGAAGCCAGGTGTCTTCCTCTGTCAGTCTTCATATGTTTTGAGACTGACTGAACCTGGAGGTCACCAATTTGGCTAGACTGACTGTCTAGCAAATTACTGGGGATCTGAACTCAGGTTCATATGCTTCTACAGCAAGCACTTTAACTACTAAGCTGTTTCTTTAGCCTTATATATCCTTTTTTTTTTTTTTTTGAGGAACCATTATACTATTGTTGTTTTACAGTCACTGAACTATCTTATACCCTGCTAACAGTATACAAGTCTCAGATGATTTTTTTGACTCTATATTTTGAGAAATAACATTAAATTTCTTATTTATTAATTTTTGTTATTTTGTATCCTATTTTAATGATAGGAATTCAAATACATTTCATTTTTTCTAAGATGTCATAAATTATAAGATGCACTATTTTTTGTTTAAGAAAGAAATTTGCGAAAAGCTATATATTATATCACTGGCTGTGAGATACATTTCAATCTTAGAGATGTTACGATGTGGTATTAGCTAATGATAGTAATGAATCTTTTCTTTGAAAACTGTTAAGGGTGGGCAAGAAGTTTAATCTTGGTTAGAAATGAAAAAAGGCAGATCAGGCAGCATATGCTTGTAATTCCAGCACTTGGGAGGCTGAGCAAGGATTGCTGCATATTTTTACCAGCCTGAGCTACAGTGTGAAATCTGTCTCTGTGCATGTGTGTATAAGAAGAGAACATGCCTGTTGGTTGGTGGTGGCACATGCCTTTAATTCTAGCACTTGGGAGGCAGATCTCTGTGAGTTCGAGGGCAGCCTGGTCTACAGACTGAGTTCCAAGACAGCCAGAGTTAGAACAGAGAAACCTGTCTGGGGAGTGGGGGGGGGGGGGGGAAGGGGGAGGAGGAGGAAGAAGAAATAATTTTATTGACACATGTAGGAGAAGGAGGAGGAAGAAATAATTTTATTGACACATGTAGAAGGAATTCTCTTAGAGTGGCTAGAGTAGATTGAAACCCTCTGCCCTGGGAAGTATTCCTCAAATGCTTAGGTACAATTTATGTTGTGGCAAATATTACTGTAGGTATTGGGAATTAGAACCAAACAAAAATAATGTACTTCTATCTGGTCATCAGATAAAAAAGGGAGGCCAAATTAGCATTTTTCCACTTCTCTTCATTTATCTTCCATCTGTCTGTAGTCTGTCTGTTGTGTTTGCCTGCCTGAATGCTCTCTGTTGTTGGACTGTCCCTAACAGAGGACTTTGGTCTGTATTTACTTGAACAGCACAGAAGACATGATGTGGGAAAGGAATAGGGGTACGTTATGGAAATCTTTAACAAATCTTTTAGCTGACTCCAAAGCACTCAGAAAAGCAAATGTACTGCAAACAGGTGTTATCAAATTATATTCATATGCTGTTTCCAATATTTTATAAGGTTGCTTCCAACCTGTTGGCTGCTTTCAGCAAATGTTTACAATACACACACACATACACACACACACCACACCCCTCTGAGTTTAGGGGCATGGGAGAGTATATAATTTAAGCGTACAGTATTAGCTTAGGTTGTAAATGAGAAATTCAAGGCATAGTAAGGTTGGTTGTTGCATTTGTTCTCTTAAAGGCAGATTAAACCTAAACAGAGTACACAGTAGGACAGTAGGTTAAGTCTTAAGTGAGCTCTAGTTGCATTATTAACTTGGCTGTGATATCCAACAAAAGTTTTGTCTCTTTGAATGCAAGATATATTTTCATAAAATCATATCACTGGAAAAAAATAAGTTTTGTCATTTTTTGTTGTCATCTGCCAAACTGAGAGGGTCTAGTTGACCTTGACGTGGACATTGGCATGGATTCAGTCTCTTGTCTTCCATCGTGAACTCATTTTTTTTTTCTAAGACTCTGGGAAACCAGGTATGGTGACATACCCTGTATTCCCAGAACTCAGTGTGAGTCAAGAGAGTTAAAGTGAGTTAAAGACGAGTCTAGTCTACATGGTGAACTCCAAAGAGTCCTGGATGAGAAACTCTCTCAAAAATAAGTAAATAAGTGGGAAATAATTTGTACTTTAGTGTTAGAGAATCCACGATCTCCTTTATTCCGTTCCTTCCTCATCATGATCCATACACACACACACACACACACACATACACACACGCGCACGCACTTATTTTAGCCCCATACTTAAGTTCATCTCCTTAAGTTATAATATCTGTCATTTAAATCCAGCAGATCATTTCCTAACTGTATTTAGGCCATACCTATTCCTGTTCCCTGATTTCAGCTGAGTTTCTTTCTCAGCTTGCCCAGGGATTGCTGCCTGTGGCTTCGCTGGTAACTATGGTTACAGCTGCTCCTGTTCTGACTGCACATTGCACACTTTCACCATACACTTTATTGTATCATTGCTATCTTTAATAGATAATGTGTACTCTCTCTCCTTGTTCTCTTCATTGTTTTCACGTGTTTAAATTTACTCTCGACAAGAGATTTCTCCTTAAGCACTGGTTATTATAGTAAACACACCTGTGTGATGACAGTTCACTTTGGTGATGATGGTGGTGGTTTAGGTGAATACAGGCTTTCCTGAAAATGCATCTGGATAAATCCTCTTTCTCTGCCTTTGCTTTGTGATAGGCTGTTGATGATGTAAAGAAAGGTTACATTAAAGCAGAGGAGAAGTCTTACCAGTTACAGAAGCTATACGAACAAAGGAAAATGGTCATGGTAAGTTTGTCTCTCCAAATACTTTTATAAAATGCTCCCGTTACCCATTAAACTTCTTGTTCTAGTCAATTTTGAAAGGTACCACACCTAGTTAGAGGCTTCATTAATAAAGAAGGAAAGCATATAGACTTTTCCAATTGTGTTTCTCCATTTATTACATTAAAACCTTAGATTTTGATACATGATTATATAATTTTGTTAGTAATAGCCAGACAATATTCTTTTGTATGAAGATATGATAACACAAAGCTGGGAACAGTGATCCACTTCTGTAATCCTAGCACTCTGAAGGTGGAGACAGGAAGAAGAGGTTGTCCTTAGCTATCTAGTGAGCTTAAAATCAGCCTGGGTTACAGGAGTCCTTCTCAAAACAACAACAAAATGTGCATAAAACAACATGAGCTGAAAGGTTAGCTCAGTGCTTAAGAACACTCGTTGATCTTGCAGAGAGGATCTGAGTTCAGTTCTAAGGAATCTGATGCCCTCTTTTGACCTCTATGGGTACTGGGCACACACATGGTACACATATATACATGTAAGCGAAACACTCATACACATAAATCTTAAAAGAACTTTTAAAAAACTTTATAATATAAATAATCTGTAAGACCCTAGTATATAGTTTGTTTGTTTTTTGTTTTGTATTTATTTATTCTAGAGCGTGTCTCAGCCCAGATTGACCGGGAGCTTGGTATGTAGCCCAGCCTGGCCTTGAACTTGACTAAAACTTCCTGTATCAACCTTCCAAATGGTGAGGTTACAAGAATAAGCCACCACATTCAGTTGCCTTTTTAACATTAAAGTTTAGTTTAGTTGTGAATTAGCAAAATCATTCCTTTTGCAACTTATTTTTCACCATTTGTTTAGGCAATTATGCTCAGTGGTGCTTTTTTATATATGATTTCCTAGAGTTGTGTTTGATGTAGCTACTACTGGCTTCATGTACCTATTTAAATGTAAATTTAAAATTATTTAAAATTCATTCCTTTGCTTATACTGACCATATTTTAAGTGCTAAATAGCCACATGTGGCCAGTGGCTGCCATGTTAGACAGTGCAGGTGTAGAATGTTTTCAACATTGCAGGAAATTCTGTTGGACAGGGCTGTGTGGCATACATATTTAAAGGTTTTTAAATTAGTTTTTAATTTGTATCTGCCACAAATACAGTGGTGGACATTTAAGAGAAAAATAAAAATAAAACTGATAAAGAATATTTACAAAAATTTCAGTCATGGCATTTACAGATTTCCTTCTCGGCAGATCACACATATCTGAAATTTTTGCAGTGTTCTGTTCTCACACAGGATAGTGAGTGCATTGTAACGCTTGAATTATTCTGTACCTTCCGTGTATCCCATTTAAATGGATTCACTTATTTAATTGGGCCAGACATGGTGTTACACACTGTAATCTCAGCCCTCAGGAAGCTAAGGAAAGAGGATCATCATTTAAGACTAAACAGGGCTGTCTGAGGAGTTAAATTTTGAGATCAGCCTGGACACATATTGAGACCATGTCTCAGCATCATTCACTACCTCAAATACATGCATTAAGTTTAGAAGGTAAATAAGTCAGCATTGACCTTAGCCCATAACCTTACAGCTAGGAAGGATAGCTATTTCATCATTTACATGATAAAAAAAATAATTTCTTGCCGGGAGCCAGAGGCAGGTGGATCTTTGTGAGTTCGAGGCCAGCCTGGTCTACAGAGTGAGTTCCAGGACAGCCAGAGTTACAACAGAGAAAACCTGTCTCAAAAAAAAAAATTTTTTTTTAAATTTTCCATAGAAAACCACCAGAAGTCAGGGAACCATCTTACTAGAATTTTGACTAAGAGGACTTTTCTGTCTGTGAAATAGCATTTTAAAACACATCTTACACCTTTTTTTAAAAAAAAAGATAATAGCATTGGGACTGGGCATGATGGCACATGCCAGTTGATCACTGAGTGTGAAACCAGCCTGCGTAGTGAGCTCCAGGCCAGCCAGAACTTCTTAGTGAGGTCTTGTTTCAAAAAAGAAACAAAGTGCATTGTCTTGGGGGCTGGAGAGATGCCTCAATGGCTAAAAGCCCTGTCTGCCCTTGGAGAGGACTGAGGTTCAGATCCCAGCACAAACATCTGCAGCTCACAACTGTCAGTTTCAGTTCCAGGGGATCTAATGCCCTCTGCTGGCTTCCAACAGCACCAGGTCCACATGTGGTGTACAGATATGCATGCAGGGATGCATGGGTATACATACAATAAAAATTTTAAAATACATTTAAAAAAACGTACTTAAGATTGTAAAATCTGAAGAGCTTTAGAATCTTAATTAGAATTTGGGGAGACATGGTTCTCAAGGTGTGTCTCTTGTTTCCATTTTAGACATGGTTTGACCTTTGGCAGGTTGGTTGGGAGAGCACAGAATTCTTTAGAATGGACCCTTAACCCATTCACCTAAGTGTTCTGCTCTGTTAAATACCAAGCCTCTCTCTATTAACTATTGAACACTTATAAAAGGTCTTTTACTATACCTTCTAACTACATGCCATGTTTGGCTCTATCTTATACTGGAGAATTTTGTTTTTATTTACTTACTTCTTGTGATGCTGAAGATTGAACCCAGGCTTCACACATGTTTGGCAAGTACTCTTCCATTGGGCTATCTTCCCAGTCCCTACCCTGGAAGTTGTTTTTGTTTTTAATGTATATGTATGTGTTTATGTGTACAACATGCATGCAGCGCCCAAAGGATCCAGAAGAGGGCATCAGATCTCCTAGAGCTAGAGTTATAGACAGTTGTAAGCCCCCAGTATAGGTGCTGGGATCCAGACTCTGGTCCTCTGCAAGCGCAGCAGGTGCTCTTGAATGCTGAGCTATCTCTCCAGCCCCCTGCTCTGGAGATTTTAAAAGTAGTTTCCAGATCTGTCATTTCACAGCCATGCTTTTCTGTACATAGAATTGGGTGTATCATCACTCCCTGAGCTCTCAAACCATTCTTGAAAGGGAAAATGGTTGAACCCTTTGGCTAATGATAATGGAGTTTTTAAAAAGATTTTAACTGTCGCAGGGTGGTGATGGTACATACCTTTAATCCCAGCACTCAATAGGCAAGAGGCAGGCAGATCTCTGAGTTTGAGGCCAGCCTGGTCTACAAAGCAAGTTCCAGGACAGCCAGGGCTACACAGAGAAACCCTGTTTTAAAAAACAAAACAAAACAAGGTGATCATTATGCATCAAGTTCTATGCTAAATATTTTATATTTGATGCTTACAAATTAATAATTATGACATAGGTGCTGTCATTATTTCCTACTTTATAGAGTAAGAAACTAAGGCCCCCAAATTGACTAACTTGCCTAAGGTTGTATAGCTAGGAATATGCAGTTTGCATTTCAGTGCAAGGTGGCATGAGCCCAGCCAAGTGACCCAGTCACCCCTGTGCTGTCTGTCCCAGATCTTGCTGGCTATACCTCGAGAGCTTTTGCCCATTGCCCATAGCTCTACCTCCTGTCATATTTACCTATGTATAGCAGGGTTTATTCTTCTACTCATAGTGCTAGATCAAGAGTAAACAGTGTCTGTGTCTGTCACTGGTGCAGGAAGGACAATAAAAGGGAAATGATGGGATAGTGTGATGGTGGGAAAGGAGAAAAGAAATGAGGCTTTGAAGTGTTAGGCTCTTCTGAACTCACCCTGCCTCTCTCTCGCTACCCCTTTGTAATCTTCCATCTTCTAAGTCACTGACATACTGAAGGAGAAAGATAAAATAGGAAGGGTGTGATTCCCCCACCCTCCCTTCTCTCCCTTTGCCTATCTCTCTTTTGTGCTCCATCCATGTGTCTTTTCTTGTGAGTACAGTAGCTGAGTTAGAGACCAGCTGGAACAGTAGAGAGGGAGCACAGCTGAGTAAGCTTCAGTGTTCTCAGCCATCGCTGGGTTTATATTGTGAAGATCATGCATTTCACTTGATTTGGGTCCAGGTGCTTTATAGGAGGCACGTTGTCTTAGTTTCATCCATGTTGCTGTGACAAAATACTCTGACAAGCAGCTTAATGGAGGAAAGGGCTTAATTTATTTCACAGTTCCAGGCTGTGGCTCACCATTGCAGGGAAGTCAAACTAACAGAAACCTGAAGCAGCTGGTCACTGCACACCCACACTCAGGACCAGAGAGAAATGATCTAATACTTGCATGCCTATGTTTAGCTCACCTTTTCCTCTTTATACAGCCCAGGACTCAAACCCAGGAAGTTGAGCCACTCACGTGTAGCCTGGGTTTCCACATCAGTTAATTAGATAATCCCTCACAGGCAAACCCAGTCTAGAGAGCTCCTCACTGCGTCTTCTTTCTCAGTTGGTTGTAGATTGTGTCAAATTGAGGATTAAAATTAACCACCACACATATACACTGGGACTCGGGGACAACCAGATCACATAGCACTTAGTTGATGGTGCTGAAGGAAAGCCTGGGCTTCTCATTGTTCAAATCGTGCCATTTCTGACAGTGACCTTAAGACAGGCTTATCTCACTCTGGGTTTTGTAACCTTTGATTGGAGAAGAAATGGGAGAAACTATTATGAGGATAGATTAGATTCCCGTCTCTTAGGTGCAGTGAAGAGAGGACCACACTGGCTGCCGTTGCGAATGTTTTCCCTAGTGCTAGTGGTCTTGACTACAGTATCTTTTCTGTCACTTCATTTCTGTGTCATCTTTAAGTGAAGAAATAGGTGTTCGAAGTGTGATGGTAAAGCTGGGAATGGGATAAAGGCGTGCCACAGAGGCCTGAGCCAGCTCAGGGACAAGTGAGATTAGAAGCAAGGTCTTCAGGTGAGATACTCCTGTCCGTACCTGTCACTCTGCACTCTGCTTCCACAGCTTTCTAACATGGTTTTTCCTTGTATCTACTTTCTATTTTTTAGTACCTCAACATGCTAAGGACGTGTGAGGGCTATAATGAAATCATCTTCCCACACTGTGCCTGTGACTCCAGGAGGAAGGGGCACGTTATCACAGCCATCAGCATCACGCACTTTAAACTTCATGCCTGCACTGAAGAAGGGCAGCTGGAGGTAAGAGTTCAGCCGGGCTGGTCCAGGAGCTCTGGCCATGGGCACTTCGATGTGTTTAGTTCCTCTTTGCGGGCAGGTGAAATCAAACTGTGTTGATGATAAATATCAGTGAATCCTTATTTCACTGGCTCCTTCTACCAAATTACTCATTTTGATTAGTGTGTGTGTGCATGTGTGCGTTCTCGTGTGCCCGTGCGCATGTGCATGTGTGTGCACACGCCTATGCCACAGTGCATGTGTGGAGGTTATAGGACAACTTTGTGGAGTCATTTTCTCTTCCACCTTTGTGTGGGTTCTGGGGCTCAAACTCAGGTCAGTTTGCCCAGCAAAAACTTAACCACTGAGCCACCTTGCCAGCCTCAGTTTTCCCTGAAACACTCAGCATCTCCATCAGAATCCCTTCACCTCAGCTCCCCAGTTCCCTCAGACTTAAGCTGTAGCCCTCACTTTGATGTTCTTGGCTGTCTAGAACCAGGTAATAGCGTTTGAATGGGAGGAGATGCAGCGGTGGGACACAGACGAAGAAGGAATGGCCTTCTGTTTTGAATATGCACGAGGAGAGAAGAAGCCCCGATGGGTTAAAATCTTCACACCATATGTGAGTGGGAGATGGGAGACATGGGGAAAGTAGTCTTTGAAATTTTTGAAGTAAATCCTATAAGAACTAAAGGAAAAATTGCATGAACCTGGGGCTCTAGGAGGCAACAACTCTTCCCTCTCCATTGTCTTGCCGTAGTTGCTGTTGTTTGTTTAAGACAGTCTCACTATGTAGCCATGACTGGCCTGGAACTTGCTAATGTAGACCAGGCTGGCCTGGAACTCAGAGATCCACCTGCTTCTAGCTTCCATGTGCTGGGATTAAAGATGAGTGCCACCACACCCTTGGTTTCTCCATAGTATCTCTATAGGCCCTGACCACATTCTTTTGTTGGTGACAATAAGAACAAGGACCAGTTTGACATTTTCTCCAGCTGGGATTGTGAAATTCCCAGCCTGTGTGTCATAGTCACCACTAGGAGGAGCTAGAGAACAATAGATTGCCAGGTCTGTGTTTGTGGTACACGGCAGAATTTTCTCTAACCTGGGTGGGTTTGGAAGGTGGGATGGATGATAGAGCTGAAGTTCAAAGGCATGGCCTTGTGCCTGGTCTTGGGAAGTCAGTGAGTATTGCTGCCTTTTTTTTTTTTTTTCCAGTTCAATTACATGCATGAATGCTTTGAGAGGGTGTTCTGCGAGCTCAAGTGGAGAAAAGAGGTAATTCTAAAGAATTCTTGAATTGATTTCTTCATCTTCTTGTTTAAAATTCATAGGCCCATGACCAAATACCGGGACCCTCACCTTCATTTCTGTCTTTCTAGGAATATTAGTTAGAGACTGATTACCCCATGTGAGCCAGGACATTCTCCCAGCGAGGCTGGCCTCTGGACGGTGAATGGGCTATGCAAAAGCCCTGCTTCCTCCCTTGTGTAGAGGGTGGACACTGGCTGCAGGCTCTCCCATCTCTCATGACTTCATGGACCCTCTTCTGCCTGTTTGTTTGGTTTTGTTGTTGTTGTTGTTTGTCTTTTAATCAAATAACCCTCCAAGCTGTTCCTGACCCAGGAGAGCACCTGTCCTGAGTTTTAGCCATCTGACTGGATAAGTCACAGTAGAGTCTTTCTTCACTAACCAAGAGCATATATGTGGGGGAAATTTTTTGCTACTGTTGTTTATAGGCATCAGTGCTGGAACAGAATTTCGAAGGCTCTGTCTAAGTATTTAGCTACTTATTCTCAAAGAAACTCAGAAAATGAAGAGGCACAGTCAGACATGTAGAAGCAGATGTTCTTGCTATAGTAGAACACTGGGCCTAGAAATCATCTAGGATCTCTCCTAGCTTCTGTTATCTGTGATTTCAGGCAAAGCACCTTCCGTAGATCTGAATTGTCTCTTGTGAAACAGGAAGACTGGGCCAGGTGGTGAATAGTCAGGGCCCTCTGTGCTCTAAGATCTGCGGCTCTGATGGGACGTGGGGTCAGGCTGCCAGCAGGAGTGCTGCTCCAGCTCTGTTTGAGGGTTGTCTCCAGATTCGAGGCTGTACTGCTCCTCAGTAACTCTTCTTCTTCTTTTTTTTTTTTTCTTTTCAGAATATTTTCCAGATGGCGAGGTCACAGCAGAGGGATGTGGCCACCTAGCCTTCCTCACCCCTTTTCCCTTCTCCTTGCCCTCATCCTCTAAGCCCTTTCGCCTCCCTTGTCAGACAGTAACCATTAACACAAAAGAAGAAAAAAGGAAAAAAAAAGTCATTCTCCCAAAGCCCTAAGCTAAATATTATTAATAATTCCCTGTGAATTTCATGTCTCTGGAACTGAGCTGGTAGAGAACAGCAGGTTGATAGTGCCAGAAGTCCACCAAGATCAGACAGAAATAAGCCCAACCATCTCGCCAAAGGCGTCTTTGTCGTTTTACCTGGGCCTCATACCCACAGACTCTCCTTGTACTATATTTTTAAAACTGGAACTATGAACTCCATCCATTTGCACTGTTCAAGCATATATATGTATGTATGTATGTAAAAAAAATTATATATACACAAATTAGCTGCACGTATATACATATATATATTTCTTTTTAAATTTCATATTGATGGCAGTACCTTTTTTAGCTTGTGTTTTTACACACCTTTCACTGAATTCATGACCTCTCTCTTGCTCTCTTTATTTTGAAACAAACTTTAAAAAGGAAAAAAAAATTACAGGGAAAATACCTCTCCTCATGAAGGACTTGAAAAGTTTACAACCTGCTTGGGTTTTCCCCTCCTTTTTTGTATTGAGTACAGTTTCTGGCTGTTGGTTTGCCATAGAGTATGAGAAACAAGGAGTGTAGTGTCAAGAGGGTGCTGAGGAGGAGAAAGGCTGTTTCTCAAGAGCAGCAAGGCTGCGGGTCTACAGAGAGTCTAGAGACTGTGGTCTTGATTCCAAGTCATTTTCCTGGTCCAACGCTCTCACTTATGACTTACTAGTTTGTTCTGCATCTCCTTCCTGTTTCTTCAGGGTCTTTTATATGCATGCTTCCTTTTAACTGGCCCAAAAGAGTTGAGGGTAGTCTCAGAAAGCTGTCACCATAGGAAACTAACACTCTTCTTCCATGGCAAGGATCATATTAAGGACTAGGAGTAAAGCTTGATATCTGAGGCACAAAGGTTGGACATATGGAGGGAAGGAAGGAAGCAGAGCCTCGTAAGGTTTTACCTCCTCTATTCCTGTCTAGTAACCACCTATATTTACATCCTCTGTGACTTCCTTAAACAGTTGTATGGGGAGGGAGTGACTTGGGTAAACTTAGAGTCTGGGTCTCCGCCAACCAAATCATAGCCCTGTTCATGCTGGCTGGGGGCCCAGGAAGAAGTGGGAATATGGTCGATTTTTGTTGGTCTCCACCTTTTACTTCAAAGGAAACTGAAGAGAAATCTGAAAGAGTTCTTCATCTGGACCCGGGGCAAGGGCTAGGCCTCAATTGGTAGAGTAAAGCCCTAGGTTCCATCCCAGCACCACATAAAACTGGCTGTGGTGGTGCATACCTGTAATCTCAGCACTTGGGAGGAGGTCAGAAGTTCAAGTCCATCCTCTGCTACATAGTGAGTTCAAGGCTATTTTGGATTACATGAAACCCTGTCTCAGAAGTAGAAGAATTCCTTATCTGCCCCTGCATTTAGATTTCCTAGGACGCAAAAGCTACATTTGGGCAGAGGCCAGGGCTGGCATGACGGTAATATTCTCCGACCTTGAGTTCTTGCATAAGGAACACTTAGATCAGGGTTAAGTACAACTAAAACACATTTTTGAAACTCCTTCCCTACTTTATCTTCCAAATAGAAGCCTCCATAGGCTGACATCTTTAGCTTTATGTAGCTTGGAAGGCAGCCAGAATTGAGTATAGTTGGCAGTGTTGGGATTGGTTTAGTTTCTTTCATACCTTGGTTTTGCAGATCATTATGAGGCCACTTTTCTGTCTCTATTCTGGCAGCCATTTGTCCCAGGAAGGTGTGAATCTTTTAGGACAGTCTATCTCTTTTCTCTCCAACCTGTGGAACCACAAAGTACAAGATATAAGAATGGTGAGTGTTTAAAGTTGAAGAGGGTGATACCTGATTTAAAGACTTCAATCCAGGATCAACTCTTTTTTTTTTTTTTATTTGGCTTTAATAATGTGTCTGAGTACCTTAAAAGTAGAAGCGTTGATTTCCACTCAAGATGCTTTGGAGGCCAGCTTTGTTCAAACTGTAAAAATAGAAACAGTGTGCCCCTGCTTCCTCAGCGGGAGAGGCATGAGCAAACTGGAGAGTCTACTGATAGCCCTCCAGAGTAGAGAGAGGGCTTTGGTCTTGAAGAGTGAGCCCCTAGGTGTTGGCCTGTTAACAGAATCTGTGTAGGAACAGCTAACAGAGCATGCAGCTGCAGCAAGGAGATGAGAAGAGGGGGACCCAAAAGGCTCACAGTGGGGCTCCAGTCCTGGAGGCAGAGGTCACTGTGGAGAGGCCCTACAGGACCAAGCCCTTTGCATGAAACAGTGTTCGATGTGACTTTACTCCCTCCCCCACTTTCCCCTGAGCCTCCTTTCTCTATTCCCCTTTGTGTTTCTTAGTCCTAGCCTCTGCCTAGGGAGGCATCTACCCAGTCTTCTTTTGCAGTGTGTCTCTGGGAAAGGGATCCCCTCCCCAGCTTCACTTCAGCAGGGTCTTCCTGGTCACCTGCTGGTGTCCCTCCATGTTTCCAGATTTTTATGGAGCAGGAAAATATTTAGGCCCTGAGAAACCTGGCCCTGTAGGAAGCCTCGCTTCAGCAGTGCTTTGAGCTTGCTGCTCTTTGTATTTTATCCTGGTCTCCATTTTTCTGCCTTCTCCTTGCAGAGGCCTAAGCTCAGCACAGCTACAGATAAATTAGTGCTCAGGGCAGCTCCAAGGCCTGGACAGAGCTCTCAGGGAGGAACAAGGTAAATATTCCAGCATCCTCTTGCCTGGCCCATTTAGTTTTATCCTTTAGTTACCTGGGCCAGTAGCTGTGAGTTATCCCCTCTTACAGCTCCAAACCCAATACTTTGTAAGAGGGGCACTTCTCATCTCAGAATTTCCAGCTCAAGGCCAGCTCCTAGAAAGCAGTTCTCTTAAAGGGACCTGCGTGCATACTGTTGCCCTGAAGTCTCCAGGGCTGGAGGACCTCTTTGCCCTCCTGTCCATTATGCAGTCTGGAAGGATGGCCTCAGCACACTACTGCTCCTTCACCAGTTTTATGGGTCACTTTAACTTTTTGGAGGAGGGACGTTGTGGCTGAATATTCAGAGCTAGTGGGAGGCAGAATGCGTCTTTAGCCCCCCATCTTGGGTACCTCTGAGTCTAGCCCTGAGTGTGTCTGCCAGACCTCCTTACCTGGATAGTGGCAGCTTCTTCCTCAGCAGTATCTGAGGATGTATGGAAATGGTGGGGCTCTGGGGAAGAACAGGACTGAAGATGGGCTGATACTGGGAGGACCACTTGGCCAGCTGCCAAACATGGGTGCCAACTCGATATCATGTCCCTTTTAAGCCGGTGAGCTGGGCTTGTTTTCCCAGGCCATGCACACTTTTAATTTATTTGAGAGAAACTCTAATTGTATTTTCACTGCAGTATCTTGTATTTTATTTGTGATTTACAAAATGTGAAGAGAAAAAGCAGAGACCACACTGGCTCCAGTGTTCTCCAGCCCTGCTCTAGAGCTAACCACTCTTAAGATTGTTTGGTAATGTCACTTAGTGTAATTAATTGTAACATATTCTTTTAAATAAATTGATTTATTGATGAAACAATTCTTTGGTTTCCTAGACTACGAGTCCTTTGGGTTATGTGGGAAGAACTAAAGAGGGGCCTTTGAGCTCAGTTAGAATGGCCAGTCTGAAAATGAGAGGGAGCATCTACCTGGCTTTCCAGACCAGTGAGACGGGCAGTGGAGGCAGGAGGGACCAGCTCCTTCCCTAGGGGCTTCCTCGGAAAGTCCATCTGCTTCATCAGCTCTCAGTTTGTTGAGCCCTCCTGCACAAAAATCTTGTGACTATTCACAAGACTCCTTCACCAACTAAGCCCAAATAAAACTTGACAGAGCCCTTGGGACGTAATGTTATGCCCGACCCCCGACCCCCAGCATCTGTACATCTCATTTGTAAGTAGCTAAGGAGACATTTTTTTATATCGCCTCTAGTGAATGCCTAGGCAACACCGGGCACTCTGGGGTTGCATTCCCTCATCTGATCACGTGCCTGAGAATAAGGGAGGCCCTGCTGGCCTTGCTCTTACACACTGAACCCAGGTACCAGGCCACCTCGCTGCTCAGAAGAGAACCTGCTCTCCAAAAAGCTCAGCATTTGTAGTGGGTCAGACATTTCCGTTGTTCTATGAATCTTCATTTCTTGGTATTTCCATAGCCCTTTACTACATGCTTTTATTCTTTAGTTGACCCTAAGAGCAAGGACCACCAAGTTTGACATTTTGTTTGGATTTGGGGAGAGACATTGTTCACAGTCTCATTTTCCCAGCCACCCACATCCAATATTTGGAATCTGATAAATACTATGCCACTGACACTAGACATATAAAAATATTATTTTTCTCCTTTAATAAAGAAAGATCCATAGGAAGGATTACAGAGGTTCAAGTCAGCACCATTAAATATGTGTATGGGGCATTATGTGAGAAGCTGTGGTAGATACAGCCACGCTTACAGCCTTACAGCGGAGACAAACTCATGATACACTGTGGAAGGTTTCAGTGCTACAAGGACTGAAAGGCCCCGGCATGGTGGTGCATTCCTATAACCCCAGCCTCGGGAGCTGGGGGATTAGGAGTGCAAGACCAATCTCAGCTACATAGCAAGTTTGGGACCAGCCCAGACTGTATAAGGCCCTGTCTCAAAAGCGAGGGAAGGGCAAGCTGGTTCAGTAGGTAAAGATGCTTGCTGCCAACCAAGCTTGACAGCCTGAGTTAGATCCCTGGGTGTCACATGGTAAGAAAAGAAAACTGATTTCCACAAGTTATCCTCTGCACATGCATGAGCTGTATTGCATGTACATATACAATATAGTCTTCAGACCTGTAGGTGGAGGCATAAAGGAAATCTTAAAGTGATATTTAATGTGACTTATTTAACATGAGCAGGATTTCATCAAGCAGGTATCAGACGGTATTGGGCTGTTGTAGAACAGACACTGCAGCAATGGAAAATGAAGAAACCTGGGGTAAGAAAAACCAGACTTGTCCAGAACACAGTGAGTAGTTCTGTTTCAACAGAATGTAGGAGGTAAGGCTTCACCCAGCCCCCGTTTTTACATTTCATTGTGTGTGTGCGCTAACATGCGTGTATCACAGTACACATGAGGGAGGTCAGAGGCAGCTTGTGGGAGTTGATTCTCCTATTAATTAGGAGACTGGTATAATTATTTCATTAAGAAGCAGACACTGCGAGTGGTGGTGGTGCACGCCTTTGATCCCAGTACTCGAGAGGCAGAGGCAGGTGGATCTCTGTGAGTTCAAGGCCAGCTTGGTCTACAGAGTGAGTTCCAGGACAGCCAGAGTTACAACAAAAAAACACTGTCTCAAAACAACAAAAAGAAGAAAGAAGAAAGGAAGGAAGGAAAAAGCATACAATGATAATGGAAAGGAAGGAAATAGATTAAAGGGAAAATTGTAGAAATGACATCTTTCATGATTTAATAACACTGAGTTAATGTGAGAGGAGTAAAAGGCTTGCTCTGTCTGTGTGACTAAAGAATCAAAATATTAAAAGTTGAGACAGACTGGGTAGGTACACTTGGGAAGTAGAGGTAGGAGGATCAGAAATTCAAGATCATCTTTGGCTACATCACAAGTTCCAGGCTAGCCTGGACTACATGAGATCCTATCTAAAAAAACAAAGCAAAGAGATGGCTCATCGGTTAAGAGCACTGGCTGCTCTTCCAGAAGACCCAGGTTCAGTTCCCAGCTCAGAACCGTCTTAACTCCAGTTCCAAGGGATCCAGTCCTCTCTGGCTTCTTTGGGCACCAGGCAAACACATGATGTACAAATATATATGTGGGGACTCACACATTAAAATAAATTTTAAAGCTAGGCAGTGGTGATGCACACCTTTAATGCCAGCACACGGGAGGCAGAGTCAGGTAGATACCCGAGTTCGAGGCCAGCCTGGTCTACAGAGTGAGATCGAGGACAGCCAGGACTACACAAGAAATCCTGTCTCAAAAAAACAAAAATAAAAAGTCTTAAACAAAAAAGAACAGCAAAAAGCCCCGAGACTTTGGAGGGAAAGTGTTTTAGAATTTAGACTACCCAGATTTAGGTAGGTGCAGATGAGAAATCTAAATACGTGTCTCGGGGTTTAGAGATGCTTTTTATGTATATATATGTACACATGTGAGAGTTGGGATTCCCTGGTACTGGAGTTACAGGCAGTTGTGCTGTGGGTGTTGGGACCCACACTTGGGTCCTCTGCAAGAACAGTAGTAGGCACTTTTAACTGCTAAGCCACCTCTCAGCCCTGACTGTCATTTCTTCATTGTTTTCTAAGCAGCCTCTAGTGTTCACCTATTTAGGGCCATAGAGCTGTACAAATGAACAAGATATTGAATATCACTCAACAAACGTTAGTGAACTACAAGTTTAGCTTTGGAGAACAGGTTGTGTATAGGTGAGCGGGTAAGGATTTTGGAGGCAGAGGATGACAATACTGTGGACTTCTTTAGTGGAGCAGTGGGTATGGACAGTAAAGATTAGCAGTGGAGCCATCCAGATCTGAGCAGACCCAGTTGGGGCTTTATTGTTGAACTATAAACAACTATATTGTTGACTAGAAAATGTGGGAGAAGCTGAGTGTGGTAGCCTATGCCTGTAGTCTTAGCACTTGAGAGGTTAAGGAGGGAAGATTTTGAGTTCGAGGCCACCCTGTCTCAACCACCCCTCCTAAAAATGGGAGGGAACTAGAAAGGTTGTAATCCAGATTTGGACATGAGTGGGTACATGTGGTAATGTTTACTAATAGGAAAACAGAAACGGTAGTACCAAGATGAGTTCAGGAGAAAAACGAGGGACATGTGGCAGGAATTTGTTTTTATTGAGCAGGTGCTCATTAAAACTCAGTCCATTGGAGGGAAATCTTGCATTTGGCAAGCAGAAGTTGACTCTTGGAGAAATAGACAGAGAACCTCATGTGGTCATGCCCACCTGTGGTCCCAAAACTTGGCAAGTGAGGCAGGAGGAACAGGAGTTCAAGTTCATCCTTGACTACAGAATGATTTGAGACTATTCTAAGTTACTTTCTACTCAGTGGGCCGGCAACATGATTCAGTGGTTAAGGTGATTGCCACCAAACCCAATGACCTAATTCAATCCCCCAGGACCCACATGGTGAAAAGAGAGAATCAGCTCCTCCCAAAAGTTGTCCTCTCTCATGTGTGCCTTGGCACATGCTTTCCCACACGCATGCATGCGTGTACGCACATTAAATAACTAAATGTTACAAAATAGGGACTGAAAAGCCAGAAGACAAAGCTTTTCTAAGAAGCAAGATGGGTAAGGGCTACTCAGATCCTCATATTTAGAGAAGATAATGAAGCTTGGCCATGGAGGGAATTCTTGAGTCACAAATACTTGAAACGAAGGAAGTGAAAGGCTTAGTCAGCACGGTCCAGCGCCAGGTGCAGCTGTCTCATGCAAGTGTACTTCCCAGCTCTAAAAACACAGGAAGGGAACAGGAAGTAATTTGGACTCGTTCAGGCTTTCCTCCTGCCATGTCTTAGCTTCCCTTCTAGGGTATTTCCTTTAGGGCCCCTGTCTCTTCTGCCTCAGCAAGTTATTAGAAACATACAATAAAGGGAGTCCCTGAGGTGCTGCCACATCTGCCTAAACTCAGGAAGATACCAGTAGGGAGGAGATAAAGCCACTCTGGGAGATTCTTTAGCTCAAAAACTCGCCTTTCATCTTTGTTCTGACCTATAAACTGTTCTAAAGCTGAGATAGCTCCAAAGAACATTAACAAATACCAGGCACCAGCTCCTGTTGGCCTTGCACTTGCTGCTCCCCATCTTCGCTGTCACGTGCACACACCTGTCAGATGCTTTGACTTTTAGCTAAGCATCCTGCCCAGATCCTTATTCTAAGGCCTTGTGATGGTTAATCTTGGCTGGATATAAGACCAGCCTGAGAGAGCGTGTCCAGAGAGGATGAAATGAAAAGGGTGCCTGATGTGAGTGGCACCATCCATGGGCTCACTGAATGAAAAGAGAAAAGGGAACGAGCAGAGCATCTACTCTAGGGCTGTGCGCAAGCAGCCTCCCACCACCATGATGGTTTGCCGTCCACAACCCTGAGCCTCACACATAGAAACCTCTTCCTCAAGTTACTTCTTGTCAGGCGTTTGGTCACAAGAAAAGTTGATCTCTAGTACACTAAGACTTGCTTTTCCTTGACATCCACAGATGTATCCCAGAGTGTTTCGTGTGTGTCCGTCCATCCGTCCGTGTCCGTCCGTCTGTCCGTCCCAGACAGACTCAAACTGGCCTCAGACTCCTGAGTCGTCTGCCTCAATCTCCCAAGTGCTAGAATTACAGCCATGTGCTGGGATGCTCTGGCTCTGGCTTCTTTGAAACTATTAGAGGTGCTAAGGGGAAGAGTGGAGCCAGGTGGGGGTTGACTGTGAGGATTTACCATGGCTGTCGCTTCCCTTCTCTCTCCCCCTTTTTTTTCTTACTCCCTTGCTTTTTCTCTCGTCTATGTTGGTGGGAGGGGTGCTGTGCACTCTTGGCTTTACCACTGAACTGTCCCCAGGCTGCAGTCTTTCTTTAACTGAGCAACTCTGGCCTGAGGCCAGATGGCAACTGGGGTGGGGGGGCAAGTCTGTAAGAAGTGTGGGGGAGAGATGCTAGCCATGAGCAGGTGGGTGGTGCACAGTAGAGGGAGACTACACGCTTGATCCCTGTGAGCCAACAGTGGTTCTTAGAATTGTAAGAATCGACTTGCAGACCTTGCTGGGGTGTGCCGCAGAGGCCTGTGGGACACTACCAGGAGCTTTACCTCAGGAAACAACAGGTGAGAAGACAGCAGCATGGCTCTAGAGTCGGGCAAACTGTTCAGCTGCCATAGGTTTCTCTTTTCTGGTATTGTGACTCTAGGAAAAGGAGTTAACATTCAAAATCTCTCCCTCCCTATAAAATATCCTGCCCTGCCGGGTTGTTGGGGAATTACATGAGAAAATGAAGAGCAAGGGCCAGTGTGGGACCATGAACAGCGATGGTGGTGTCACAGCTGCTCCTACTGTCCCTGAGGGACTGCAGAAATGGAGGTCCAGGATTGAAGCTACAAGACTCAACCTTCAGAGGGGCATGGCTGGGCACAGGGGGAGGCTGCTGCCCCAGTGCTCCCCAGTAGTTGGCTCTGCAAATTCTCTACCCTTGCTTGCATCTGAAGCACATTGTAGAACTAAGCCCCAACGATGAGTGGAAGAATAGGGCCATGACATTATGAGCATGGTCTGAACACTGCAAGGGCTTGGCCTTCCCTGTTCTGTCCCCAAGCCATAGTCTCTCTGCCTCCCCCCCCCTTCCCCAGTGTGCACAACACCCTACTCTGAATCTCCCAAGACTCATGATGCTTTTAAACATTTTTTCTTTATTTAGACAGAAAAGACCAACTCTTTAAAAGTAAAACGCAATAAATAAATAATTGAAGCGTAGAGAACTGTCAGAAGTCGACTCCCCCTTGGTGCCCTTTACCATCCCACCCCCACCCCATGTTCTTTTCCCTAAAACCTTTTCCTAAAGAAAATGATCAGGTAATAAACCCCTGTAGCCCTCCCCACACCCTTCCTCCCAAACACCCAATTAACCCCAAAAATCAAGAGAGAGAAAAAAATCCAAGGGCAACATTGTCTAAACTCCCAGAAAGAGAGATGGCAGCGTCTGGCTGGGTGGGCTGGGTAATGCCCTGGTGATCATGGTATTTACACGGAGGGGCCAGCAGAGACTGTAAACATTTTTAGGGGTTCAGGGGAAGGTCTTTTCCTCATGAAAGGAGGGTCTCTGTGACTGACTGGCAGAGAGGCAGCCCTCAGGGCTCCCCCACACCCTCCTTGGAGGGGGCTCTTGGGGGAGGCAGTGAGTTTTAGGGCTGGGAGCCCAGGATTTGGAGATATCCTACCTCTAGCTGAGGGTGGAGGGAATGTGAGAGCCAGCTTCTGAGGAGCCCCTGCTGGGGGGAAGAGGCTGGGGTGAGGGTTCTTGGGAGAGAGGATGCCCCACTGACCTCCTGGGCCTGCACAGCTACTCCAGGCCCATTGAGGGGAGGCAGGTGCGAACAGTGGGTGCAGAGGCCCGTCTCAGGAGCCTTAGCAGAAGGCAGATACCCTGGACCTTCAAGCCTATTCCTTGCTTCCTCACAAAGGCCAAAAGGGCACTGGGGAGGAAATAGGCTCTTGGAGCCAGGAAAGCAAAACCATGGCCCTTCAGAGAGGCAAGGTGGTGGGAGTGGGCCAGGCCCTGGGCCCCAGGGGCTGCGAAGCAGCGTCTACCCCAGAGTCTAGTCAAGGCTCAGGGCAGGTGTGCAGAGAAGGCCAGGGCCCATCATGGGAAGAGGGTATGAAGTGCCCCTTCCTCTGGTATCTCCAGACCTGTGAAGGAAGGAAATATGGGTGAAGCACAGAGAAGATTGCAGTCCTGGTCACGGGGTTCTGGGGAAGGGGTGGCAGGGAGTCTTGGCACCTATGATGGGGCTACCCGAAAAAGGCAGGCCATCAGGCAGGCCTTGTCCCAACAGAACCATCTGCTCGCCTCCCCCGTCCCTCCAGCTGTGAGGGCATAGAGCAGGGCAGAGGATGTGGGGAAGGAAGGACAGAACAATATAGAAACTGAAGCCAATAGGAAGAAACAGCTCAAAAATCAACTGGAAGACAGAGAGCTAGATGGTGAGAGAAGCGAGGATATGAGACAAACAGGCAGGCAGAGATAACTAGAAGGAAGAAGGAGGGTGCATGGACGAGACAGACTCCTGGAGAGGGGAGCATCCGCGGAGGCTGGGGCGACCCGGGAGGGGCTTAGGGATGGAGTCTCATGGGGTGACACCACTCCTAGCCCTTAGATAGTGTTCTCATTCCTTTTTGGAAAGGAACATAGGAAGCAAGAGAAAGATGCACAGACCACAGACCACAGTCACCAACCACTGTTGACCAAGCACATCCCGCGAGCTGCCCCCGGCAGTGAGCCAGGGCTGGGGGGTACTTCCCTCCACAGCCCCTCCCCAGATAACAAACAATTGGCTCCAAAGACAACACGCTCGTTCCATGCAACTTACAGGGGCCCGGAGCAGGGGTCCGGGGATGGGGGCTTCAGCCGACAATGGACACGGACCCTGGGCTGGGGGCCCCCAGGGTGGGGGGGAGTTAAGCAGCCAGGATTGGGGGGAAAGGGGAGAAACAGAAATGTGGGTATTGTTCTTGGGTTGTGATTTTTCAAGGTTTGGTCCAAAGGAGATTAAACAAATCAGAAGTAGCCAGGGCTCACAGGTCTGTGCCCCAAGATTGGATGGCAGCCTGCACTGGGCTGGAGGGGACCTACTCAGTACAATTCCCAGACAGGTGCTATTCCACTTCCTCCATAAGCCAAGCCACACCCACTCCCGTCTGCGCTGTGTTCTGCCCCGGAGTCCACTGCCCTGGGAAAATCACCTGCAGTCCAGGGCAACGGGAACTGATGTGTCTCCACTTCTCAGGAGATCAGGTTTCAAAACCGAGAGGCTCTCCAACCCTCCAGTTCTCTAAACCAGCCTCCTGGCCCCTAAAACCTACTCCATTGATTCCATCCAACCCAAAGGAAAACCAGAAAGAGAAAGACAGACACATGGACGCTGACCAGACACACAAGACCAGATACTGTGGGAAACTCCGGGAGCAGATACAGGTGTAGACTTAGCTCTCTGTAGGGGAGGTTCTTTGTGTGTGTGTGTGTGTGTGTGTGTGTGTGTGTGTGTGTGTGTGTGTGTGTGTGTGTGAGAGAGAGAGAGGGAGAGGGAGAAGGAGAGAAAGAGAACGAGAACTGACTGGACAATAGCTTGTGGAGTGGCTCAGATCCCAGTTCCTCATGCCCAGGATCAGGGTGGGCAACAGTGGAGGAAGGGTAGGGGACTCACTTGGGGTCTGGCTGCAGTGTGTGGAGCCTAGAGATGAGGTCACAGGACAGGAGCAGCACCCACCTGAAGCCCTTAGTAGGGCCTGTTTGCATCCTTAGGCCGCTTTAGCTGGACTTTGAGACGCTTCATGCCAATCTGGAAACCGTTCATAGCCTGGATGGCAGCCTGGGCACTGGCCGGATTGTCGAAACTCACAAAGCCTGGGGTGAGAAGGGCATAAGGCCCAGCCCGGCCCTACCTCGCTGTCCTGGCATAGGGCAGGGGCTTGTTTGGTTTCCCAGCACCACCCTACTTCTTCTGAGTATGTCTAATACCTAGAAACCTGCCTGGCACATAGTAGGCATTCAGAAGAATTTGTTGGTGATAGCTGTATGAGTGGATCCAGTCCAGCCATTCACACAAAACTATGATGTGTTTTCCAGTGTTCTTTGAAGGGTGGCCCCTTCCTCAGCCTGGGAACTCTCAGAAACCTGCCTTTTGAAAACCCTATCAATGGCTTTTGAAGCAAGGCCCGGAAGCAGGCTTTCAAAGGTGGGAAGACAACTAAACCCATGTCCTTTTGAAATCTAGTATCCCCAGACTATATGAAATGAAGTGGCTCTGTGTGCAGGCGCACGCATGCTTGCTCACGCTGCCAGAACCTAGGACCTCGTGCCAGTAGACGTCCTCAGACCTCTAAGCTACATCTCCAGCCTGAAGGCTGGTTCTTAAGGAAAAAGATGGGGCAGTGGTGTTTCTAGAAGAGAGGGGCTTGGGTGGCAACTGCGTGGGATGGTGGCTGTGTCAGAGGTGGTTCTTTCGTGGCTTTGGATACTCACGCTTCCAATACTGAGTTCACTGAGACCCTAAATGACTTCAAATTGACAAACTTTGTTCTACATTAGAGTTCAAACAAAAATGTCCACATTCTGTCTTTCGGATCATCGTATTCTTACCAAAACATTTGCTCTGATTGGTGGCCCGGTCAACAAAGACTTTGGCTGAGATGACATGACCAAAAGGGACAAACATCTGGAGGATCTCTGAGTCCGTGAACTCCTGGGGCAGATGGTAGATGAAGATGTTGCAGCCATCAGGGCCTGGGTGGCAGCAGAGACAGAAGGGACAGCTCAGAGACTGGGGAGTGCGGACCGGAGCAGCAGAGGTCGGAGGGGAAGCTGCAGAGAGCAGCTGCCGATCCCGGCTCCCAGCAGTGTGGGCCAGGTTCCCCACTCCTTCCATCCTCACACATAGGGCCACAGCTGAGTTTGGCACAGAGCCACCAGGAATACCCGTGCCCACAACGTGGGCATTCTTATCCCTGAAGGTTCAAAGCTATCAGGACCCTGCCCCAGGCTGGCACCTTCCCGTTGCTGCTGCTGTTGCTGCTGCTGTTGCTGCTGCTGCTGCTGCTGCTGCTGAGGTGGTGGTGGGGGCTGCTGGGCAACCAGGGCTGGAGGCTGCGGGAACGCAGGTGCAACCAGGCTGTAGGCTGCAGGGTAGGCGGCTGGGGTGGCGAAGACAGAGAAAGCTAATGGGGTTCCCCCGACTCCTCACAACCAGCCGTGTCTCCCTCCCCAGCCCGAGCCAGTGGAATCCACAGGGCTGAGAGGTTGTCAGGGAAGGGGCTTCCTCAGCCCTAGTCCTGGCTGTGCTGGCCTCAAGCACCCATTCCCACAGGCACAACTCGTGAGGAAGGCCTGAGGGTTTGTTTGGCAGAGTGTGAAGCTCAGACTCAGTTTCTAGATCGATCCTCCTAGAGCCGTCCCCCGCCCCTTGGCAGGGCCCAGGCTAGAGCCTCACCTGTGTAGTGCTGCATTCCGGCATAGGCCTGCTGGAGAGGGTCCACAGGGGCAGGGCTCTGGGCTGGGGAGAGCATCACAAGCCATGAGTGGGTCTGGGACACAATGGAAACCCCACCAGCACCTCTCTCAGCAGACAGAGCCTCATCTGGGGGGTGGAGGGTGAGATGAGAAGGGGAAATGCATATGGCGGTAGCAAGAGGGGAAGAGCCCAGTGTAGACAAGTCTGTGGCTGACTTTCCACTCTGGGCAAGTTACTTCACCTCTCTAAGTCTCAGCTGCCCTAGCCAAGAGCCCATGCCTTTAATCCCAGTACAGAGACAGGTGAATCTGTGTGAGCTCAAGGCCACACTAGTCTACATAGTGAGTTCTGGGACAGCCAGGGTCATAGAGACCCCCATCTCAAAAAAAAAAAAAAAAAAAAAAAGGAAAAGAAAAAACCCAAGGAGCATTTCTGCCCAGAAAGAGCAAGGAAAAGCACCTTAAGCCCTGAGGTTGGAGAGGGAAGGTGTATCATGGCTGCCAGCAATGGGAGTGGTGGCCTGGATGGCTGATGGAGCAAGGTGGGCAGGCAGAGAGCCCCACCTGGATAAGGGTGAACCCCGTTGGGATACAGAGCATCAGGGGCAGGCTGCCCTGTGGGCTGTGTGGGCACCGGGCTGTAGCCGTTGACGCCCAAGGCAGCAGGGATGGCAGAGACGGGCGTGGCAGCAATGGCAGGAGGGGTGCTGGTTCCTAGGGAAGAGAAAATGACAGCAACAGAACGGAGAGACGGGTACACAGATGCAGAGAGCCGCTAGCAAATCTGAGGGTAGAGTGGAGCAAGTAGGCCATTCTCTGACCCCTAGTGCCTCCCAGACCTCCTGGCCTCCCCTCCTCTCTGCCATTCCCTGCCTAGCTGCATCTGTCCCTAGCCACACATGCCTAGCATAGGTCTTACCTGAGGACGGAGTGATGGGGGTGGCGATGAGGCCATTGGCATTGATGGCAGCCATGTGCTGCATCTGTACGGCAGCCATGGTGGCCATAGGGCTGAGGTAGGCACTGTGAGCTGCTACCAGGGCCGCCTGCTGCTGCATCAGCTGCGGGATGTGGAGAGGAGAGTAGGACCAGGCCCCCAGCACTGGTGTCCATCTTCCTCCCAATCCCTGCTTTGGTGTTTGGAGGGTGGGCCAGGAAGGACATGGAGATGAGCAAGATCTAGCGGGGGGCGGGGAGCGGGGGTTGCTTACGGCCTGGGTGTAGGCGCTGTAGGCTCCAAACTGGAGGGCAATAGGGCTGAACATGCCCAGCTGGGTAGCCACCTGCTGCATCCGGCGGAGACCCCGCTCCTTCTCTGTGTCAGCAAACTTGACCACCAGGCTGGATGAGGCACCCTGGGCACGGCCCCACATGTCACAGGAAGAGTCAGCGGCTGCTCCCGGGGCCTCAGCGCCTGGCCTCAGGCCTCTTTGGAAGCACAGCCACTACAGTACCCAATCCAAACAGGAGATCTGACCCCATCACCTCCCTGCACTGGGTGTGTAAAAGGCTAGATAGGCCTCAGGGGGTGCTCGTTGGGTGCCACTTCACATTTTAAACCTAGCCTGAGCCGAATCAAATCCAAATCAGGACATTTGCAAGGACTGCCTGGACTCTCAGAGCTGAAGGGGCCCAGGGTCAGCTGATACAGTTCTCTGTTGCAGAGTCCTCTTCCTGCTCAGTGCTTACCCTGCCTCTGCTAGCGAGCCTGGAGCTGCGAGGGCCCACAAGCAGCCAGTTAGGTTCCAGCTAGCAACTCCAGCGTGCACTCAACTGACCAACAGAGACATTCAGCAGTATCAACATGTGCTAGGCAGATGGGACTTCTAAGCAAGGGTCCTGACATCCCAGGAATGATATGGGAGGATAGAAAAGAGATGGGAGATAGAGAGGGTTAGGAATGGAGGAAGAGGAGAGTAGCAGAACTTGGACTGGACACGAGGAGTAGTTATGGGGGTGTGATATTTGATTCGATTTTTTTTTTTTTTTGCAAAAACTTAAAAAGAAAATTAGAAGTCCTGTCCTGAAGGCAATTTTGCTCTGTGCTAGGGCCTGGCGAGTGCGCCAGTGGAAAGGAGAAATGAGGAAGGAGGGGAGTGGGGCTCACCGGCAGGGTCCGGCTGCTGTGAAGGGTGTTGATGGCTGCCTGGGCCTCAGCATGAGTCTGGAACTTCACAAAGGCACAGCCTAGAGGGAGTGGTTGGGGTGCAGGAGAAGAGGGGTGAGTGCCTACCATGAGGGCACCCTGTGGGGTCCTGTGGGAGGGGGAGGAGCAGGAGGGTCACCTTTGCTGGTACCGTCAGGCCCCCGGAGCACAGTGCACTCATCTATGGTCCCAAATGGTTCAAACATCTTCCGGACGTCCTCATCTGTCTGCTGCTTTCCTAGCATCCCCACAAAGAGCTTCCGGTCTTCTGGAGAGGGGGGTATATAAGAAGGGAGGAAGGTTCAGGGCCTCCTGCCACTCTCCCAGCCCTTCTTCCACTTGTAGCTGTTGCCCCGACACTACTTCCCCCATACTGGAGAACAGTAGCTCTAGGTGTGAAGGAGTGATGGTTGGGGATTGGGGTTCAGTAACATGGCCGTACTTAGCTCCGAAGGTCTTAAACTCTACTCGGCTTCAGTTTTGTCATCTCTACAAATGAGCCAGATCTGGCCTGCAACCACCACACTCACCCAGTCCTAACCCCAACCTTAGCAGATGAGTCTTTGGCACTGTCAGGCTTCCTTCCTCAGGAAAGGCTGCCCTTTAGCTTCTTCAAGCCCTGGCCTGGGGGTAGGAGGAAAGGGGCTAGACCCAAAGTTGTAGGACCTACCTCCTCGACTCTCGCTGTCGGCTGGCTTGACCTGGATCGGCCTGTTCATCTATAAGAGAGAACAGAAGGAAGCTGCCAGGACCTCCTCGGAACATCCAAGAGCCCTCCCCAGGCTGGGACGGCCAGACTGAAGGGAGCAAAGTTGCCTCAGCCCTCTAAGTTGATAGGAAGGGAAGGGTAGGGCCAATCTTGTCTAGAATCCAGACCTCAAGGGATTAGAGGGATTGGGGAGAGGGGATGTGTTGGAAGATGCTCATGGGTGCAGCTCTGGGCTCAGGCTGGCCTCAGGATGCCTGGGCCACCCATTGGTATTGCTCTCCTAGGTGAGAAAGGCCACCATAGGACCCAGGTCTTGAGTCAGAGCTCAACCAAGGGACTGATCAACCGGAGCTGCCTCCATTCTGCAAAGTAGGAGCAAACAGGCTATCCCATGGAGAACCCCAAGGAAAGCTGAGGGAGACCCCACAGAGGCCCAGAATTCCTTCTGACCACTGGAGGTGTGTCTGCCTCTCTTTCTGCTCCCCTACACCCCTTGACCCCAGGGGGAAGGTACTCGGGCAGCACAAAGGGAGCAGATGCCCAGTCTCCTTGGCAACCGGAGAAAGCGCACCATGGCAACCGCCCACTCAGCCTGATTTATCCGTCCCCGTCGCCCTGGCGACCGTGGTGACGTCATCACTTCTGCTTCTCCACACACCCAGAGAAGGACTGGAGGGGGGGGTGGGAATAGGGTATGCTGGGGGTGGAGGATTGGGTGGGGGCTGGGAGGTGGGGGAGGGGCCCAGGAAAGCTTCCTGGTCCTGTAGGGAGGTACCCGGAGTGTAGGGGCCATACTGTTCCTTCTCCTGCCTCCCGCTCCAGAACCAATCCTTGGTGTCCGAGAAGCTGAGATAGCACAGAAGGGGTCGAGGCTATCTGTGCTCCTTTGCAGTCCTCCCTGGCTCGGAAGTCCTCCAGAGCTCGCTACCCTCTCCTTGACACCCACAGTATAACCCTTTGTTCAGTCTTCAGTGTGAGTAGAGACATTCCTAGCTCTGGTCTCCATGCCTTGTTTGGTGAATGGACTTGGGAAATACTCCCACAGGTTGATTTCCCTAATCAAGATGGCAAGTACAGTAGTAACTGGAAAGTGGAAGAAGCACTCACTATTCAGCCTCCAAACTTCTCTTGCTATTGAGGACTTTAACTGCTAGGGTCACACTCAGTCCCCTCCTGTGGCGGTGGGACAGTCTTAATTCCAGAGGCCAAAAGCATAAGAAGAGGCATTCATTTCCATGCTAAGAGTGAAGCTCAGGGTGCTAAGGAGAGCCATTTGACTGGGAGACCACCTAGGTTCAAGGAGCCCCCTGCCTCTCACTAGCTGTATGACCTTAGCTAAGTCATTTCTTTCCTCTGGGCTTCAATTTCCTCATCTGTAAAACGAGAGGATAGACCAGGGAGTCTGTAGTCATGTGCTCCTCAGCTCTGCTGCTCTAGCGTTTGGAGACCTTGAGTGACATCAGTTAACATGGAGAATTACAGAAGCACAGCCCCTGGCTGCGCACTGCCAGTCAGGTGTTCAAAGCCTTGGATCAAACCTAAGACTCATCTCCAATGATATTCCTGCCCTAGCCTCCCCTCCCCCAGTCTCTGGATCTGTGAGCAGCTGGTGGGGGGGGGTCACAGTCACATAAATCCTCCCGCCAATCTGCCCCCAGCTTTACCTTCTACCAATCTGGGATTATCCCATCTGAGATTCAATCTCCAAAGGAGGCGGTGAGCATGTGTGCAAGGGGAGGTCTGTGGGCTGGAGACTTATGGTCATCCACCTCCTCTTCCACACTGTAGCCCAAACAGGAAATGCCCTCCCAGGCACCACAGTAGCTAGCCACACCCACCCATCAGGATGTAGAGTCACAGGGCCACAGCATACGTATTCTTATGACTGGCATATGCCCTTCCCAACAAGTCTCTGGGAAGCTGCTGTTCTCTCAGAGATGGAGAGCCTGGGGGAGAAATGCCACGGTGCCCGCCCTGCACGGGCTTCCAGCACAAAAATAGCTATCAATAAATACCCACAGCCGACGTGCATTCTCACGGAGGCACAGCACAGACCACAGTCTGGGCCTTGTGGACAGAACCCCCGCACCCTCACAGAGGCTCTTCAGTACTCCCAATGCCCATTTCCAGCCCCCACTCCCTGGCCTGGCACTTCCTGTGGGAAGCTCGGCTTTGTTAGCTCACCTGGGCACACCTGCCCCTTCCCCTGAGTCCAGCTGTGCCGTGTGCCTGGCAACCAGGCAGTGCCTCTTCCCTAACTACCACCTACCAGGTGATAGGCCCTCCCAAGGGCCTCCCAAAGAAGAAGGGGCTATTTATATTCCAGCTGGGGATCTCTGATCTGCTCTCCCCGACAGGACCACTGACTCTCTTTAACCTCTCATTAAAAGTCAACATCCCACCTCCAAAAAGAGCTCATTTGCCCACAAAATCGATTTCTCCTGAGGGTGCAGCTCTGGAGCCCTGCCACTCCTGGATCCACAGTTGTTCCTGGCGTCCCAGAGCCCACACTCCCTGCCTCAGGCTGAGGGGAAAACCCACATCTCCAGAGTGGGAGTTTGATCCAGAACAGATGGGGAAGAGTAAACCAGGCAGGAGCTTCGCTCACAACCTTCCAAGAGGCCGCACCCTGATCCAGGACCTGGGACAGAGCCATCGTGGGCACTCTTACTGGAGAGAAGAGAACACAGTCTCAACAGCCAGAGGCCAGCCTGAAACATCATCTCAGTGTGTTCTAGATTCTGAGTGATAAAGAGGGGAAGGAAGCAGCAGGCTGAAATGCACTTGTTAAAATAGGAGGAGGGCTTGGAGATTAGACAGTAGCAAAAACTTACTGACAGAACAGTGCATTGGCTGACACCCTGTATACACACAGAGAGACCACAAAGCAGAGGGGGCCGCTGGCAGGACAAAACACTTGGTAGAATACAAAGGCAGAGTTTGGTTACAGGTACCTGCTCCCTAAGTCAGCTTTCTCCACCCCTTAGTATGGGGTCCTCCCTGGAAGGGTGGGACCCCTCATTTCCTGTTAGAAACTCCATCAGTCCCTCTGGATTTCCATCAGCTGTGGCAAAGGCCACTGTGGGAACTTAGTGTCACCTGAGAGGTCTGGAGCAGAGCAAGAGACTCATTCTGACCAGGGAGCCCTTTACCCACCGTGCCCAGCCCACCGTGTTCTAGGAAAGGCAAGCAGTCTCACCTGTGCCAGCCACCCGGAGGAGACAGATGCAGGGAGAGGTCCCTAGCTGGCACTCTGCCTCTGGGGCTTCTGCTCCCCCCCACATTGTCCTTCATCCTAGTCCCTACTCTGGCCCTTTTGGGGCTCCTTCTCCTGACTCCAGTTCCTGTAGGGGTTCTGAAAGGAGGAACAGGAAACCCACAGCAATGGAGGTGAAAATCTGATTTGTGAAGGCCCTCCAGAGAGAAAAAGGAGGGAAAATTGGAACTCAGCATCTTGCATGTACCCCTAACCTGGCCTGTCAGGTGCTCACATGCATGCATGTACGAGCACGTGCTCACCCTAGATCCCTGTGTCAGCTCACGCCCATGCACGGGCCCTTCACTCAGGGCTATTTTCTGTTGGTTGGAATAAGATGGTTGGGGAGGACGAGTGGGGATCTCCAGAGAGTTTGAAGTTGGGGTGGTATAAGCGGTTCTACTTCCTATATTCCCACCCCGTCTGTTTCGTCTGCTCCCTCTCAGAAGGATGGATGGTCAGTACCACCCACTGTCCCACGTGGGGAAGGAGTAGAGCTAGGACAGACGTCTCCAGCCCCAGACAGTGCTGAGCAAAGGTTTGCCACGGGCAATGAGGCTTCAGGAAGAGCTTCCTGAGACTCACAGCATGAGACAAAACAAGCAGATAGCCAGCCAAAGGGACCAGGGCTTCTTGATACCTATTCTCAGTTACCAACCTAGGCTTGTGCAAGGCTGACTCAGAAGAAAAACAAAGAAATGTGACCTTGCCAGAGGGAAGCCAGCTCAGAGCCACCTCTGCTTCCCTGACTTCCCCCAGCACACTTGGTGGGGTCAAGCCTGATCTTCCATGATGATGACATTCTGCCCTTGCCCTCTGCCCCCAAACTCATGTGCATCCCAGGCCCTGTTCTACCTTGATGCCCTGTGGCTCTGTTTCGGGGTGCTTCCTGGGAGACAAGCAGGAGGCCTGTGTGAGCTCAGAAATCAGCACAGAGCAGTCCAGCAGGCCCAGCTGCCTGTTCTCAGGGCAGCAGCACCCCTCCCCCATCTCACAGCCACCCAGCCTGCCTTATCCAGCACCACAAAAGAGTGCCTGGGTGCCTCTTGCTCCCCTGGACACGGGTGTCCGGTCTACTCCACATGCCTCTCACACAGCTAAGTCTTCGCTCTAGCATGGTCTGGAGGCAGACCGGGGGTGGGGGAGGAACTGCATGTCCTCCCCAGAAAAGGCCACGTTTACTCTACTAATCATTCTCCTTTCACACTTCTACAGCAGGGCAGGGATGCTGCAAGGACTTCCTGTGATGACAAGAGGTGGAAAATAGCTCAGTGTCTCGGGAAGGCAGCGGGTGCCCTGCTCTCCTAAGACTCCTCTCAGTCCCATGACCCTGCAGAGCACAGAACTCACCCCTGGGAGAGTCTTCTGTTCGTGCAGGGCACTCTGGGCCTTCAGGGCTGAATCGCGGGCACAGTATGTCAGGAAGGCACATCCTGAGGAGACATAGAGAGACAGGGATGGGCTGAGTCCCAGCTTCCCCTTCCTAAGGGCTTCCCTAGGAGACAGTACTAAGGTGTGTGGGGGGATGCCCTTTCTGCCATCTTCAGCCTGCTGGGTTGGGGAGGCACCCCAGAGGGATAAAAATTATACCCTATCTCTGGGGCAGAGACCTGGAAGTGAGGGACCTGGGAGAGCATTTGATCTGTTGAGAGATGGAACTGGGGCCAGGAAGAACTGTGTTCTCCAAAAAGGCAGGGCAGGGCAATGTAATAATGTGCTGTTCCCTCCCCTCTCCTCTCTCCTCTCCTCTCCTCTCCTCTCCTCTCCTCTCCTCTCCTCTCCTCTCCTCTCCTCTCATCCTCTCCCCTCCCCTTGCCTCTTTCTCCTCTTTTCTCCTTTCCTCTTTCCTCTCCTCTGCTTCCTCTTTCTTCTTTGCCTTCTCCCTCCATTTTGGCCATTATTATCCTGTCCACTTCCATTTTTCCTACTTCTCCCAGACTCCACCGGAGGCAGGTGTGGAGAGTGCACTGGGAAGGAAGAGGAAGAGAGGTTTCCGGAAGTGCTTTTTCTTGGGCCCAAAGATAGCAGGGTGGTAGTGTGGCCTTGGGTTCCCAGTGCTCGGAGCTCTCCAAGTGCTGATCCCAGGCCAGCCCTGCTTGGCAGCACAACCCTTGGAGACTCCTCAGGAGCCTCTCTCTACCTGATAACTTTCTAAGTCCTGCAAACCTTGTCCAGTCTCTCTTCTGTACACCCCACTCCTCTGCTCCCTTGATTTAGTCCTGGACTTCCCTGGCTTGGCTACATCCACTCTTTCTGGGTCGGACACCTGGCTAGGCGTTCCGACATTATCTGGGGCTACTCGCATTGCCAATCTTGATCCTCTCTCTCTTAAAACTTGTCCTTCTGACCCTTCTGAGTTTATTCCATGCCATCAGCCCCCTCCTCGGTCTCTCGTGCAGAGTTCCCCTTAGTTTTCCACCCTACAGTCCATGTCACTCAACTGAGTTCTCATTCCGCTCCTCCATCCAGTCCCCAGCCCCTGAACTCCACTTCCAAATCAGCTGGCTGCAGCTTCCTCCATCCTTCTTGCCCGCAAGCCACTCAGTGCCTCCACTCCAGCCTGGCCTGACCCCTTACCCTTGTGCAGCCCGGTGTACTTGTCCTTGATGACAGTCAGCTCGAAGATCCGACCAAACTGCTCGAAGATGGGCTTCAGGTCCTTTTCCTCCAGATGCCTCGGGATCTGCCCCACAAACAGCTTGATGGCATCCGGCTCCTTCATTGGGGCGGCCCAGGAGGAGGGGCCAGGGGGGGGAGCAGGGAGAGGCCCAAAGACAAGGGAAGCTGCCCAACCAGGAGACAGGTGGTAGGGCCCAGGGGCCCAGCAGGGCCGGCTTTCCCTTTGGCCCCCAACAACACTGCTGAGCAGAGGAGGGCTCTTCACACAAAGGAGGCCTGGGGAGTTGAGGACTAGGGGTCAGGGGTCTAGGCAGACACTATCAGACCACCAGGGGGCATAGCCCAAACAAATGATCTCCCTCCCAGAGATCTGGCAAATATCCCAGGATGGGAGTCAGGGTGGCCAAGCCCTGGGGCGTTTGGGTGGTAGCAGGAGCACTGGAGCTCAGAGGGCAGGAGCAAAAGCTCAAATGCCAGAGGAGATGGGAAGAGTCAGACGAGGGTGACAGGAAGGAGGAGGCTGAGGGGCTGGGGGTCTGATATGGTTGCCAGCAGCGTCATGAGGGGTCCCTGCTCCTGATGTGGGGCAGGTGACTCTCTCGTTGGCTTCCTAGGGAGGACACCTCCCTTGTGGCTGATCCTTCTGCTGGGTCCGAAGATCCCTGATGCCAAGTGCTTGATCTCTGATGGCGGCAGGGCTCCGGGGTCCCTTCTGCCCTGCCCCCTTCAGGTTCTCCCTCGACCCCCCCTCCCACCCCCACCCTGGATGGTTCCCCGGCCTGGGCTGCTGCCGTTACTCCCGACTCTAGGGCTGCCTGCTTTCCCGGTCACCTGGGTCCCGGAGCTCTGCTCTCCGGCCGCGCTCTCCTCAACAAAAACCTCCCCCCTTCACACCCCCCTCCCCACTCCCACCTCCTTTCCCCTGACATCAGTGATGTCAGTCTCAGGGGTGGAATACAAATTCTCTACCCTGGAGAGAGACGCACAACCCAGGCAAGAGCCACGCCCTCTTTCTATCTCTATCCTCCCTGACTCCCTTTCCGCCCCAGAAGAGCAGCTGGTCTTGATAACAACCCTTCCCCCATCTTGCTCCCCAATCAGGAGTTGGGCAATACTCTAAGATAGAGAATTTATAGAGGAGCCCTAAGGTGGGGTCCATTGTTCCGGGGGCTGGAGCTGTCCCCGGTGCTGGAAGAGGAAGAGAAGACCCAGGAGGGAGATGGAAGCTGGGGGTGGGGAGGAGAGGGGAGCCCAGCGTTTGGGGAGCCTGTGAATGAGGACCCAAGGAAGGAAACAAGGAAGAGAAGTGGGAAAGAGCAGGCAGGCAGGTTGAGGGGCAGGGAGGGAGGTGCAGATGAGGAAGGAAGTGGTCACAGGTCTGGGGGGGGGGGGCGTGCAAAAGTGAGGCAAAGAGGGAAAATGCAAAGGGGTGTGGGGAAGGAGACAGTGCAGAAAAAGGACTTCATTTTTTCTTCCAGAAAAGGAAGCAAGGGGAACTAAAGCAGTCTGGCATTTGCAGACACCCCCTTCCTTCTCTCTGGGGGGTTTGTGTGTATTAGTGTATGGCCAGGAAGGCAGTAGCTGGTGGCAACTCTCACTTTAAGATCCTTGAAGACCAGGACTCCGTTTAATTCAGCTTTCTACTGTTCACAGTGTCTAGCATGGTGTCTTGCCCATACATAGTAGGTGTTTAACAAACACTTTATGCAAATAACCTATGACAACTGGAGATTCCTGATTCCTTCTGTGGGAACAAGCACAGCTGCCAGGCTCCCCTTGAGGGCAGAGGACCAGTTACGCCTTCCTTTGCTTCCTTCTGCTGATGAGAGGAGCCAAAAAATACATTTAGGGACCACTACTGCTCTCAGACAATTATACTTCTAAACCTGATCCTACGGTCCACAATCTAGAGGAAGGTTGGGCCCCTGCGATCAAGCACAGTGCCTGTTCAGTGCAGGGCACATCTGTTGGCATCAGCTCTCAGTGGTAGCAGTCCTGGCTCGCCATCCCTGCTCCACTGGCAGCTTCTGTAGAACACCCTGTTTCCCCATTATTCCATTCTTCCACCCAGAGTGGGGCTGTTGTCTCTAGAGTGGTGTGGGTGTCTCTGAGACTCCCAGATGCATCCCTGGGGCTTCCATTCCTAAGTTATCACAGCAAGCAGGTTCCTCTCCTGGAACTGAAATAATAGAATCATGTCCTAGGCATTGTTGCAAATGTGTTAGACTTTGACTTGCTAAACATACCACCCTATATGATGTGGATGAAAAAAGCAAGACACAGAGTGATTAAATAACTTGTCCAAGGTCACACATCCAGCTGAGGTTCCAGCCTGGACAGGGTTGATCCTGGGTCCATGGTCCCATATTCCTTGTGGGAATGGAATGGTATGAGCTGGCCTTTCTTTCCCTCTGTGCTCAATGAAGCACTGGGTAAGACTCAGCGCCTCCTCCCCCTGCCCCATCTCCTGGTGACCACTGCTGCCTTCTTTAATCTGGGTTTCTGTGGCCTGAAGCCTCATCTGGCAGGTGTATATATTTGAGTAACTGTATGTGTGGAGACTTGATTATATGCTCAGGTCCTCCCAACAGGGTGGCATAAAATGGGGCAAAGGGTGAGGTAATAGGGGACTCCACGATGAGCGGCAGGAGATGTGTGGCAGTGCCAGGGACCTGGAAGTGGAAAGCCATCTTTCTCCACAGTAACTTTCCACTTAACCGCCCCACCCCCCCACTTCTCCTTTCTTGCCTTCTAATCTGATCTTGGCATTTATGGAGACACTAAACAGATCATGCCCTGTGAACACGGGGGACCCCATGGTTGGGCCCGCTGATCTCATTACTCTGTGTCTTCTCAGCAGATCTGCCGCCCTGCTGTTCATTCAGGCTTGAGCCTAATCATATTAATTGAAATATTAAACATTCACAAAAAATGAATTTCAATGAACCCCTCTCACTCCTCCTCCCGGGCAGTGACTGGGAGGTAGCTGCAGACAGCAAAGAATCTCCAGTTCTTTGCTTAGTTTCCAGTCCAGATTGGTAGTCAGTCTGAGAGAGGGTAGAGGGTGCTCAGGGAAACTCTCCTAGCTGAGTGGCTGTGGGCACACCTCTGAAGCGCTTTTAGTCTGGAGGAGTGCAAGCCTGGTGAGGTAAAGACTAAGGGAGCCCTGTGGCTCAGGACCCCAGACCTAGGAGCTTCTCTCTGAAGAAATGAGTCTTCCGGCCTTAATTCTCCCAGGAGATTTTCTCTGCCCACCATCCAGAAGCACACTCTTTCCTGTTCCTCTTCAGGCAAAGCTAAGCTGCCATGTAAGGAAAGTTACTGATTACTAGCTTCAAGGTGCTGGAGAAATGGCTCGGCAGTTAAGATCACCGGCTGCTCTTTCAGAGGACCCAGGTTCAGGTCCCAGCACCTATAACCATCAGTAATTCCAATTCTGGGTGATCTGATGCCCTCTTCTGGCATCTGCAGTAATACATGCACATGGTACCCAGACATAGACACAAGCAAAACACCTATATATACAAACAAATATATAATTTTTTAAGTGGGGCAAGAGTGATGTCTTAATCTCAGCATGTGAGAGGCAGAGGCAGGCAGATCTCTGTGAGTTCCAGGCCGGTTTATTCTATATATAGCAAGCTCCTTGACAGCCAGAGCTACAGAGAGAGACTCTGTCTCAAAACAACAACCTCCCCAAAAGGCTATTGATTTTAAATGATTATAATTATTACTTATTGCATGTAGGGGCCAGTGTGCCATGCCTTGCGTGTAGAGGTCAGAAGACAACTTTATGGAGTCATTTTTCTCCTTCTCCTTTAAAATTTTTGAAATTACATTTATTGACTTATATTTATGTGTCTGTGTGTACGTGTGTGTACAGTGCCTCTGTGAAGGTCAAAGAACAGCTTACAAGAGTGGATCATCTACTTCTTTCAACCATATTTATGTGGGTTCGGGGATCAAGTCAGGTCTTCAGGCTTATGTGGCAAGTGTTTTACTCACTGATCTATCTTACTGGCTTGTTTATTGACTATTTATTTGAGACAGGTTCTCTCTATGTAGCCTGGCTGTTCCGGAACTCTCTACATAGACCAAGCTGGCCTTGAACTTACAGAGATCCTCTTGTTTCTGGAGTGCTGGGGTTAAAGGCATGTGCCGCCATGCCTGGCTTGTGTACTGACTCTTTAAGAATTATCTATTTGTTTATTTGAGACAGAGTCTCTGGTATCCCAAAGAGATACCAGATATCTCTGGTATCTGGCCTGGAACTCACTGTAGCCAAGAATGAACACTTCCCAAATCAATGAGATTACAGGTATGAGCCATTGTGTGCAGCTTGTGAAATTACTTCTAAAAATAATTTTATAGAAGTAGGAGTGGCGGCTCATCCCTTTGATCCCAGGACTCAGGAAGCAGACACAGGGGAAGCTCTGAGCCTGTGATTAGCTGGTCTACAAAGTGAGTTCCAGGCCAGCCAGGGCCACAGTGAGACAGTTTTGTTTTTAAATCATTTTATGGGTCTAGAGAGATGGCTTAGAAGTAAAGTGCTTGCTACACAAGCAGGAAGACCTAAGTTCAAATCCTCAACACCCACAGAAAATGTTGGATGCAGTGTTTAGTCTGAAATCCCCTCGCTGGAGACTCAGAGAATGGTGGATTTCTGCGTCTCTGGGCCTTCCTGAGTGGCCTGGCCAGTCAGTGAGCTCTGGGTTCCATCAAGAGTAAGATGGTGAATGACTAACACTGGAGGATGACCTGTTGTTTCCACACACCTGTGTTCAACACACACATATGCTCAACACACACACATGTGCTCAGTACACACATGTGCTCAACACACACACATGCTCAACACACATACATGTGCTCAGTACACACACATGTACTCAACACACACATGTGCTCAGTACACACACATGTGCTCAGTACACACACACATGTGCTCAACACACACACATGTGCTCAGTACACACACATGTGCTCAGTGTACATACATGTGCTCAACACACACACATGTGCTCAGTACACACACGTGCTCAACACACACACGTGCTCAGTACACACACACGTGCTCAGTACACACACATGTGCTCAGTACACACACACGTGCTCACACATACATGTGCTCAGTACACACACACGTGCTCAGTACACACATGTGCTCAACACACACACATGTGCTCAGTACACACATGTGCTCAGTACACACACACGTGCTCAGTACACACATGTGCTCAACACACACACACGTGCTCAACACACACATGTGCTCAGTACACCCACACGTGCTCAACACACACATGTGCTCAGTACACCCACACGTGCTCAACACACACATGTGCACAGTATATACACATGTCCTCAGTACACACACATGTACACATTCTCTGGAGACTCAGAGAATGGTGGATTTCTGCGTCTCTGGGCCTTCCTGAGTGGCCTGGCCAGTCAGTGAGCTCTGGGTTCCATCAAGAGTAAGATGGTGAATGACTAACACTGGAGGATGACTGTTGTTTCCACACACCTGTGTTCAACACACACATATGCTCAACACACACACATGTGCTCAGTACACACATGTGCTCAACACACACACGTGCTCAACACACATACATGTGCTCAGTACACACACATGTACTCAACACACACATGTGCTCAGTACACACACATGTGCTCAGTACACACACACATGTGCTCAACACACACACATGTGCTCAACACACACACATGTGCTCAGTACACACACACATGTGCTCAACACACACACATGTGCTCAACACACACACATGTGCTCAGTACACACACGTGCTCAACACACACACGTGCTCAGTACACACACACGTGCTCAGTACACACACATGTGCTCAGTACACACACACGTGCTCAACACATACATGTGCTCAGTACACACACACGTGCTCAACACATACACCTATTATATTCAAACATTTCTAGGTTTAACCTATTATATTCAAAATGCTATTTCAACATGCAGTGCATATAAAGTTACTGAGATAGTTTACATTATTTTCTTCTATTGTGTCGTCGGCATCTAGGGTATATTTAAATTTCTGACATATCTAACACAGCCACATCTCAGGCATTTGGGATTGAGAGACTGTGGCAGCCCCACTAGCTACAAGTCTGTGGGTTTCATTTTAGCCTCTCCCTCTGTGGGGTAGGAGGAAGCTTGCCTTAGCTGATAGGAACTATCGCCCTTGGGTAACCTCTGCTCTTGCTGGGAAAACAGTACTTCTGACAGATGGCAGCTTATCTTCCTCTCACTATTAACTCTGTCTCCTAAAAAACAGATAAACAGCCCAAATGATTCTAACCCAGATGGGCTCCTGGGAAGAGGCTTATAGACGCTGTCTAATTCACCTGCTTCTAGGCTTGGATTTAACATTGTCTCTGCTGTTTTGTCTCAGGAAAGGTAGAAACCTGCAGATCACAGAGAACTCCCTCCATGCCCAAACATTTACCTTGTTTCTCATGCTATGTCTTTGCAGTTGTTCACAAGTCCCAAACTCTTTTGGGGTTTTGTCTTCTGCCTCTCTGAAGGTCTTTGCTGGGAAAGTTTGTGTTTGTGTATGTGTGTGTGTGTTGACAGACAGGCTCCTGGCCTTTCCAGGCAGCTATTTTGAGAACAGTAGCTTTATGTTTCACTTACCCTTCTTAATTAGATACTAGAAGAACACATCTTGCAGCCAGTTCGTTCCCTCTCTTTCCATATTCAGTCAAGAGTGAGAGAAATAATTTACAATTTATGAGGAGCCCAGGGTGAGGAGAAAATTAATCTACCTGAGAAAGTCATTCTAAGATGGGAAATTCTGCCAGAGTACACTCTGCATTTGAGAATGTTCCTGTCTTTGCAGAGCTTGGCTCCCACCATGTCTGGGGAGTCTTCATAGTTTTAGGAACCCAGAACTTCAGTATCTAGTCTGTCTGCAGAACAGATGGAAGGCTTGGCTTCTGGGTCAGTGGGAAGGGAAGAAGCCTGGATTTCTTTCCTCAAGCACAGCGTTTGCCCAAGCTGGAAGCTGGATTCTGGAAGACCCCAAGCTAGGAGCTTCTTTTGTCATTTGCTCTAGCTAAGTAAATGCATGATTTGAGATCGAGTGGGGTCAAGAAGAAAGGCTCATTTCATATACAATTCAGCTCAAAAACCAGTCTTTAAGTCTGGGAAAAGTGATTCTCTGAAGACTCCAGATCTAAGTTCATTCAGCAGCAGAGTTGGCCTCCACCTTGCTCCCTCAGTGGGATTCTGCCTGGAAAGGATTGGTTTTACAAAGGGGCGGGGCCAGGTCCGGGCCAGGCAGAGGGGCGGGGCTTCGTTACTCTGCGCGACTCGTTGCCTAGACAACCTGCCGCTGCAAATGGAGCAGTTACCAGGAGGAATTGTAGGGCCGGATCCCGGATCGCTGAGCCCGGAGCAACTGGAGCAGTTGCGAGATTTCAAGGTGCGTCCCCTAATGACCATTTTCGTCAAAGTGAAGCTCCTCCGGACAGAGGTCCCTCGACAGGGAAAGAGGGTCCCGGGAGAGGGGAGCAGGGCCTGTTCCCTGAGATGAGTACCAGAGGATTAGGCTTGAGCGTCCCAGGGCCCAGCCCGCGTGGCATTTGAAAATGCAAGATGAACCAAGAAGGGGTCTGGCCAAAGGAATGACTGAGGATGTAGCTTGCATAGCAGGCACCAACCGCTGGGTTCCAATGCCCCCTCCCCGCCCCATCCCCCGCATAAATAACCACTTTGTAGGTAGAGGCAGAGGATCAGAATTCAAGGCCATCTTCAGCTTGTTCCAGACTGGCCCAGACAATACGAAACTCTGTCTGAAGAGAAAATAAATAAAAATAAATAAATAAATAAATAAATAAATAAATAAATAAATAAATAAATGGGGCTGCCTCAAAAGAAAATCTGAAGACTGAGCTTCTGCTTTCAATCGCTCCAGGAAAGACCTGGCTTGACCCGGACTTCACACCTCCTCTCAGGGTTGAACCCTGGAACTGTCAAACCAGATCCTTAACTCTTGGTTGTTGCTCCTCAGATCCAGACTCGGATCGCTAATGAAAAGTACTTGAGGACCCACAAAGAGGTGTCGCTGCTCATTAGCGGCTTCTTCAGGTAGGTGGTTGACAGGCTGGCCTTGGGCAGCTGTAAGAATTTTACCAAATCTTGCTGGGAATAGATGCGTGGATTAATGTGTGTACCCTCTTCCTTCTGTAGACACGCTCAGCCACATTCAGGGAGAATCTTCAGTCTGCAGCCAGCCTGAGCTACACTCTAACAGACTTAAACAAAAACAGAAAACCATCGCCTCTGCCTTTGATTTTTTTTTTTTTTAAGATAGGGTCTCAAATAGCCAACGGTGGCATTGGACCCAAATTCATTATGTAGCATAGGCTATCCCTGAACTTGTGGTGATCCTCCTGTCTGCATCTTCACAGGTGTTAGGACTACACAAATGCACCAGCTCAACTTGTTTTGGATCACTTAAAAGTTAGAAAATTCCTGGGCTGAGTGGTGGTGGGTCTCTCGCACTTGGGAGGGAGGTGGGTCTCTGTAAGTTTGAGGCCAGCCTGGTCTACAGAGTGAGTTCCAGGACAGCCAGAGTTATAACAGAGAAACCCTCTCTCAAAAAGCCAAAAATCAATAAAGAAACAAATAAATCCTCCATTTCCCACTGTGTCCTAAGATGTTTCTTGAGGGCATTCCATTGGAATAGAAAAATCTCCAAATCCAGAATGGCCGAATTCCAGCACATGGGAGGCAGAGACAGGTGGATCTCTGCAAATTTGAAGCCAACCTGGTCTACATAAAGAGTTCCAGCCAGAGCTATATAGTAAGAACCAGTCTCAAAATAATTTCCTAAAGGGTAGCAAGCAAAAAGCTGGGGAAAAAAAAATCATGGAGAAGCATGAATGGAAATAAGAAGGCTAGATTGCTCAGATTTTGTTTGGCCACAGCCAAGTCAACACAGTCAGAGGGACACTGCTACCCATTTCTAGGCTCTGCACAGTTCCTCTGCACAGCTGTCGCGCTGTGTTGTGATGATCTTGTCTTGATTATGTCTTTATGTTACTGGCCCTACGTCCCCAGCTGGTGGTGCCATGTGTGTCTCCACAGTGTCCATACTGTGGTGGCATCTTAGTAACTTTTTGATGATCCTCCCAGCCACTGTACTCTATAAAAGATAGATGAGGAGGAGGATTCTGAGATGGAGTTTAATTATGTAGTCCTCGCTAGCTTGGAACTCACTGTGTAGACCAGGCTGGTCTCAAAATCAGAGATCTGCCTACCTCTGCTTCCCAAATGCTGGGATCCAAAGGTGTACCACCATGCCCAGCCCATTATTATTTTTTAAAATCCATCTTATGGGGGCCGGAGAGACGACTCAGCAGTGAAGTCTACTTGCTGCTCTTACAGAGGACCTGGGTTCCGTTCCCAGTACCCACATGGTGGCTAACAGCTTGTATCTCCCGTTCTAGGGGATCTGACAAACTTCTGGCCTTCAGGGGCATCAGACGTGCCCATGACACATCTACATACATGCAAACAAAACACTCATACACATGGAATAAAAATAAATCTTAGAAAGAGAAGACAGCTTCTATTATTGTTCCCATTCTGTAGATGAGACGAGTCAAACTCAGAGATGGGAAGTACAGCCTCCAGTCGCTGGCCAAAGGATTCCACCCCCTGGTCCTTCCCAGCATGTGGTGCTGCATGCACAGGTGCACGCAGGACCCCGATGGCTGTGTGAAGCCCTGTGTTCAAGCCCCAGTACCAGCAGATTTCCCAGTCCCCTTCTGTTTTTCCTTAGGTCTCACTAGTCTTTCATATTTTGGCCATTTCTCCAAGGAGCTTCAGATTGACATAGCAGGTTAAGCAAGGTGTTAGTGAACACTGAGACCTACCCAGTGTCTCTGTGAAGGGCAGATTCATTATGATCATGGCATATGTGCAAGCTGTGGTTGCTGGTGCACACTTTTAATCCCAGCACTCAGAAGGCAGAGGAAGGCGGATCTCTGAGTTCAAGGCCCATCTGGTCTAGATAGTGAGTTCCAGACCAGTCAGGGCTATATACTGAGAACCTGTCTTAAAAAAAAAAAAAATCAGAGTCATCTGCCAGTGTCAGATGTGGGGATTGTGTTTGCGTCTTTTATAATAAAGGGAAATAAAGAATGGCATGGGAGTTTGTAGTCCAAGCTGGGTATGGTTCTGGCAGAGAAATTGAAAGCAAGCATTGAGGACCCTGCGCTATATCTACACTGGCATCATTCACAAACACAGGACTAGAACACTGGGGTGGTGAATGAGCGGGCAGGGTACTAGACAGCCCTGCATCTGTCCAGGAGGTTTCCAGGAAGCGGCTGGGTGTCTGGGCCCAGCTGCTGCAGTATTCCTACAGCCCCCAAAGCCTTCCTTTTCCTCCCTCCCTCCCTCCCTTCCTTCCTTCCTTCCTTCCTTCCTTCCTTCCTTCCTTCCTTCCTTCCTTCCTTCCCTCCCTCCCTCCTCCTAAGGCCAAGCAGCCCAGCCCCACCCCTTTGCTGCCCTGCAGCTCCATTGGGTGAACTCCCCCCTGGCCCCTCTCCTCTTCCTCTCCCAGGTAGCATTTGACCTGAGGGCTAATTTTTGTTTGCTTGCTGTTAATGTCCTTGAGCAGTACCAGAGTGAGCCAGAATCAGCTTTGTTCTGGAAGCTTTACCCAATCTTGTGAGAAGAGGAGGAAGGAGGAGGGGCTAAATTAAAGGCATCTTGCCTGTTCATGTCTGTCCCTGGAGTCTCTGGTCCTGATGTCTAAGCCCAAGGAAGCTGAGAACAGTTCCCAATGGGAAAGGGCACCCTCTACCTAGGTTTTCTGAATCCTGTGATTTGTGGCCATTTAGCCACCACTCCTCAGAAACACAGTGCACAGAGCTCTTAATACCTACAGTCTGGACCTGAAAAGTTAGAAGAATAGGGACCAAACTTACTTTAGGTTCCCAGAAACCTCAGACTTAGGACTGGAGATGCAAGGACCACGTGTACTTAGACGGTTGAGTCTTCCCAGACTGCAGCTCTGGCCTATTATTCCTTGTCTGGAAAAATCTTCAGTGGCTGCCAAACCTTGCCTATTTTGTTTGTTTTTAAACAATCTGTTGAAATATACAGAAAAGTGACAATCTTAAACTGGATGAACTTTCCCGGACAGGTGACACTAAGGCTCTGGATGGAAGAACTGAACTTTACCAGCACCTCAGAGCCCAAGTGACACCAGTGATGATTTCAAAGTCTCGGAGTGTAGGCCAGGCTGGCCTGTCTCCCAGGTGGTGGGGTGACAGGCGTGAGCTGTGCCACCGGCTTCTGATGGCACAAACCAATTGCCCCTTTGTGTCTGCGTACATAGGCATTCTGGAATCCCTGACACTCTGTGCCTGCCTCCCTCTACTCAGTACTCTCTCCGTTCTGTGACTGCATGACTCCAGCCATTTCTATTCCTTTGCCTTTTCTACAGTGCCAGGCAATCCAGGACCTGGTGCTAAGCACATGCTCTACCACAGCCCACCACCTCCCATCACAAGTCTTTGCTTCTCCTTCACTACACATGTCTGCATGCTAAGCAGAACAACCTCTCCAGTTATTCCCCAAGCCCAGGGAGCCCGGGCAGATACCCCTGAGTGCTCTCCTGGACTCTGGGGCTATAACAGCAGGTACACCCCAGCTGCTGACCTCAGGGCAGCCGCACACAGGACACAGGACTGTTTCAATCCCTGGGCTTTAATTCTTGCTGTTTCCCTGGACCTAGAGTGTTCTTGTTCCTCAAGCTTCAGTTTTCCTAATTAAATCTCATTTGTACCACAAGGGTGCCTTCCAATCTAATTATTCTGTGAAGGATTTTGGGGTCCCACTTTCAGTAACTGTTCTTCCCTCCCAAAGCACTATTTAGTAGTTTTTTAGCACTTACTTGAGTTCGTTGGCCTTTTGGGAAACTAACCTGTTCCTCGTGTCTGTAAGTTCTTTGAGGTAGGGCTATATTTATGGTGCATGTGCATGTGTGCATGTGTGCATGTGTGTGTGTGTGTGTGTGTGTGTGTGTGTGTGTGTGTGTGCGTGCCATACTCATGTCCATGTATGTGGAGGCCAGAATGCTCTATGCTTTATTTACAGGGTCTCACACTGAACCTGCATCGACGCTGGTAGCCAGCAAGTCCCAGTGATCCCCCTGCCTCCAGTCCTCTCGATGCTGGGGTTATAGGCACTAGACCTGAGCCAGCTTTTGACATAGATGGACTGGGGTCTAGATTCAGGTCTTTATAACTGGATTCTTTTTAGCAAGTGTTCTTTGTTCCAGAGTAATCTCCCTAGTCTCTATCTTTTTCTTTCTTATTTTAAAATGATACCTTATATATTGTAAAATTTGTATAATTGTATAAATTATATGTAATTTATACCCAATAATTGTCTGAATTTATACCTAATAATTGAACTGAAGAAGGAGAGAAAATTATTGAAGCTTGGGCTTTCTTAGCACAGGAGACTTTGGCCAAGAGAGCACCTGGAACTGAGGTGACATCAGGCAGGCCACGACAGCCCTTGGCCAAGAAAACACTGTAGGGAGCATCGGTCTTGGGGACCAAGATGTGGGCCCTCTCTCCTTTATTTATTATCTGCATGAACTTGGACAAATGGTTAACCTTTTTGAGGCTTTTTTTTTTTTACATGTAAAATGAGGATATAATTGCCACTTTACAGGGATATTGTAAAGCGAGATAGTATTAGCATATTTTATGAACCATAAAACTTACTGGGCTGTCAGACATTTCCAGCATCCTGGTGGCATTGAGACTTGGCATTAAAACAAACTGTCTGTCTGCTACAGCAGAGCTAATAACCCATCTGAAGTCTTTAAAAACATATTTTGTTAGCTTTGTTTACTGTCTCCCTGGCCTTGGGAATGCATGGGTAAGCTTCCTCAGACCATTACAGACTCAGATTTCTGTCTATTCAGCATGAAGCCCTTTGAGAACCTGGAAGGTATTCTCCACATTTGTTAGGCTTGGTCCAAGGTTTGTGAATGTGTTGGATGACAGAGCCCCACTTTGCTGCTCCACAGCTCTTCTGTTAAGGGAATATGACCTGGGTTTATTGCTGCTTGAATGTCTGGCTTATTTTATTTTATTTTTTTGAGACAGGGTCTCACTGTGTAGCTCTGGCAAGCCTGGAACTCGATAGACCCACCTGCCTGTGCCTCCTGCCTGCTGGGATTAAAGGCGTGGCCACCACACTAGCCACTCCATTGTTTCCTTCCTTGTCTCAGGTTTTTGTCTGAGACCCCTGATTTATAAACCTCTAGAATGGGCCGGCCTGTCATTAATCTGCTTCCCAAGAGCAAGATGGGCCAGTGGCACAACCCCCATTTATCTCCTCCCTCTTAATGTTTTCCAGAGAGATGTTTCTGAAAAGACCTGACAACATCCTCGAATTTGCTGCTCGTAAGTAAGGTGGCCCCGGGGTGCCCCACGCGCCGGTGCACGAAGCAGGACTGTGGGTTTAGAGTTGGACAAGCCCAGTACTTTCTGTGGGTCTGGATTCCTTCTTCACATGAGGTCCCCCACGGGAGCTGTTTTTTTTTAAAGCTTTCTCATTCCCCTGACTTTTCCTCAACGAGGCCAGAGCGGCACTGAGGCAGGGCTTCCTTTTGGTGAGGATGAAGAATTTTGAGATTCCCAAAGGAGAATGGGGCAGCCCTATATTCCACAAGAGGTCTTAAGTGGTTCCTGACCCAGGCTGCATGTTAGAATCATCTGGGGAGCCTTTAAAAAATTCTGATGCTCAGGCTCCGCCTCTAGAGATTTTTATTTAATTAGTCTGGGGCGGGACCCAGCAGCCAAGGTTTTGAAGGCTCCCCGGGTGGTTTTAATGGAGTTGGCAGAGGAGACAGCGACGGGTCAAACGGTGTAGAGCGGGGAGCCGTGGCGGGTGTCTTGGGTGCGTTTAACCCTGAGAGCCCACAGTGTTGTAAGCTCGCCTTCGCTGCCACAGCAGATGCTCCGGGTGACTCACATTCTTCCTGGCTTAAAAACCCTCTTCTGTCGTCATGCTGTGAGCCTGGCTCTCCTCTGAGAGGGTGTTCTTAGAAAAGGCCTGCATCTCAGAGGCAGGAGCTGGCAAGTGTGGAGACCAGAATAATACTTGTTTATTTGGGTCCGAAGATGGACAAGGAGCAGAAAGTTAAGAATCCCTGAGCCCTTGAGCTCCCAGAATATCAAGCAGGGCCAGGAGCTCGGAGCCGAGCAGCCTGCATGAGCCTTGCCTGGGATGGTTTCCCAGCGTTAATACAGCAGCTGTCAGGGAGGGACTCACCGTGAGCACCGGACTGAACTGTAAAGTGGACCACCAGTGAGTTTTTAGGGGAGTAAGCTGTTGCCTAGTCTCTCCCCTTCAGTGGAGGTGATTTCGTTCTGATTTTCATCCCAGACTATTTCACCGATCCAAGACTTCCCAACAGGATTCACATGCAGCTAATTAAAGACAAGAAAACAGTCTAATTAGCGAAGCCACAATGCTCAGCTGCTGGGAGAAAGAAGCCAGAAGGAATCCAGCCTCGGGTGGGTGTTAGCCTCACTCTTGTGAAAAGCAGCACAGGTTTATGGGTCCAGGCTGTGAAGCAACGCAAGTGTGGAAGTGTGCACTCCTGCCATTTTCCGAGCAATCTGGGGGATTAGAGTCTATGACCAGATGCCTGGAGTTGGGTCTCCTTGTGGGTGACAGGAACCTTCCATCTTCTGAGGCAGATTGAGAGAAGGGGGGTGGGGCTTGGAGGGGCGTCAGCACCAAGTCCTTTTCCTGAGCCCTAGAGGGAAGGCATGCTCAGACCGGGAGCAGCATCCCTCCTGAGTCTTTTGACTGCATTTATACGTCATAATGTGCCCTTAGGTCCTGCCTACCCCAGAGCAGGACTCCTGAAACCATTTTGAAGGCTGGAGAGTTTTTGCCTGTTCTTGCCTTTTCTTACTGTGAGGTGGGAAAGGCTACACTCCTAATCTAGTGAAACCACTTCTGTTTTGCAGGAGCATCTGGAGGCCTGAGAGTCCTGTTGCCATCAGTGTGGGTTCCCAAACTCTTATCACAGAGGCCTTTAAAGATCCTCATTAAAGCCAAACCTGCCTGCCTTCTCATTTTATTTTGGAGGGAGGAGAGTACCCTGTGCGTGGAGTCCTGCTATGCCTGGCTGGGGATTTTTTCTCCTTGAGGTGGTCAGGGGTTTGGGGTGCTAGGGACTGTCTCCACTCCAGCCACTTAATCAAACCCGGGCAGGGTTAGTTGGTGATCCCGGGAAAGCCACAGTTAGCTGTGGTAGGATAAAGACAAGGGAGTCCATACTTCATCCTGTCTCCCATGGCCTTTATAAGTGTAAGGTGATGATTTACTTTGCTTTCCATAGAAGCCATAGTGAGAGAAATTGGAAGGACATCAAGGAGGATGGACAGACACTGAAAACTCAAGAGGGGCCATGTATATTGTGATGTGTATACTTGACAGGGACTTCGGAGGGAGAGGACTTTGTTCTTGGGGACTTTAGCAGCAAGCTGGTCATCTATTTAATGTCTGGCTAAGAGGCAGGAAGATGGTCCAGATGGTAGCGTGAAGCCCTTTGCACATTTAGGAGCCTCTGTGTGTGTGTGCGCGCGCGTGCGCGTTGTACATCTTTCAGGTTTGTAGCCTTAGTCTTTGGCCTCTGCAATCTGCTGGCTCCACAGTATAAAGGAGCACTCCTGTGTTTCACATGTCAACATCACCATGGCAACAGAAACAGGCCGAATGTTATTTGTATTCCCTTGCTCCTAGCTGCCCTCACTTGCAATGATAAAAAGGGCAACAGACCAGGAAGCCTCAGAACCACATAAGTTATGAACTGGAACCCTCGGGGGTTGATTGTTTTTGTTTTGAGACATGGTCTCACTCTATAGCCCAGGCTGACCTCCAATTTGCCATGATCCTCCTGCCTCTGCCATAGCTTTGAAGGTGCTGGGATTATGGGCAATTGCCACTGCAGCTGACTCTAGAGGAGTTATTTCTGTGCTTTCCGAATTGTACTTCAGCATCTCTGGCATGGACAGTGAGCTGTCCTAGCTTTGGAAGTACAAAAGAGGGGGCTGGGAGATAGTGAAATGCCTTCTTTGTAAGCTGGAGGACCTGAGTTTGAGCCCCAGAACTCACATTTAAAAAAACTCAGGTGTGGTGGTATGTACTCATGATCCCAGACTGGGGAGCAGAGGCGGTGGGCTCCTGGGGCTTGCTGGTAAGCCAGCCTGGCCTTGTAGGTGAGTTCCAGGTCACCTGGAACTGCCTCAAAAAAGAAAAAAAGAAATATACAAATAAAAGGGACAGTGCCAGAAGAACAGCTCTTAAGGCTGTCCCTGGCCCGTGGAGGCCAGGGGCGCATGCATGCGCAAACATACACACGAACAGAGTCTGGTGTGGTGGTACATGTCTTTAGTCCCAGCATCCAGGAAGCTGAGGCATGATAATTGATGTGAATTTCAAGCTAGCTTGGACTATAGTGTGTGCCCTTAAGCAAACAAAGCAAGCTTTGATCAGAAAGCATACACATGTTAAGGCCTTTTTATGTGAAGTGTTAATATCAGATGCTCCCGGGCCCATTTCAGTGAGAACAGTTGGGGAAGTTTATTTTTAGTTATGTTTGAAACTTTTATGCACTGTTGGGTGAGGGACTATCCTAGGTCTAGGGCGTTCTGTATTGTCTGCAGATGTTGGATTTCTGTCAGGGTTGTTTAATTGCTAATGATCTGCATGTGCTATCAGTACAATACCTGAGGAGTTCTGAAAGAATGGAAACACTTGAGATGAAAGGCTCGAGGTTCCACTGTGGAGTCTGGCGCTGGCCAGGATGGTGGTTGAGATCTGGCAGGGTTTGCAGTTATGAAATGTGCCTCCTTGTCTTCCTGGCTGAGCCCACAGAGTAAACTAACTACTACAAAGAAACTTTAAAGCTGGGGTTGGGGGACACAGTGATTTTTAAGGTGCTTGAATACCTGCTATAATTCTGGTGGAGTATATAATGGCTCATTCTTGAGGGGTTCCCTGATAGGAGTGAAGAATGCATGACTTCCTTGGTGGTGGTGATTTTTTATTTAATACATTTAAAAAGATTTGTATTTATTTTATGTGTATGAATGTTTTGCCTGTATATATGTCTGTGTATCACATGTGTGCCTGGTACTCGAATAAGCCAGAAGAGGGGATTAGATTCGCCTGGAACTGGAGTTACAGACATTGTGAGCCACCATGTGAGTGCTGGAACTTGAACCTGGGTCCTCTGGAAGAGCAGCAGTGCTGTTAACCACCCCATTTTATGTGACTTTTTATTTAAATTTTTTTTCTGTTTTTTTTTTTTTTTTTTTTTTTCTTCAAGGTAGGATTTCTCTGTTGTAACTCTGGCTGTCCTGGAACTCACTCTGTAGATCAGGCTGGCTTTGAACTCACAGAGATCCACCTGCCTCTGCCTCCCAAGTGCTGAGATTAAAGGCATGTGCCACTACTGCCTAGCTTTATTTATTTTTTTAAAGATTTATTTATTTCATTGAGCACGAGTGCTCGATCTGCACGTCCACCTGCATGCCAGAAGAGGGCATCAGATCCCATTATAGATGGTTGTGAGTCACCATGTGGTTGCTGGGAATTGAACTCAGGACCTCTGGAAGAGCAGTCAATACTCCTAACTGCTGAGCCATCTCTCCAGCCTTTATGTGACTTTTTAGCCTGGCATACAAAGTAATGGGTTTCACTGTGATATCTGTATAAATGTATGTGTTAGTCAGGGTTCTCTGAAGAACAGGACTATTGGGATGAATTCATCTATTTACATTTAAAAGGAGATTTATTATGGCGTTTAACAGGTTATGGGCCTGAAAGTCCAGCAATGGCTGTCTCTTGACAGAAAGGCCAAGGATCTGGTAGAGTTCAGTCCACAGACCAGATGTCCCAACAGTCCCGATTGAGCGCTGGAGTCTGGAGGGTTTCCAGAGAACTGCTGGTCTTTAGTCTACCTGGGAATCATGAAGTGGGTTCTAATACCAGCAAGGGAACGCCTCCAGCGAGGATAAATGAACTCACCTGTGAGAGTGAGGGCAAGCAGGCAAAAGGCAAAAGCTTCCTTCCTCCATGTCCTTTGATGTGGGCTGCCACCTGAAGGTGTGGCCCAGATTCAGGGTGGGTCTTCCCACCTCCAGTTGTCCAGTCAAGAAAATTTTCTCACAGGTGTGTCCAGCTGTTCGGGTTTTAGTTGATTACAGATATAGTCAACTAAGATTAGCCTCCAAAGCAAATGTCATTATATTTTGTATTATTCCTGTTTGCCCTTGCATGCCTTTTAGAATGTATACATTTAAAAATTCAAGGGGTTGAAGAGATGGTTCAGTGGTTAAGAGCACTGGCTGCTCTTCCAGAGGACCTTGGTTCAATTCGCAGCACCCACATGGCAGCTCACAACGGTCTGTAACTCCTGTTCCAGGAGATCCAACACCCTCACATAGATATATATGCAAGCAAAACACCAATGCATATAAAGTAAAATATTTCAAATTTAAAAATATATATTTAAAAGCCTTCCCAAGAAAAGCATGAGTTTAATACTTGGTGGTAGGGCTTCTCTTTTGTTTAAAATACTGTGCCAAGTCCTTAAGGTGAGAGGTTCTCCTGCTATAAGGTTACTTTTGATATGGGGAGATGAAACTCTTTCCTCCCACAACTTTACCTGACGTTTCAGGGTTTTTTTTTTTTTTTTTTTTTTGAAAACTTTAGCTTGAAAACTCCAGAGCCAGCCCACATATCTTCCTTGCTCACTGCCCAATTTCTGGCTCTCAGCGGTGACCTAGAACAGGTGTTCATCAGTCGGGTATGTGTGGGGAGGGTGAATGTGCACGTGGTTGAATGAGTCACCACACTTCAGTGTATCAGCGACTATAACACACCATGGTAAGTAGGTACGTAATATGGAAGGTAGAAAGAGCAGCAGGTTTGGCTGGTGGACTGGGGGACTGAAGAAGTTCTCATGTAAATCAGCGTAGGATGGGCAAGAAAGAGTTTTTCCAGGAGGGTTTGGAGAGCAGTGGGAGGTGAGTTCCCAGTTATTCCCATTCTGCCGACCAGGAAGTGGGGACCGATCCTGTTTATCACCTGCTCAAGTTTCTGCTCACCACCATTTTTTTTGTTTTGTTTTGTTTGTGTGAGACAGGGTTTCTCTGTGTAGCCCTGGCTGTCCTGGAACTTACTCGGTAGACCAGGCGGGCCTTGAACTCAGAAATCAGCCTTCCTCTGTCTTTTGCATGCTAGCGTTAAAGGTGTGCACCACCACAACTGGCCTTCGCCATCTTTTTTCGGACAGGGTATCGTGTAGCACAGACTGGCCTCAAACTTGCTATGCTGGCAAGGTTGACTCCAAGCTCCTACTCTGCCTCTCTCTACCTCCTATTGTTAGATTCCAGGTCTGTACCACTACATTCAGCTCAGGTTACAAACCACCTTCTTGCTAACAGCTGCAGATCTGTTGAGGGCAGAAGCTAGCAAAGCCTCTAGCGTTTGATCACATGGTATGTAGGCCAACCATAACAATGACATTTCCTAATTTTCAAGCCTCCCTTGCAGCTAGGATCAGCCCATGTGACTGTGGGCTATGTGTAACAGGATGTTGGGAGGTTCTAGGAAAGCTCTTGCTTTCTTAAGCGGGGCTGGTACAGCAGATGTAGCTGCTGTAGCACTTGCTTTTCTTTCTGAGCTGAGCAGGCATCATAAGAACATATGAAGTATGTGTCAGGGTGAAGCAGCAGAGAGGAAAAACCAGAAGATCTCAGACCTTGGTGGCACCTTGATAGGGAAGGGAGCAGTAGGAAGAGATGGCAGATAGAAGACAAACCACAAAAGGCACTGTTTTATTAGGCAAAGGCTAGTTTTTTTTTTTTCGTTTTTATCTTTGAGATGGTTGGTAAGGAATTTTAAATCATGATAAACTCCTGGGGAGAGAGCTTATCACTCCTGGGGAGAGATGCTTTTACAGAGTGTGATCATATGGAGTAGAAAGTAAAGGGAACTAGGTCTAGGAAAGACCTGTGAGGAGACACAGCCACCAGCCTCTCACCTACCCTCCTACTTCTTCAGTTTCTCACACATCCACAGTGCACCCACTGAGAATGTGTTCACAATGACTTTAATGATGGGGCATTGATTATTTCACTCAGTAGTTCTGGCAGCAGCTGAGAAGTCAGAGGAGTCAGAGTTTCCAGGATGATAACTGGTCCCAGTCAGGCCTTTCCTGGCTTTTCACCGGAGCAGCCTCAGCCGGTCACCTGTGGCTGCAGGAAGCCTCTCGCACTCCTCATGCATTTCCACATTTCCGGAAAGAACAAACAGAGCCACACCTTCTGATTCCCTGTTCAGGGGGCAAGACTCATGAGGTCATCTGACCTCAGCAGAGACAGGTCAGGGAGCACAGGAGGCAGGGAGCAGCCATTGGATCAGCCCCTCTGCACTTTGACTCATTCTCCTGGTAAGAACTAGAGAGTCTGGGAGAAGAACTTGGATAGCCATTTTTGTCTTTGGTGCTGGGGATCAGACACATGGCCTTGAGCGTGCCAGGTGAGCACTCTACCACTAAGCCACATCCTCAATCCCAAAGAGGCATGTTAAGAAACCTCATCCGAATATGCCACTCTCCTGCTGAAGGCCTCTTTTTGAAAAATTAAATTATGTGTAGGTGTGGTGTGTGTGTGTGCATGTGTGTGTGTGTGTATGCACGCTCAGGCATGTGCATGCAGGTGCCTGAAGAGACCAGAGGTGTCAAATTCCCTGGAGCTGGAATTTTAAGTCTCTGAGAGCTACCTGATGTGGGTGCTGAGAACTGAACTTGGGTCTCTAGTAGAGCAACGAGTGCTTTTAATCACTGAGACATCTCAGCCCCTACCTGGGGCCTTATTGGTACCCCATGAACTTTAAACCCAGATGGCTCTCCTGGGGCCACAAAGACCTCCCTCTCCACCTTATAGGCTGTACCCCTCCCATCTCTCCGTACTCTACAGCAGCCACCCTCATCTTCTCTCTATTCCTCAAACAGCAATGCACCCACTTTGGGTGTTTGGAACTCTTCCACTCCTCTTCCCCACAGGTCCAAGATGCTCTGCGGTGAAGGGAAGATAAACGCTCACTGAGAGCAGCTTCAGCACACAGGGCTGGCTTTTCTCATACAGCTGTCTGGAGGCGGCAGGTTCAGGCTGATGCTGTTCAGGACCAGCATCTCTGGAGTTTCCAGGGTCTGCTGATGCGGAAGTGGAGCTACGAAGGGACTGTCAATACTTACCTGTCTTTTCTGGAAAGCAACATGAGCCTAACATCTCCCTCAGCCCTGGCTGGGTTTCACAGACATCTCCACGGTCAGAACTCTTGAGCTGTGAGGAGCATTAGAATTTGAGTATTTAAGCAGCAACAGTGCCCTAGATTGTTGCTTGTCAGACCTGGAGGCTCTTTTTCTTGACATCCAACTAAAGTAGTCTCCCTCAGATAGTTTTAAATAATTAAAAAATATATTTATCACTTAGGAGGTGAAGGTATGAGGATTAGGGGTTCAAGTTCCTCTTCAGATACATAGGACTCAAGTTTGTGCCCAGCACCCACATGGTGGCTCATGACCCTCTGTAACTCCAGTTCCAGGGAATCCGGTGCCCTCTTCTGGCCTCCTCAGGCACCATATGCACGATGTCTTAGGGTTTCTATGCTGTGAAGAGACCATGACCACAGCAACTCTTATAAAGAAAAATAATCAACTGGGACTGCCTTACAGTTAGAGGTTTAGTTCGTTATTGTCACGGCGGGAAGCATGATGGCATGTGGGTGTTGGGATCCAGGTTACCCAGACTATGGAAGCTTCAGCTTGACAAGGTTCCTGGGCATCCGCTGTCGGGAACTGGAATTCCTTAACTGCTTTGCCCCTGTCTTATCTTTACTGTACGGTTTCATAAGTTTCTCATCAATAATAAGATCTGCATAGCCTAATAGTAATATCCAAATTAATCCCTGAGCTGGCCATTGTGGGCTAGAATGAAACACAGCCATGCTATTCAGAAGTAAATTGTAATCACATCTGGACTTCCAAGTCCTGGAACGTGAGAGCCAGATTTATTGCAAGTGTATCATAAAGCTATTCCTGGAGTAAATGCTGATCTTCCCAGGAAGAGATAAGCCTTAATAGATAGAAGCCAGAGAGCTTAGTTAGAAAGTTAGTGCACCTGGAAAAACAAGCTGACAGCCCTTCACTAACAAAGAATACAGCAAACCTGCACCAACTTAAAAGTAAACATTCCCAGGACTTAGAGAGAAATAGCCTTCAACCTAGCCAGGCCACCAGATAAGACTAGAAATTTAGAGCTTTGACTCAGAAGAATAGATACATACCAAGGAACAAAAAAACCATAAAATCTTCCCTTGGTGCCTTCATGGCACCCTGAACTATCTGTGCAAGGCAAATGGCAATATAATTCAATCAGCAGTGACATCCCTACCATCCACTAATTGATCATTGTATCATTTACTCTTTGGTGATAACTGAGAAACCTTGAAGCCTACAGCTGTAAAGAGGAGAGACACCTTTCCCATTGGTTCCTGTTTGAGATATGCCTGACATCTGCATCTCTTAAAGATTCCTGCAGTTTGCTACTTAAGCTACAGAAAAGTCTTGGTCAGAGGAACAAGACAAGAAAGAGAACGAGACAAGGATGAGGACAACGGACATAGAGACAGAGACAGACGGACAGAGAGATGAGGCGAAGGAACTAAGTGAGGAGAATAGATTGTAAGGCCTAGAGAATTGGATTGCTAGCTTAGAGAAACTTTTTTATTCCCTTACTGTGCACATTGTTATTTTCTTTGATTTTATTCTTTGTTTTTCTTTATCCTTCTTTATTTTACTATTAAAGAAGCGCTCTTGCGTGTCATAATCACCATAAGACGTATTCTATGTGTCTTATTAAAGAGCTTTAAGCTTTCCATCTAAGAGTCCCATAGAAGAGTGAGGTACTGCGCTCACTTGTCATAGTTTATGTTGTTTATCCTCCCTCGTGGAAGCTGAGGAACCCATCCTGGGAACTAGAGCTGGACTCAGACCCCCCCCCCCCCCCCCCCCCGCACACAGGCAGACATGGTGCTGGAGAGATAGCTGAACGTTCTATATCCAGATCTGAAGGCAGCAGGGAGAGAGACACTGGGCCTTGTTTGAGCTTCTAAAACCTGAAGACCACCCCCAGTGATACACTTCCTCTAACAAGGCCACACCTCCTAATAGTGCCACTCCCTATGGGCCTATGGGGGCCATTTTTATTCAAACCAACACATGGGGTACACAAACAAACCTACAGCCACAACCCTCATCTAAATGTTCAGAAACGAAATGTTCAGTACTGTCTCCCCCAGTACTTCCCATCATGCTGCCTACATGTCTCCTTCCCAGTGCTCTTACTGTCTGTTCTGTGAGCCCAGCGATGGCAGCCCCTGCTGAGCCTGCTCAGCACTCCACGGCCCCCCCTCGCCAGTAATTTGATTCATGGTATGGCTCCAAAACATTTTACAGATGACGGACAGGTGGGCAGTTGGAAGACTGAACTACAGGGTGAGTCTTAATCCACGCAGTGGCACCAACACAGATGGATTCCAGGCAGGGTCAGGAGGAGGGAGAGACAGGACTTGTGGTTTGATGGGTTTAGATATAAGGCAAAGGGTGGGTTCTAGAGATGTCCTAGGTCTCTTGCAGGGAGAAGCAATGATTAGATGGTTCATAAGTACAGAAGGGAAGCGACGGGGCGCAGGCACGGAGGGACTCAGTTCAGGTTTGCACGGGTTTGCAGTTGGGTCACGAGTGGTTTTCATATGAAGAGCTTTGTGGGGGAAGGCAGAAGTCAGCAGTGGGCTTGACAGCAACTGCAAGATGAGGGGGTGTGGAGAGGGTGAAACACAGCCCCATGTGGGTGGCTTTCTGGAGACATATGCCCTTCTCTTGACCCTCAAGCCCAGTAAATTAGAGGTAGGGTTCACACCTGAAATCCCAGCACTCCGCAGGTGGAGGCAGGGCTTAGAGGAGTGTTGTAGTTCCCTTTCTATTGCCATGATAAAACATTCTGGTCAAAAGCAACCTGGGGAGGAGAGGGGCTGCTTGGCTTACATGTCCCAATCCCATCTGTCACCAAGGGAAGTCAGGGCAGGAGCTCAAGGCAGGAACCTTGAAGCAGAGGCCATAGAGGAATGCTATTTAATGGCTTGCTACTCATGGCTTAGTCTGCTTTCTTCTACAACCTAGGACCACCAGTCTAGGGGTGGCACCATCCACAGTGAGCTGGGCCCTCCCACGTCAATTGCCAGTCAAGAAAATGCATCACAGCCTTGCAGACAGGCCACCTGACAGGAGCATTTTCTCAACTGAGGTTCCTTTTCCCAGATGACTCTAGTGTCAAACTGATGTAAGACTAACCAGGACAACGGGTCACCGCAAAGAGCACCAGCAGTTAGAACAGGGTCTTGTAGCAGGCAGGAGCCGATGAAGCTTCCAGAGGCTTGATATTTTCATTTCCTCTGATCTATTTTACTACTAGGCTTACAAAGTTAGCAGCTTCTGAGATTGCTTCTCAGATGGGATCTGATATTCAGGAATAAGGCGAGAGCTGATAAGGGGCTCCAGGCAGGCCCAGCTTTGTCACCTAGTGACCTGGAGAAATTTCTTCTCCAGGGGCCTCATCCCGGAAATCGTCAGCAGCTCTTGCTTGGAGTAAAATTCAATTATTTCAAGGTTGATTCCTTCCCCCTCACAATCTCTCCCCCCCATTTATTATTCGTCTCTGGGATCATCTGTTCACCAATGCCAGGACTCATCATATATTTGTGATGCAGAGTCGTGGCACACCGTTCCTGCAGGGAATTCAGAGCTTAGTGATCAATCTGTGTCCTCAGGGCAGCAGCTAGAAACCAAGGCATTCTACTGCCCTCTTGTGGGCATTGCTATGAAACCAGGAGACTTCCATTCTAGAGCAAAGTTGGGAGATCCAGCAGAGGAGGAACCAGTGCTGTGAGTGGGAAATAAACACACATTTTCAGATTTGTTTTTTTCTGTTTTGGAGACAGGGTTTCTCTGTGTAGCCCTGGCTGTCCTAGAACTCCCTACGTACACCAGGCTGGCCTCAAACTCAAGAGATCTGCCTGCCTCTGTTCTGAGTGCTGGGATTAAAAGCGTGTACCACGGCACCCAACTTCAGATTTCTTTAAAAAAAAAAAAATCTATATTTGTGTCAGGTTCCCTGGAACTGGAGTTACAGATGGCTGTGAGCTGTGAGCTGTGAGCTCAGTTGCTGGGAACTGATCCTAGGTCTTCTATGAGGGCAACAGGTGTTCTCAAACCCCTGGGCCATCTCTCCAGTTCTCCATTTTCAGATTTCTGAAGTAGAAAGTTTCTTGGAAGATTCCAGAATCCAGGGCTTCAGCTGTCGGCAGTGCTGCCTCACTGAGCCCCTAGATGCTCCTTCTCCTTCTTCCCTTAAAAAAGAAAAAGAAAAAATTAATTCTGATTTGAAAATTCATTCTGTGTATGAATGTTTTGCATGTATGTGTTCATGTTCACGGTGTGTGTCTGATACCTTCGGAGGACAGAAGAGGGTACCGGATCTCCTGGAATTAGGAGTTACAGACAGGTGTGAGCTGTCCCCTGAGGACTGGGAATTGAACCTGGGTCCTCTGCAGCCATCTTTCCAGCCCCTCTTCTTAAACATAGCTGAAGGGAGAGTTGATTTTCCCCTTCACTAATTATTCATCTCTGGGATCATCCATTTACCAAATCCAGGACTCGTCATATATTTATGATGCAAAGTCTTGGACACACCCCTTCCTCAAGGAACTCGCTGTCTGGTGAGCAGAGTTTAAGTACAGTTTCAAAATGAAGCACAGCACACCGGTGACAGCACACATTCAACAGCATTAGACCTACTGGGTCAGAGAGGCTTTGGTGGATACCATTGTGTGCATTTGCTCTTCAGCTGGTGACTCTAAACAGGAAGTCAAATCAGCTCACACACTGAGCTAATTAGGGTGAGAAGTCTCCTGGAGGAATTTTAGAGACTGGCATGTCCCTGCACTCCTGTTTAAAGGTTCTGGGGTAGAGGCTGAGTGTCCTTTTAAACCTACCCTCAGGACTTACCCAGGTGCCAACTCCCAGTGCTGCTGGGCCTTTAGTGCCTAATCAGTCCTGGCTGGGCCCTTTCCGGGATTGCCCTGCATCCACATGGTGACTCAACCACCTGTGACTCCAGTGCCAGGGGATCTGATGCCCTCTTCTGGCTTAGGTAAGCGTGCATGTGGCACACAGACATACATGCAGGCAAAACACCCATAGACATAAAATAAATAAATAAGTAAATAAATAAAGAAAGAAAGAAAGAAAGAAAAGAAAGAAAGTTAGGAAGGAAGGAAGGAGTGCTGGAGCAAAAATTTCTAGGACGGGATTTTAAAAGCAGAGTCAACATAGGTTCACCAGGAGCCAGGATTCACAGCAGTGGGAAACAGAGCTGGTGAGTGTCAATCACCTCTTTGTTACAACTTTTCCTAGTGCTGAGTGGGGATGGGTGTCTGGGGAAGGAGATGTAGTGGAGAGAAATAGATCGTTTGAGAAATGAACCAGGTTTCATAAAGGCTGTGGCTGGAGGTAATCAATACACTGGAGAAAGACAATAAGAGATGAGAGTGATTGATCTCCAATTAAAAACTAAGTATCTAAGGCCCTCAAGTTACAAAGCAAATTTGCAAGACAGGGCCCTATATGGAACTCTACCCCCAACTTATGAAGGCATTCAGATCTCCTGCATCGATAGGGCACAAAATGCGGAGCATAAAGCCCAGGACTTTTGATGCTTTCGGTCAAATTCCCTCTCATCCTTTGGGCCTGCAAAATGCCTACTTGTTGTTAATGGTACCACTGCTTCCTTGCAGTCCATTGAGAGAGCTCTGCCTGGCAAGATGGCCTTCTCTCTTCCCTCTCCCTTTTTTTTTGTGTGGTATACGCACGTATGTGGATACAAGTACACGTGTGTGCATATGTACACAGAGGCCAGAGGGCAACATAAATTGTCTTCCTCACTCAGTTCTCCAGCTTATGTGCCTGGCTGTTTCCATGGGAGGTGTGGATCCAGACTCAGGTCCTCATGTTTGCGCGGCAAGCACTTTATTGAGCCACCTCCCCAACCCCTCACATCTCCCTTTAAAATTTACCCACCCTCCGCTCATGGCCTCCGAGCAATACTTAGGATTAATTCTCATTAAACCCAGCTAATCAAACTGGGTATGGTGGTGTGTTCCCATAATCTCAGCACTCAGGAAGTGAGGGCAGTAGGATCAGAAAGTTCAAGGTCATCCTTGGCTGCAGAGTGAGGGGAAGGTTTGAACGGGGTGCAAGGGACCTGCCTGAAAGGCAAACCCAGGGCCTGTGAGAAGGCCCAGTGGGTAAAGGCATTTACTGAGAAGCCTGACTACCTGAGTTCAAGACCTGGGACCCACACAGAGAGAACCAACTCCTAAAAGTTGTTTTGATATTTGCAAATGTGACACCTCAAATGTGTTCTCTCTCACTCACAGAGAATAAATAAAAGTAATTTTAAAATTTAAAAACAAAACCCCAAACAAAACCCAGCCAAGATCCCCTCTAAGAGAAAAAAGAACCTCACCTGGCTGGGCATGGTGGCACATGCCTTTATTCCAGCACTCAAGAGGCAGAGGTAGGCATACCTGTGTTTGAGGCTAGCCTGGTCTACACAGTGAATTCTAGGACAGCCAGGGCTTTGCAAAGAGACCCTGTCTTAAACAACAGAGAGGGGGGAGGAGAACCTAGCCAGCATGTACAATGTACATGGAGAGGGTGGTTGGGTCTGTGTACTGAAGACACAGGATTGAGGAACAGTGTTATAACATCTGGTAACTGGTGAGCCAGCAAACAGCCTGCCTCCACGGTTTCTGCTTGAATTACTCCTCTCCTGTGATGCCTTTGGCCAGCAACAGGAAGTTAACAGCAGCTTGCTATAGAGTATGTTGTTATGTGAAGTCAGAGAAGTCACCAAATGCTTATGTTCTCTGGTTCAGAACCTCAAAGACATCCTTACTAGTGTGATAAATGTCTCTCCATTTAGTTTTTTTTATTCCTTTGAGGAACATTCTATAGTTTTTCTTTGGAAGTATGTGTGTGCACATGTGCATGAGGGTACTCATGCTTGTGTGTAAGCCACAGATCAATGTGGGGACTTTTTTCCCTCATTTGCTCTTTACCTTATTTCTTGAGACGGTCTTTCACCAAATCTAGGACTCACTATGTCAGCTAGACTGGCTGGCCAGCAACCCCTGGGAACCTATGGTTTGTGCTTATGTAGTACATATGTACAACCCTGAACTACCTGCCCAGAGAATGATGCCACCCATAGTGGACTAGGTCCTCCTGCGTCCACTAACAATTAGACAATAATCCCTGACAAGCCAATCTGATCTAGACAATTCCTCAACTTGGAAGGCTCTAGCTGTGTTGACAAAGCTAACCAGTACACATGTCTGTTTCTATTTTTATAGACAGTCTCAATGTGTAGCCCAGGCTACCCTTAAACTTCCAACCCTCCTGCACTAGTCTCCTGAGTGCTAGGCTTACAGGCACCCACTACACCTAGCCCACTTCTTTTGAGCCATTTTCTTACATTGCCCACCATATTCTGTCAGAGAAGTTCTGGCATTTCTAGAGCCATTCTATAGAAAACACCAAGTGGGACCCCTGTCAGTGTATTAAATCTTGTCACAGGAAAATGGCATATCCAGTACACGTTCAGTACAGACGAACCTGTATAAGCCTAACTGCATACTATACACAGGAGACATACAGTAAATAAGGCTCAACTAGAGTGCTGAAGGGACATTCATCTGTCAAAAGCTGGTTGGGAACAGCAGGGTGCTCCACAGATCACATTTGTACAGATTCAGTGTGGAGCTTGCTGCTTGCAAATTCAAATTTTCTTTTCTGAGGGTGGGGGAGTTCAGTTGCGAGTCAAAAAGGTACAATTGGCCCCCCAAAGAAAGGAGGCTTCAGAAATCAGTTACAACATAAGAGTTACAGCTCTGTGATTCCCAACCCTGATGACCCAATGGTGCCTGAAAAAGTCCACACCTACAAGGCCAACAGAAGTAGTAATGGAGAAGCAACATGAACATTAAAAGTGAAAGACAGCCTTTATTTCACTCATCCATCACTCCCAGGTGCTTGACAAGCGGCAGCATCGCCTCCCCATGTTCTCTGCTCCACACTGAAAGGATAACCATTTCAAGTAAAAAAAAAAAAAGGTTTATGTTTTATTAAATTTTGTGTGTGACACAATGAGTGGATGCCCACAGAGAGAGCAAGGCGCTGGATAGAGTTCCCTGGAGGTGGAGTAACATATGTGGCAGTGAGCCGCTTTCTGTGGGTACTGAGAAACAGACTCAGTCTCTAGAAGACCATTTTATTATTCAGTGTTCTCTAGAGGAACGGAACTGACAGAATATATACACAAAGGAGATTTATTAGAGTGGCTTATAGGCTGTGGCCCAGCTATTCCAACAATGGCTGTCTCCCTGAATGCTGGGATTGAATGTGTGCACCACCATGCTCAGCCTACGACAGCTTTTCCTTGGTCTGGAAATCAGGGTTTCTTTTACGGAAATGTCAAGAGCCAGTTAAGATATATAGATGTTCCTTCTTCTTTCAAGCTTCTTTAATCCCAGCTTTCACTCTCTCTGTCAAGTATCCTTAGGCTTTATTCAGCTCTTCCTGGAATCCACTGTTCCATGCACTCTTCAATGGAGGGAAGGGCTAAGCGGACTGTTTCGTCCAGTGATATTCAGCTTATTAAATCTGTCTCCAGAATGCTGCAATACAGCTGAACTGTGCGGTTCAGTCAGCTGAGTCCACTTTTCTCTACAATCCCTACTTGCCTGAAGCTGGAATTGCTTCTGCAGGCTCACTCTGCTCCAGTGCTCTTCTGATTCTACTTGCTGAGGTGGAGGACATTCAGGCTGTCTGGGAGCCGGTGGGCGCCATGCTCTTGGCAGCCTGCTGGGCTAACCAGTGCTTGTACCTTTTGGTCTTGGGCTTCTGAAAGAGCACTACGGACATAGGGACTCTCACAGTGTCGAGTCCATTTACCTGAACACAAGAAAACAGGAACACCCAGAGTTCAGACAGAACAAATACCACCCAAACCATGTTGATTCTTCTCCCAACCAAAAGAGAAAAATCCTTGAAACACTCACAGTCACATCACACCAGTACTCTCCCCACCGTGTGATAGGGTCCTCTGGTAACTTCAGAGCATGTGGGGCAACCACAACACCAAGCTGAAAACAGAACCAACCAGATAAACCCTTCAACTGCAGCCTCTAGGTCACCTCATAAAGACAGCTGTGGTCTAGAATTTCCTGCACAGGAATGAATACATCTGGGGAACTGATTCTGGGTGACCTCATAGGAGGACAGAGGTGCCCACATCTGGGGAACTGACTCGGGCTGACTTCATGGGAGGAACAGATGTGCCCACAGGTGACAGCAGAGAGGTTCAATCTTAAATTTCTCAGCAAGGGTGGTGAATTTACAAACAGAACAGGTCTTGAGACCAATACTACTTCATCCACAAAAGTCACATACTCCCAGGGTCTTAGCTAGAGAGAAAATAAATGGAACTGCCTTTCCCTATTAGTCTTTTAATTCTGCAACTACCTTCAGTTCTGAGTCACATTGTTCCCTTCTCCCTGCAAACCAACCAAGAACACCTCCCAACTCCAGCTGGTGAAAGCACGGTAAAGGGTTCAATGCTGAGTCTCCTACCCAAAGGGAATGCTGATGTTTGGGAATACTCACATTCTTGAAGAAATGGCGGGCAACTATTTCAGGGTTTAGTTCCCATTTGACATTGTTCTTCATTCCTACCTCTAGATGACAGCTTCTCAGAAATTTCACTGTCTGGGGAAAAAAAAAAAAAAACTAATGGGAAAAAATAAAACATCCCCCTCTCCCAGCTCTGATATGGAAGACAGACATTTTCAACTTCATAGGGCATTTCCTTGCTGTTTCTAGGCAAAGAGAAATAGTCTGAATTAAACTCAGGGCTCAGGCTGGCAAGATGGCTCAGGTCATAAAGGTGCCTGCTGTCAAACATGATGACATCAGTTCGACCCCAGGACCCACAAAGGAGAACTGATTCATGTAAATTGTTCTCTGGATCGCGATGTGCCCTACTTCCCAAATACATAAATATAATAAACTCCGGGTCATCTGTGAAGGCTCCTGCTGTCTCAGGATGAAGTGACTTTCAGACTTTTAACCGACACTCTACTCACACTCCATTAGTTCTCTCCTGTTTATAAAATGAAGCATAAATGACTTGAAGGTTCAAGGCATCTTTTACATCTTGTCTCAACCGTCCTTCCAGCTGTGTGTTTTCCAACAATACAATGTATAAATCTTTACTTAGGTAGACTGGATTATCTTCATCGTTAATTATATATCCTAGAGCTGTTGGTAGATTCATGCCTAACACACACGAGGCCTGGGTCTGGTTCCCAGAACCCATAACTAGTCTTTGTGGTACACAACTGTAATCTCACCAACCGAAGGGCAGAGGAGAATTAGGTCAAGGCTGACCTCGGCTACATATGGAGTTCATATAGCTTGGGCTATATGAAACACCTCCACCTCAAACAAACAAGCCTTAAGTATTCACTTATACTTCCTAGTTTGTCCAAAACCTATTAATTTCAAAAGCCCCGCCCTCAGTAACTCCAAACCCACTACACTACAGTCCATTAAACACTTGCTTTCCCACCTTTATTCTATGGATTTTTAGTTTACTTTTCATGTGTCTACATTCAACTTGACTGTAAATATTCCTCAGAGGCAGAGTCCTCATCTTACACTCTCTCACAGATCCTGATTCCCAGACTCGGGACTCCTTCAAAAGCTAGGGCACTTCGGCAAAGAATCCCAGGCCAAGGATGTCATTGAGTACTTCAAATGTAAGAAATGAACAAATTAAAAACTTGACACATTTTCTCAGAGTAAAAAAGTAGCCAGGCAGAGGAGGCACACAGCTTTAATCCCAGCACGCAGGAGGCAGAGGAAGGAAATCTCTGAGTTCTAGGCCAACATGGTCTACAGAACGAGTAACAGGACAGCAAGGGATACACGGGAAAACCCTGTCTCGAACATGAAACAAAACAAAAAGTACATTGTACCCAACACACACTTTCTGGAGGACTCCATTTCAGCTACACCGAGCAACAGCCACAACACTAACTGCTTTCATCCTAGTAACATCAAGCAGACTTAGACTCTCAGGAGGAGGTTGGTGACCTCCGTTAAGGGATCTCTTTAAGGGATCATATCCTACTCACTCGCCTCTCCTGCCTTCGTCTGGATCCTCTCCAGTTTTTCCTTCTTGTCTCAGCTAAAAAAGATAAAACCAAGTAGAAGAAATGAGCTCATACTAAGTAGTAACAGTACAACAACTGTGGGAACTGGCTGGGCTTCTGGATTCTTCTAATTCCTACTTCAAAAAGTCTTCAATTTAATAAACAAAGGGAAGGGAATTCCTAGCAGTAACCTTAAAGTTTTACTCCTCCAAATCCTTTTGCCTTTTGAGCTCACCAATTTCTCTTCTTCAAACAGTTTCTTGTTTTCAGGGGATGCATACACAGCCAGTCCCTGAGGAAGGAGCTTATTGCGACCCACAGACTTCTTCACTGAAACCAGATCACCACGGACTCCAATTTCTGCCAATGAGAACAGAACAGCTGGTGAAAGCTGTGCAGGTGTTCCTACAGAAGAGATATCAGTGTGGGGTACAGTTCAGTGGTAAAGGCCTGGCCTTAGCAACTTAGGCCATCTCCAGGACTGCCAATAGGGGGAAGGCATATGAAAGAGACAGTCTTTACTTTCTCAGTTTTACTCTTCCTTTAAAAAAAAAAAAAGTCAATTCACTGGGGCAGGTTATAAGGCTCAATCGTTCAAGCGCCAGCTGCGCAGAGGACCTGAGCACCGCGGGGCTTGGCTCTATGCCCTTTATCAAATGATAAAGTGGACCTCTGGCCTCCACTCC